>CM030850.1:290000-440000 GCA_018105865.1 Metaphire vulgaris
ATTTGGACGCGGTGGGCATTTGGACGCGGTGAGCATTTGAACGCGGTGGGCAGTCACAGTGGTTTTCACAGAGGCTTACTTAGCCTCCTAAACCACTGAAAATCACATTATTATTATTATTATTATTATTATTATTATTATTATTATTATTATTATTATTATTATTATTATTATTATTATATGTACGCGGTGAGCATTTGGACACGGAGAACATTTGGACGCGGTGAGCATTTGAACGTGGAATTCACAGTGGTTTTCTTACAGGCTTACTTAGCCTCCTAAACCACTTTCACATTATTATTATTATTATTATTATTATTAGGGCATTTGGATTATTATTATTATTTTATATGGACGCGGTGAGCATTTGAACGCGGTGGGCATTCACAGTGGTTTTCATACAGACATATTTAGCCTCCTAAACCCATTAGCGTCGTCACGGGGGGGGGCAAAGGGGAGCAACTGCCCCCCACCTGCCCCAGACCACCTACCAGATTCGTGCAAATCCGGTGAGAAAGTTTTCCGTGGAGGGGGTGAGGGGTGGGTAAGGAATCTGACGCGCTAGCCCCTTTTGCCCCCCCCCCCCAACCAAAAATTCCTGGCGACGCCACTGTCCGGCTCATTGCGTCGGTCGGCCTCAACGCGTCCATCCAATCATGGCCGCCGCAGATTGAGTTCTCCTTACTTACGTTTTCATGAAATGTCGGTCGATGATGGACGCAACCCTTTGACTGCACGAGGGGCTGTGACGTCAGGTGGGTGGGGGAAGGAGGCAGCGGGGGTGGGGTGGGTGGGGGCACTTCAGCGCTGTCTGTTCTTAAGGCGACTGAATGGAAGAGACTGAAGACCATCGGCAGCTGAATGGAGACAATCATAAAAGCTGCTGCTGCTGCTGCTGCTGCTGCTGCTGCTGCTGCTTCGAATTCGTTTCCTATTCGAATGATCGTATAGGAGAGGAAGAAGAAGAAAAAGAAGCGCAGAAGAGGACGACGCTCTGACCGTCGAATGACCGACGATCGACGGAAAGGAAAGACATTTCGAAATAAATTCGACGATCAGAAGGAATTTTCTGGAAATTTTTCAATGGAATTGCGGATTTTTCCCAACTATCAATTGGAGAGGGAATCTTACGTCCACGGCACAGGCAGGCTGAGCGATCAGACAGGCAAGTACATGTACGTGTGTTTTCAACTGGAGAGAGAGGCGGGAGAGAGAGAGACAGAGAGAGAGAGAGAGAGACAGAGAGAGAGAGAGAGAGAGAGAGAGAGAGAGAGAGAGAGAGAGAGAGAGAGAGAGAGAGAGAGAGAGGCGAAAGGTCGAATGAATGTTTATCTTTAGGCCATCGTCTACTGATAAGACGGTCTCTATTTGTGTCAGGCACTTAAACCTCCCAGTTCCGTGTTTTGCTATGCATCTCTATATATAGCCGCTCTAATTTATGCAGCGCCACAGTTCCATATGCATAATCCGAGCTATTCCTTGACTTATTCGCAAAGCCAGTTTAGACATGTCTGCCATTTTGAAGATGACATCAAAAGACGGTTTCAGAGACAACGAGCACAGACAGCGAGACAAAGAGAACGACCGAGGAGGCCAAGAAACAGGAGAAACAGGAGGACGGAGGACAGACGGAGGTAGTAGTAGTAGACTTCTTGATCTGCACCAGTCGATGGTCGAATAATCAGCCATTGTCCGTGAATCACCTCCGTTAGATTCCAGGTTAAGGCGGATTATGCTGTTATGCCGTTTCACGACAAATGGAATCCCATTGATCGATTAATTATCGATATCATCGAAACTCAGATCGATGCTCTGGCTTAGTCGTCTCATTAATGTCATCGAGGACAAAAGCTAAGAATAGTTAATAATAATAATAATAGTAGTAGTAGTAGTAGTAGTAGTAGTAGTAGTAGTAGTAGTAGTAGTAGTAGTAGTAGTAGTAGTAGTAGTAGTAGTAGTAGTAGTAGTAGTAGTAGTAGTAGTAGTAGTAGTAGTAGTAACGGGGTTTAGAGTGGTTCAGTATAATAGGTCGTGTATTAGAACCATTGCGTTATTTTAAGTCTTTCATAAAATTATGGTCTTCGATCTTAATGTATTGTCATTCTATGTCTTCTTATTCTTGAGTCTACACATAGCTACATGTACAGCCTCTGCCGTAGACAAAGTGTTGTTGTTGTTATGCGTTGTGTTCAGAGTGAGTGCAATTGCTGTCTATCGACTGAAGTCCTTATGTCGTGCTGCGGTAGTCTGCGTCTGCGTCTTTGCCTGTGTCTGTCTGTCTGTCTATCTGTGTCTGTTTGTTTGTGTGTCTGGTCCTTCTATCAACGGAGCGTCGATCATTCCGGCATTTTTCGTTGCGAGTGAGACACTTTGGCTTCGACATATTCTAAGAGTGCGGCGGCGGATCACTGGAGAGTGGAACTGGAAACCCAGAAGAGCAGTTCAGTGAAAAATCACGAAAATTGACAGAAAATGACCGAAGAGACGAACGAACCAAGAAGCGGCGACTACGGGTGAATTATTGTGAACGTCTGAACAGATTTCTGAACAAATGACTATCCGAGTGAATGAAGAAGAGAAACGGACGAATTAATGAACGAATGAATGACTGAGGAGAGAAGTGACGAAGCTATCATCGTCCGGGTCACGAACTGAAAGGCAATCAGCATCTTCAGCGATCCATGTCGTCTCCTCCTCCTCCTCTTCTCCCTCTTCGCTTCCCTCTTCCTCTCCCACTCTCCTTTTCTCCATTTCGCGACCCACGGCTCATACACTCTGTCCGTGATTGGAATAATAATTATAATAGATTATTACACGCTTTCATCAGGTACTCTGTCTATCTGTCTGTCTCTGTCTGTCTGTCTGTCTGTCTGTCTATCTGTCTGTCTCTGTCTGTCTGTCTGTCTGTCTGTCTGTCTGTCTGTCTGTCTGTCTGTCTGTCTGTCTGTCTCTTTCAGTGTCATATCCAGTGTCATAATGGACACTGAGTCTCTCTTACTAACAATCTCGCATACTGCCAGTGGCGTAGCTACATTGATGCAAACCGATGCAATTGCACCGGTCGGACCGCCCAGGGTCACTTGTGCAAATCGTGTAAATCCGATAAGATTTTTATTGGGGGAAGTAGACTTGGTATAGTATTTTCTGAAAGACTGTAACAGGTTTGATACAACTTTTCTACAGAGAATGGTATTGGCAGATGTGTGAATGACTAGCACTTTTGACAGGCAAGTGAAGAGCACCTAGTAATCAAGTTTTTTTCAAAAATTAGGGCACTATCTCTTGTATATCAAAAGTTCTTGGCATTCAGACTTTTGCCTGTGGCATTCTATATTGCTTAAATTGGACATTTTTAAACTACAGAAAATTTTCCCGGCATTGTCGCTTTCTCTCCGGAGTCCAGGAGTCTAGACTAGACACTGGTCCCCATTAAAAGGTGGAGGCGGAGGGAGCGGAAGGGAGACAGAGAGAAGGGGAAGAAAAGATGGGAAGGGACAGAGCACCGTAGCCAGGGTTTTCGGCCGTCGACCGGGGCAAGATTTATATTTTGCGCTCCTAAATTTTGGCGACGACCTTTTTTTAGTCGTCCACAGAGCACATAGTCAACTTATCTCCATCGTCTCCATTTTGCGGCTGATGACCTTTTTTAGTCGTCACAGAGTTTACTTCTCCATTTTGCGGCTGATGAGTGATGACCTTTTTATATTCGTCACGAAGTCAAAAAGGACCTTTTTTCTTTTTTTCTGTTTTCACGCCCGAAATGCGCCCCCCACCAGTCGGCGCCCGGGGCGGTTTGCCCTCCCGCCCCCTATCTACGGCTCTGGGAAGGGAGGGGCAAGAAGGGTGGCGGGTTTGCACCGGTCGGAATTTTTTTCCTAGCTACGCCAATGCATACTGCGCATTCAGTTCCTTTAGACTGTACCTCAGTACTCATTGGTGGAGCATCAGAGGGTTGGAAGTAAGGAAGTGGTAATGCGAAATATATAAATGCTACCATGAGCTGCTGTCTTATTGACACAGCGCGTGTGTTTGTGTGTGTGTGTGTGTGTGTGTGTGTGTTTGTTTGGGAGGCAGTCTTTGTATTTCGCCTGGTATTTCTAAGCTCTGGGAATTCATCGATTGTGGCGATGAAACTCAAAGCGAAAGGAAGAGTCCTTTTACATTTCTCTGCTCATAGAATGGAACAAGATCTCTCCATTCAGTCACGCTCATCATCATCCTCCTCTCCTCCTCTCCTCCTCCTCTCCTCCTTCTCTCCTCTTTCCTTCTCCTCTACTTTATATCAGATTTCTTATTTCTTTTTAGCAGTTCGTGACTTTTTGAAACCAGTCTCAGTGGAAGAGGAAGCAGCCTGCATGAAACATCGCCTTCTGCCAAAAGAGATTTGCCTCATCTTCATCGCCATCAATTCTCACTTACCTCTAGCATAATTACATCGTAGAGAGTCAGACAGACAGACAAATAAATATGCAGACAGGCAAACAGACAGGCAGGCATACGTGGCATTTCAGCCAGAAATAGTATGAAGAAGCAGTTTTTTCTTTCAAATTCCCTAAGAGCTATTCGATTCAATATAGCTTCGGTTCCAAATATTTAAAGATGACAGACTTCTAAGACATAATTTGTAAATTTTGTAGCTTTGAAAGTAGTCGCTATTGCTTTTCAAACGGCCAGAGAAAATTGAAAGGCGTCGTGTTCAAAATATCGAAACAGACATGCTTTATCTACGGACAATGCGCCTCTTGTGTGTTGTGTTTGCTTATAGACGCATCCGTATCAAAGACGATGAGGCTGTCTGTGTGTGTTGTTTGTGAGACGCCTAGGTCTATCGCTTCATGCTTTTGCTTCTTAATGATAAGAAAGAAATTGTTCTAAATTCGATTCGTGCGACGTCACTCGTTCGACGACGCTGCGTCTGACGTCATATTGGCGCTCCAAAGGTACACGACGGGACAGCAGCAGCAGCAGCAGCAGCAGCAGCAGCAGCAGCAGCATTCAAATGCTGCTTTGTCATTCCCCTTTGATGAACTCCGTCTTCTGTCTGTAATCTTCTGGGATTTCGTCATCCGTTCTTCACGAGTCACGTCGAATGGCGTTAAATTATACTCCACAATCACGTACACGGTAAATGCGTGACAGAAGTCGTCGTCTGACTGACTGACTAACTGCCGTGGAGAGAGAGAGAGAGAGAGAGAGAGGGAGGGAGGGGAGGGGGGTGAGAGACGTGACACTCGGGGAGAGGGGTGACGCCCACCAGACGCTTTTCTAGCGCAGTTTTCGCGGAGTTGAAATCTCAGCAGAAAACGATTACAAATGCAGAATTCGCCGGCGACAGTTTCTCCGTCTTTTGTTGATCGATGGTCACTCGCGACTGAGAAGAGAGACACGAAACGACTGCGCGTTAATTGGAGCGCTTTGGAAAGCTGAAGTTCTGTTTTTGGATGAAAATTCTAGAGACAGAACATGGATTGTGAATAGATTTTCCATCGCAGTGGTCTGTTATGCAACCAAGAGAAAATTTTCATTCCGAGAATTTGAAGAGTCAAGATTGTCAGTTGTGTGATTTAAGATTCCACAGATACAAGAGGAGGGCCTCAGTGGTCACGTGACACAGCGAGTGGGGGGAGGGTCGTCGTCGGGGAGCAACAGTCAACGCCTTCTGTTTATCCAAGGATTCTGACAATGATGAAACGCTGTGCTCCGTCGATTCAATGGCTCTCGTCTGCTTGAGACTTTGGCGGGAATTTCGACAACCACCTGTTCAGTTGATGTAAAAGTGGTGGCAACATTTTTCTGGCTTTCGCCCCAGAGAAATACTCTAATTGTAGCGGTCACTGCGATGACGACCACAACGCTTGGTCGTTTGACTCGAATGAATTCCTCGTGACGCCGTCTTCGACAGGAATTTCTTCGATTTCATTCTTAGCAAATTATTCGACTTACCTTTTGGAAACTGTCACAATATTTGACTTGAAATTCCGCAGCAAATTTCAGTCAATCATTCTTTGAAGTGACCGGCGTACCCTCTTGGCTGCCCGACCAAAATATTTTTTCATTGTGTTTCACATATTTTTTCGGGCGCGGTTTTGGAAATTAGAACCCCTTCTTGGCTGCCCGACCCAAAATTTCCGTACCACTGTAGAATCTAACAGCCAACGTAATTAAGTAGAGAAGAGGTAGCGACCTTTTTTGTTTTTGTCAGCATTGGCGAAGGAAAGAGAGGCGATGACGAAGGAGACGTCGCACGAGGATCACCTTTTCTTTGTTTGTCAATATTTGATTTTTCGAAGTTGGAAGGCATACCCCTTTCCGGAAATCCTGGCTACGCCACTGCTTCTTTATAATATCAAAAGCAGTTTTTGAGCGTTTTTTTCTAGTAAGAGAAAGTGAAGTCGAGTGAAGAAAACCTTTCCTGCATTTCTTCTCTCTGTGCTTCGATGCAATCCCTTTCTCAGCGGTGACCTTTATTACTGCATAAGTAAATAAGTAAGTAAGAGCGCAAAAGGCAATAAATCTTGACCGACCTTGAGTGTCTGTCGTTGGTGAGCGCTAAATAAATTCGAAGCGGAAAGCTGATTCAAATCGACACGTTCTTCCGGAGACTTTGAAGAAAATCCAATTTGCCACCAGGTGAAAAGACTTTACCAGGAAAGGTCGCTGAGAGCACACGTGACCTGCAATTGCTGATGAACGACCTGCCCATAACGTCTGCACAGCTTCTCTTACAGGAACCGCGGTCGCATTATGCAGACGCTGCTGGTGCCGTTGCCATGGTTACCCGAAGACGTTGCCAAACGTCTTCGTGGTTACGTCTGCTCTCCTAGTCGACATTTCTACTTTGTATCCATCCGGTGAAAATGACCAAAGCAAACAGGTATAAATGGCGACAGTGTAAGAGGTAAGAGCGCAAGCATTTGCTTTTCTATTGCGATATTTCGTGTGTCCGACCCAGACGACCAGAGGCCTATTTGTCCTCGTTCGAAAGCGACATCCGCCTCCTAGCGACGAGTTATGGAAGCACCAGAATGCAATAAGTCAGCGCTGGCCTACTATATATATATATATATATATATATATATATATATATATATATATATAGAGAGAGAGAGAGAGAGAGAGAGAGAGAGAGAGAGAGAGAGAGAGAGAGAGAGAGACAGACAGAGACAGAGACAGACAAAGAGAGAGAGACAGAGAGAGAGAGACAGAGAGCTGAGTGGGGAGATGATGATCGTCTGACAATTTAAGCTCTAATTCAATGGAACGTGAATGGACGTCGGTCGATATTAGAATAAATTTATACAGCGCCGTGTCCGACGCAAGCGCTTTTGACCGAAATTGCAAATGTCAGGACTCAGGAGATAGACGAAACTGTCAGATGAGACAATGACAAACTGATTTTGTAAGTGTATTCGATGCTGCTGCTGCTGCTGCTGATGATGATGATGATCGTGGTTGTTGTGAACCATTTCGATGGAACCGTCGATGACGTCAATCAATTCGTCATAACATAACTAGCGAAATTCCATCACACCGTTACCAAGGTGACGGCCGCCATGGAGATGACACCGCTAATGAACGTCACGCCATCTGACTAGACCATCGCTAGGAGAGGAAGGAGGAGAGGAAGAGGAGAAAGAGTAGAACTTAAGAGAGGGAAGAATCAGCAATGGAGCTGAAGACTTCGCGCGAGAACAATAAATGGAAAGAGACAGTTGAACGCCGAAATTCTTACGCTACATGTGTTAATGAATTTCCTCTTCATGAAATGAACGATAGTCAGGCAGACAAGCAAACAGAGACAGAAAGACCTAGAGGCAGAAAGGGCGACGAATTGACAGACAGTGAAAGAGACAAACGATTGTCTAATAATATTGTTCAGAGAATATTTCGATAAATTGCGAATGAGATTTAGAAGTGCATCTCTGAAGTGGTTTCTTGCTTTTCATTTTTTATCCTTCCTTTCATTTCATCATATTCATTTCAAATATAGATTTTAGGTTTCTGTAATAATTATTTCTGAACTCACAGAATCAGTCGATGATGATGATGATGATGATGATGATGATGATGATATGATGATGACGACGACTATGGTGATGACGATGATGATTATGACGACGACGATAATGGTCAGTGCAGCGTGTATTTCGTCAAAATGCTAGTGACTGCTATGAGTCTATTGACTGTACATCACGTAGTACAGTCCATACTGGCTGCCATAAAAAGCGCTTTATATATGATCTAAGCCGACATCTGCAGGCAGAAAAGACGACAGATGTCACTAGTTTCTTTCGTGTCCTACCCCGTGTCCTTCTGTCTGTCTGTCTGTCTGTCTGTCTGTCTGTCTGTCTGTCTGAGCTGTCTGTGGAAATCGTCTGTTTTTCTGTGAGCGAGTGGAAATGATTCCCGTGAAATGCTTTTGCTGCTGCTGCTGCTGCTGCTGCCTATTATCCCTTCCCCTTCCGCTCTACCTCCACGAAGCCGAGCTCCAGCCTCAGCAGCCCGCCCTCAGCACTCGATCGCTCCTCTGACGTCATTCGTACCCAGTCTACGTCGTAGCATCATTACAATTTACATAGCGCCTTTATACTTCATGAATTAGAAAATAGATTCGACTGCAGCTGCACCTCTGATCCAATGCATCGCTTCTTCTGCTATTTCTGTTCTTTCTCTCAGTTTAAATAATTGCTAATAAATCTTAAGAGGCTATCAACGTGACGTATAAAAGTGTTATACTCTCTCTCTCTCTCTCTCTCTCTCTCTCTCTCTATATATATATATATATATATATATATATATATATATATATATATATATATATATATATACTGTATTACGATGTACAGTCAATAGACTCATAGCAGTCACTAGCATTTTGACGAAATACACGCTGCACTGACCATTATCGTCGTCATCATCATCATCATCATCATCATCATCATCATCATCATCATCATCATCATCATCCATGTAGTTTAGAGATTAGTCAATAATAATAATACTAATAATACTACTACTACTACTACTAATAGTAGTAGTAGTAGTAGTAGTAGTAGTAGTAGTAGTAGTAGTAGTAGTAGTAGTAGTAGTAGTAGTAGTAGTAATAATAGTAATAATAATAATAATAATAATAATAATAATAATAATAATAATAATAATAATAATAATAATAATAATAATAATAATAATAATAATAATAGATTAGCTGCGTGAATGTTTCACTTGGCAGTTGAATTCGTTATTCGAATCTGAAAACGAGTTTTTTTTGTTGCGCCTGAAGATTCGTCAGGAAATAGCGCAGCCTAGTTGCTTACTTGCCTAGAAGACGGCGAAGCGTCCTAATAGTACATTCTATGCATAGAATTGCTATAGAAAATTCTCGCTTAAAAGCACTTCTATGCAACAGAAGCGCTGAAGTGCAGTGCGTTGAAACGCTGTGCGTGATTCTGCAGTCACGTGATCAGGGCTTTATTCGAAGAGTGATGACATCGATTTTCGCACCGTTGCTGGCCAAACAATGTATTCGATGTGAATACAGAAAAATGCTTCTGATGGCCTACGCTTAGTCAAGGCGTTGTTACTTGATTCTCCTCCTCCTCCTCCTCCTCCTCCTCCTCCTGCTCCATCTTCTTCTTCTTCTTCTTCTCCTCCTCCTACCATCATCTTCTTTTTCAGCTTCTCTTGTTTCGCTGTTGAGGGCGTCCGCTTAAAATCAAGGATACAACAACGTTCAGATCATCTTCTCTCCTCCTCCTTCTCTTCCTCCTCCTCTGCTTTTTCTCTCGCTTAACTGTCAGTCAGTAAGTGGACATAATTTCCTCTTACTTACTTTCCTCTTTCCTTTTGCGCCAAAAGATTCAGGTAATTTCTTTGGATAAAACACGGAAATGTTGATGAAAGTTTATTATACGAGAAACGCCAAAATAAGAAAAGCTCTCCTGATAATAACAGTAAATGGAAACTTGTCTAGATACTGAATGTCCGTCCATCTTCTGTCTGTCTGTCTGTTTGTCTGTGTCTTTCTCTCCCTCCCTCCCCTCTCTTCGTCATGCTCAGGCTAATCTGACGACGAGGGCCAGTTATGCGGCCGCAGTGGTGCTATAAAAATCATCGAGCCAGATTCCCGCCTTGTCTTTTTCGCCGTCTGCTGTGACCGATCGTCATTGTCTGCTGTTGGAATTCAGGCAAAGATTAGACCTCTGGTAATCGCCCTCTGCAACCACTTTACACTCAAAACAACCACCAGGAATAAGTGCAGAAACAACATTTTCGCTCTCTTCCTCCTCTCTCTCTCTCTCTCTCTCTCTCTCTCTCCCTCCCTCTCTCTCTCGTGCGTGTTGTGTCTGCGTTGCGTGTTTTTGGTCGAGTGTAGATAGATTTGATTATCGTGCAGTTACTACGCACTTGACTTCGTCGTAGACACAGCAAGAGAGAAGGAGCAACAACAACAACAACAACAACCAATCAACATTCTTAGCAGGTCCTTCGCTCGATCACAGTGGCCCATGGCCCATGCCAGTGGCAGCTAAGCAACAGGCACAGGCTGCTATCTGACGCCGGTTTGATTTCATTCCAACGCATTATGATAGGAGTCTTTTGTTTCAACAACATTGGTTACCATGGATACGATTGTTCTAACGAGAACTAACTGGCCAAATTGGATTCGTTATTAAAGAAACGAAACGGACAATAATAATAATAATAGCCTTAATAATAATAATAATAATAATAATAATAATAATAATAATAATAATAATAATAATAATAATAATAATATAATAATAATATTATTATTATTAACTAATAATAATAATAATAATAATAATAATAATAATAATAATAATAATAATAATAATAATAATATGATTTTAATTGGTGTAGTAGTAAGGGTTTCCTGTGTTTACAGAGTAAGGTCTCCCAAATGAGAATAAAGGAGAGCCGTTCCTTTAGAGAGACATTTTCTTGTTTCTCTTGGTTCCATGGCGACGAATGAGGCCATTCCAAGGAAAGTTTCTAACTCATTTCTAGTTTTCTATCCCCATTCAGAAGAGTTTTTTATTCGAGTTTTTTGCAGAAAATTTTTAGCGGGTGAAAATAGTGCTTAATTTTTTTTCTTCAGGGAATTTCTTATGATTGGTAACCACGTGATACGCCGTGAACATGAATATTAATCAGCTGTTTTATCTGACTTTGTTTACATTCGTGCTTGAGACAGACGGAAAGGGTGAGTAGACACGTGTCGTTGTTTCCTAGTGTCGTCGTCATTTGCATCCACTTGCGTCCTGTATGAACGTCGCTTAATTATTGGTCTTCGAGTATGAACCGCGCCTTCATTCAATCGCTTCGTTATATCCGCTGCAGTAGTCACGTGACGGTGATTTTGACGTTCTCATAAAAAGATTCAGCCGCTGCTGCAAACAGATTGATGGGGTGTGGTGGGGTGTGGGTGGGGGGGGTGGGTGGGGAATGGAGCAGAAGAGGCTGAGTGGGTAGCTCTCTCGACCGCTGTCATCATCCCTGTTCTCTCTTATATATATATATATATATATATATATATATATATATATATATATATATCCGCTCATTCGAAGCTATACTTGACAACGTCACCAGTGGATTCTGGGTAAAAATTTCTTCCAAAACAATACCATGCGCCATCGTGACGTCACCCTTTGGCCGACCCTTTCCATGATTACGAATAATCCATGTATGATGATGACGATGATGATGACGACGACGATGATGACTGCACCAGGTGCAAAAGTTCGACCGAAGAGGCCGCCATCAATTCGCGACAAGAATCGAATTGCGGGCAGCACAGGTTCAGGACAGCCATCGGCAGAGGATAAACTCAACTACCTGAGTAAGTAAGATAACAGCGGAGACATTTATCTCTCCAGCAGCAGAAATTCAATTCTCGCTTCTCTTGTAATTAAAAAATAACTACTTTGATTCGTTCGTCGAGTATTTCGAGTTCAACGAATTTCTTCTTCCTCCTCTTCCTCCTCCCTCATCTCCTACCATGCATTAAGACCAAACAATCACCAATGTGTTTATCGCCGTCGTCGATATAACCATCGCATCGCTGCTTCTGTCTTTTAAAGTGAATTTCTTAAACAGTGTTCGGGACAGTCGGTCGCCAGTCGGCGCTGGTCACGTGATCTGTTTTTCGCCCGTCGACCGTTTTCTTTTCCAGCCACTTACGAATTCCGGAACGCGACACACGAAGAACGCCTCCTGGCGTTCCTCTTCCTCGACTACGACCCGGTGGCCAGGGCGGTCATGGACACCCGACTGGCCGTCATCGTCTCCATCGACTTCGTCCTCCTCAGGATCCACGGACTGGTCAGTGACCCACCGACAGGCCCCATGCACGGACGGGGGCGGATAGGGATTGTTTTAGAATCGGTTACGTCTAAATTATACTGCCACAGCTTCATTAGGATATTAGACGGCGTTGTCGACGGATTGATTCAACGCTATTCTACGTATGCACGTATGTATATTAAATATATATACATACTGTAGGCCTACTTATATTTTTTATATTATTGTATATTATTATATAATGTTATATATATATATATATATAATATGGTTTTATAGGAAGAACGAAGTCAGGTGCTGACGACCACTGGATTGGTGATAGCGGTTAGTATTTTGATATTTATTGTTTTAGGAATATAATATTGGCATCACTTTAATTACTTAATTTATGTGGCGCGCCTCTCTCTCTCTCACGCACTGTCTGTGTCTCTGTCTGTGTCTCTGTCTGTGTCTTTGTCTGTGTCTGTGTCTGTGTCTTTGTCTCTGTCTCTGTCTCTACTATTCTGTGTTCCCTGAAATAAAATAGACGCTATCGCTACAATAATCTTTGTAAATTCCAAACTTTTGCTCATCAATATATTTATTGTATTCAGGCGATACCATTTATTTATAAAAGCAAACAGAATGTGGCTGATATGCATTCAACAGACAAATGCAGTGAGATTATCCAAAAGCAAATGGATTCTGCGGTCATGGAAATGCCGCAAATTGATTGAATGCATTTGACTGAAGTCATAGAAAGCAGCATGCACGACAAACGACATCTACACTGCTGTGTTATTGGTTTCAACCGACGCATTACGACGGTGGAAGCAAAAGAGGGGGGCTAGCTGTCCCCTCTGAACCATTCATTTTCGTTCGAAATTTTTATTGATTCTATGTTTGTCGTGTTTTGTGCATTTCGTAATCAGCTCAAGACAAACGTCTTTGGGTTAATGAAAGAATATTTTGTGCGTTTAATTTCCTTTTAAAAATCTTCCTCCCTTCGTCTCCTCTCTCTCTCTCTCTCTCTCTCTCTCTCTCACTCAATCACTCACTCACTAATCCGATCGAAAAGGTGTTTCATGAGTGATTGCGTTCTACTTTCAGTGGCGGCTTCACATGGGGGGCGTGCCCCCTATTGAATGCTTGGCTCCCAATGGCCTCCTGTCGGGACTATGTGCCTACTACTAGGGCCTACACACCTATCACCAAATGGTTGCTTCCCCATATTTAGAAGTTGCCACCCCAACGCCTTCCCCCCATTTGTCAAATCCTGGAGCCGCCAGTGCCTTCTTTTATGCCGAACTCTCAAAGGCTACAACCGCAAAATCAATTTGTGGGAAAATGATTCAGAAATTTAGCTTTTCCGCCTTTTGTCAACCAACAGATAGGCTGGCAAACAGTCAGACAGACAGACAGACAGACAGACAGACAGACGGATAGATGGACGGACAAAGACACTCGACGAAATGATAATAAATAATTCTCCAACGACGTCACGATCCTACAACCGCCCCATCCCCTCCCCACTCTACCCCAGTGCATCGCAGTCCGCCCTTATACTCCCCAATACCCCATCCCAGATGCGATCATACGACTTAATTGGAAAGTTACGAGTCATCGGCGCCCCAAAAATATTGCTTTTGCTTGGTCGAAGTAGATTCTCAAACGCCTCAAGACATCCAGTCCCTCTTCCTCTTCCCTCTCTCCTCCTCTCTCCCCTAACCCCCTCTCTCTCGTCTCTCTCGTCTCTCCTCTCGCTCCCAATGTGAATGCCAGAGGATAGAGAGCAGGACCGGTGGATCATCGATTACTGCGAAGCAACGGTTCATTGGGAAGATAATGAGCTTTATTATTTTATGATCACGTGACAGAGACCTCTTCTGATCGTACACGTCTAGGCATTTATTGACGAAAATCGGAGATCTTTTCCCGAGGAGAGCTATGCACTGAGTGCGCAGCGAAAGGCATTATGGGTGAAAATGGCGGCAGCCGAAAGAGACCAGTAGTAGTAGACTTCTTTAGCGCCATTGTTGTAGTACATCTGCACCAGTCGATGGTCAAGTGCACGCGCAGAGAAACGCGGCGGTCAAAATGATTATATTTTTAGAAGACCACAGCAAGGAAGAAGAGAATTCTGGGAAGTCGGTCCCCGCACGCAGCAGAGTTTACGCTGAACAGGGAAATTGGGGCGAGCGACGGTAGGACGAAAGCACAGACGTATGTCAGAAATAGAGTTCCGGAGATCGGTCACGTGTTCCTCCTCCTCTTCCTCCTCCTCCTCCTCCTCCTCCTCCTCCGTCTTCGTCGTCATTTAATGGATGAGTTTTTCTTGGGTGGAAGACGCGGTCGCAGATTAATTAGACGCTGCAGACGCTGCCTTTACGCTGAAGACTATCCGTGGAGGAGGAACACGCTAAACGCCAGAGGATAGGAATGGGGCGGGCGGGTGGGGGGGGCAGAGTGAGGCCGTAAAATGTCCCTCTGATCGGGGAGAAGACGAGACCACCAACCGTTATCGATGATTCTGCTCGAGCAGTGACTCTACTAACGAGTATTATATGAAGAGGCTGAGTCCGTCTCTCTCTCTCCTTGTCTATTCATTCTCCGCTCTAAACGTCGCCCGTAGCCTATATCTGGTCGAAGCCACTAACACGGAAGAGCGCATGTCCCGCCGCAGTTAATAATGGACACCTTGCATGCATGCTGCTGCTGCTGCTGCTGCTGCTGCTGATGATGATGATGATGATGATGATGATGATGATGATGATGATGATGATGATGATGATGATGATGATGATGATGATGATGATGATGATGATGATGATGATGATGATGATGATGATGATGATTGTCTTAGGAGTGGAGGGACGAGCGTTTGACTTGGGAGCCTCTTAAGTTTGGTAACCTCACTGACATCATCCTCAAGGCTGACAAAATATGGCTTCCGGAACTCGCCGTCATGAACGGGTAGATAGATGCTCATTAATATTCATAGATGAATTTGCATGCCATTTGATTAATATTCATGACGACGCCTTCTTTGGTCATGACGTCATTCGCATTGGTGACATTTTGGTTCTAATGTCTGTCTAACGCTTTATCCTCCGCGTATGCAGTATTTAGATCTCTATACTTGGAGAGCATATAGGCAGGGGCGTAAACCACGGGGGACGGCGGGGGACGGTCCCCCTCATAATTAGTAGGCGGTGGACAGAGTATCAATTATCCCCCTATGTTTTGTGCTTATGGATAAAATGTCTACCCTACCCACATGATGTTGATGTCAGGATTACATGTTATGCCGTGGAAACCGACCGCATTCAATAATTTCGGATGACCTTTTTTGCTTGTCAAGACTTTTGGAAGACGAAAAGGGGAATCCGAGTTTTAATTCGTTTCATCCCTCTTCTGAATTTTTGCATATCTATAGTCTACTGTAGCACTAACATTGTCCAATTTCAAACAGGGTATCAATCTTATAATATTTTTGTGGTCTATAAAACCTGTAATAGAAGAAACCAGCTTTCTTAAGCACCATCTTATCTCTCGATTGATTTTTTAGACATTTGACAGAGAATAGATTACTGAAAGACTTTGTATAGTGTCGTTTCAAATGGCTCATTATTTTTCGTGGCATTTCGAAAGCTCTAGAAAAAATTAAGACAGAATATATTGACAATTCTAGTATGGTTTGACACAGCAAAGATGGGGACACAAGAATATGTGGCTTTAATTCGTTTCATCACTGTTCTGAATTTTGCATATCTATAGCCTACTGTAGCACTAGTCCTTGCTTTGTCCAATTTCAAACAGGCCATGTTGGCCCACCCAATATTTGGCTTGTGGCGCCTTCCATGAATCCGACTTTATGGACGATCCCTTAAAGTTACGTGTTTATTTCATGGGCGATTTAAAGTCCCCACCATAATGTGCAATGTCCCCAAAAATGGAGAGGGATTTTTATATATCTGAGGGGGTCAACTTTAAAAAAATGATTCTATCCCCAATGTTGACGCCAGGTTTACGCCCTTGTATATAGGCCTTACCATATAGGCCTATAGTACTAAGGACCGCGTATGCAGTATATATAGGCCTATAAGCCTATAGTACTTGGAGAGTTTTAAGTACTTTGAATGGCCATTGATATGATCACGTGATCATCGTGTGTGACGTCATCGTTGCAGGGCCGATGAATTAGTTCCGGATTTTGAGCGGATCCGGGTCCTGTTGAGCTACGACGGAAGACTTCACTGGGAGCCGGGTGGCATCTTCCGGACGACCTGTGACATCGACATCACCTACTTTCCGTTCGACACCCAGCGCTGTCCCGTCCTAATCGGCGCCTACTCCTACCACAGCAACAAGATGAACATCACGAACGCATCATCCGTCATGTCCACTCACGACTTCCAACAGAACGGCGAATGGTGAGTGACAAGACGGCGGCAGTCACGTGACGATCTAGACATGACACATGCACAGTAATAATTGCCTCTAAGAATACATTCGTATCAATTCAAATGTAGATAAGTGGGAGCGTATAGGTGCGTGTGAGTTTGGAGCTACGGGGGAGGGGCGGAGATCATAGACTGAAGATCCGAGGGAACTCTTTTAAAAATGGCTGCGACCTAAAGACCTATAGCAGCTTAGACAGGAATCGTTCAATGAACATTCCGTCTTTGGCATCCAAAGTGTCTTCGTTGCGTCTTTGGCAAACGCCCTGTTTAACACAACCCAATGCAGGTATTGAAGCTGAGCGATTTTGGTAAGTAAGATCCAATGTCCTCCGCAGTTCTCCATTGTTTCAGAGGCGGTTTCTCTCATTCGCTTACCTGAGTTGCGTGTAATAGACGAAGAGATAACGTGTACCTGTATCTTCTCAGGTACATTCAGAAGACGTCCGCTCATTGGAACATTACGATGTTGACGTGTTGCTCTGACGACGGATACGCTCACGTGACCTTTACTCTTCATCTGACGAGAAGATACAAGTTCTACATGATGAACATCGTTCTTCCGTGTCTGATGCTGTCCAGTCTCATCATGATCGGATTCTTCCTGCCTCCCGAGGCGGGCGAAAAGATCTCCCTCGGCATCTCTGTCCTCCTCGCCTTCACCGTCTTCTTGTTGATGATCGCAGACAACATTCCGAGAACATCGCTCGCCATTCCGCTCATCGGTAAGACAGACCGGAAGTGGAGCTGGTTCCACTTCCGGTTTTAAAAAATGCCCTTGATATTCAGTCGGTGTTTGTGTTCTCTCTTGAACTCTTCCCGGTCCATCTCACGGCATCCTATGACGCGACGCGAATGAGACGGTGGGACTGCTGTTGGTGATGGGGGGGAGGGGAGTCATTTATAAATCGCAACAGCTGAGGATGATTTGATGCGGAATAAAGGAAATGCGTCGAACTGGGGTACAGTTTGGGGGACAGTTTCCTTCTCCTCGTGAGACAATTTTTCCATCTGCTGTCATCAGATGTCGCTCCGAGTTTATTTATAGCCAACCGCCGCTGACGTCACGTCCAGTCCACTGCCCAGAGCCATTATGGAGATCTGAGTTGATGACGTCAACAAGCGATAGGAGAGCAGCGCTTAATGCACAGCGCTTAATCAGACGCATAGGCCTACGCAGCTGCTATATATATATATATATATATATATATATATATATATATATATATATATATATATATATATATATATATATACACACACACATTAAACATTCAAACATTGCATCGTATTGCAGATGATTTAAATGTCTGTATAAGAATGTCTAAGAGATAATATGATACATTCTGCTAGCACACTGCACCCTCTTCCCCGAAGAAAAGTGTTAGCTGTGGATTCGTTCAGTAAGAAAAATACAAGTGATTGTTTAGTGGACGAAGCCAATCGATATCTGTTTATAGATAATAATATACAGTATAGCCTATATATATATATATATATATATATATATATATATATATATATATATATATATATATATATATATGTATACTGTGTATATCGTGTTGTTGTTGTTGTTGTTTGCTGCAGTTGTCTATCTGATGACGACGATGATCCTTGGTACGATCTCCATCTGTATGACGGTTCTCGTTCTGAACGTCCACTACAGAGAACCGAAGGATCAGCCCCGTCGATGGGTCCGGCGTCTCGTCCTGCTTCACCTGGCCAGAGTCCTCTGCATCAGGACCTCCTACCAGCGGATCCACGACCTGGAGACGCTTCTGAAACGGAGACCAGAATCCGTGTCCGGCGGCCACCACCACCACCACCCCCACCACCACCACCACCACCGCAGCCGTCGCCAACCATACCACATCAACGGCCTCTTCTTCGACCTCGCCGGGGTCCGCTTTGCCTGCAGGGACGCCGTTGCCAACGGGTCCTCCTCGGGCGCCGTCGCCGCCGCCGCCGCCGCCGCCGTCAACGGAGGAACGAAGCAGCGACAGAAGGTCGTCAAGGAGTTCGACGGACTCCACTTCAGTTCGAGGACGGCGCCCTACTCCGGCGCTGCACCCGCCGCCGCCGACGACGACGGAGACAGCTCGGCCGCCGGGGGCCCAGGGGGGAGGAGTCGTGCAGGAGACCACGGCGACGACTGGAAGGACCTGGTACGCGTCCTCGATCGCCTCTTCTTCTGGGTCATCTGCACTCTGATGAGTTCGTCGACCGTTTTCATTCTGCTCTATCCGAAGTACACGGGAGTGGAATGGAGCTGATGATGATGGCTCCTCTGCTGAGGCCATCAGCCGCTGCGCCATTGCAGTGAACAAGTGCCGAGAACGATCGTCGATCTGTGAATTAAGTGAACACAGGAAGTGTGTCACTTATATAAGGACGTGAAAATCGATCACTCGAATTATTCCTCATAACTGCAAATCATTATTCAATGACTGTCCCATGGAAACTATGGATTTAGCCTACATGTACTGTACATGCATGTGAAACAGTGCAGCGCCACTATTTCTATAGCGGTGAAAGAAACAACACTTGAATTGGTTTAAACGGATTGGCGACTCTGTAAACAGCGAAGGAGGAAAACGGTCCGTTAGCTAATTATTTGTCTCTCTCGTTCCATGCATTGGCTCTGCTTTCAATGGATCCGGTCTTTCTGCTGCTCGTATAGCCAGGGTTTTCTCCATCTCGTCATTTGGCGTTTCGAAGTGAAGGGTTCTTCTATCCCTTGACATCTTTCGTCAAAATAAAAACGTAGACAGGAGCATTGGCGTAGCCAGGGCTCCGGAATAGGGGGGGGGGCAAACCGACCATTTTCTCCGACAAGCAAAAAATGTCGTTATGGAATTATGTGATTATTTCGAAACTTTTAACTAAAACTCTTCCACTTAAACTCGTTCACTACAGAACGTTAAATGGATTGAACGCAGCGATGACGAACTTTGATTGAAATTGATTGTTAAACACCTGAAAATCAAGCGTTCTTCATTTTAAAAACAGCGCGGCAGACCACAGAGCACTTTGCGAAAGTTTACAAACACACACAAACACACACATGCCCATCTCTAAGTTGATTGGCTGAGGTAACCGTCGCTCGTGTTCTGTGGCTGTCCAAAGCATCGGCTGTCGTCCAAATCGAAGGCGATCGTAGCTGAGAAAATGCGCAATATAAGAAGAGGGCGAAGGACTCGCTATTTAAAGGCGTCGTCTGGGACTAAACGCAAGAAGCGATTTCACAAAGTGTTGTTCGAATTGAATAGAAGTGGTCAGCTTTCGTCTTCTTTCGAAGAGGAATTTTAAGTCAGACGAAGATGGCGACTGGCGCAGCAGCAGCAGCAGCAGCAAAAGGGTCGCTTCTTGTGATCGTTGTCCTCTTCCTCAGCAGTAAGAACTGATTCTCAACGGCGTCTTTAACTGAAACGCCATAGCCTATATGCCATATGGCGATGCAACGACCCTTAATTAATCTGGTACCAAAGGCATTTAGACATTTTCGCCTTCCAACATTCGACTGCGCAGCCCACCCTCCGCAGACGAAGAAGCCTCTCTTATAGTCTTATTACTAGAGAGGTCTAATGCACTGGAGGAACACTTCTCTCTGGCGCTTATTCGAATGTTGCAATTCTCTGCATATCTGGCTCCAAAGCGCTGTAGGCTAATCTGGCAAAATAATCGCAAGAGATGCAATGATGTTTGTTTTAATTCGAAAAAAACATTAATTGTTCTTAATACTGTATATGAGTTACGATGCATTACTTGGTTTTGAGTGTTAGGATCTGTCGTCTCAGTTTTCGTTCAACGCAGGACTTTGTTGCTTTGTTTGTATTCGTTGTCTTCGTTCCCGCACAACAGACAACTACACACAACCCACAGCAGCAGACATTTCTACAGCAGACCTCATATTAAATTTTATTGCTGATTCTATTATGTATGATTCTATTATATATAATAATAATAATAATAATAATAATAATAAATAATAATAATAATAATAATATTATTATTAATTATTATTATTATAATAATAATAATAATTATTATTATTATTATATATTATTATTATTATTATTATTATTATTATTATTATATTATTATTATTATTATTATTATTATTATTATTATTATTATTATTATTATTATATATAATAATAATAATATTATTATTATTATTATTATTATTATTATTATTATTATTATTATTATTATTATTATTATTATAGGCCCTAGGCCACAGTAAAACCATTAGACTTAACGACTGCCAAATGGTTTTGTAGCGCCACTGTTCATGTATTGTTTTCATTTAGGCCTAACTTCTCGTCGATTTGTGTGAACCCGTAGGTTATGAAACCAGAATACCGGTTTACGACTCCATAGAGTTAAAATGCGCATTAGATGTTAGGGTTAACATGAAAATATGGAGGCAATCGCCTAAATACAATTGCAATTAAATTCCGTCGTCATTACAGGAGAGACTCAATAGACCGCCTATTGGCCTATAAAGCGCTATTTGCGTTCTATCACGAACGACAGATGTTGCCAACTATTGACTGATGCTAATTGAGAAAAATTACAAACATTGAACGCATTTCATTAGAATGTTGACTATTTCAAAGAAAATTGCAGTTTTAATTAATTTTATTGTGATATGTTATCCTATGAAAATTTCAATGAAAGTGAGACTCTTGAGGCTCTAATTGTCTTAAGCGCCAATCGTCTTAATTGCTTTAAACTCACTTAATTAGGCCTAATAAATGCCTACAGACAGGGCCTAGGCACCGTCTTGGAATGGCTGGTTGTGTCTGCCAACGCAATATAGCTGTAGAAATGAAAAGCAGAATCATAGAAATCTATCTCTAATGAAAGTAGGGGCCTAATATTACCGATGCATTGCATTGACGTATAACCGCGGGGGGCGCTGGCCCCAGATTCTGACCGGGATCTGCAGACTGCAGTCGTCGGATCTGCGCGAAACCATTGAGAAATGTTAGGGGAGGATGATAGAATGACCCTAGGAGAATACGTGAAAGTGAGAAGATTATTCTCTGACGACGTTATTTTTCCTAGTTGGAGACTTTTTATCCAAAAATCTCGATCCCCCGCCCCATATTCCGGAACCCTTGCTACGCCAATGGTCTATATATCATTTGGATGTTGATGGTTTGATGAACTTAAGTCTTGTTCTATAAAAATCAGTTATTTTGAATGCCTATTTAGACGCGTTGATGACAACAGCTGCGAAAGACTTCGTTAAGGCCACCTGTAAGATGAAGAAGCACAGTGGCGTTGCGCCAGTCCACGGCGCCATTAGTCTCCGCCAAAAGGTATTACGCAATTGGCTCTTTTGCTTTAACCCTTTAACCGTGTATTTAACTGTAACTCAATGTAAAATGGACGGATATATCCGGGATCCCCAGTTAAGGGGTTAAGATCCTACACAATCTGCATATTACTGTATGCACCTGCACTGTATTATATAAAGCCGAGATTAGTGAAAACTAATACCTTAGTTCATAGTTTGGTGTGTGAAACAAAGAACGGCCTAAGATAACAGAAGTCTTTGCTGTTGAATCTCCTATTCCAGTTGTTTCTTAGCCATAGTCTTTGTTCCGCTCTGTCTGCCTCCCTCCCCTCCTCTCTCTCTCTCTCTCTCTCTCTCTCTCTCTCTCTCTCTTACTCCTTACGCAGTACCCGATTTCTTCCACCCGATTTCGAGACTTCTGGGTCTCAATCCTCGAACATTAGAGTAAACCGTCACAGTTCTAGTAATATGAATGAGCTTTCGAAGGATCGGTAATTTCATTGCTATTCTGATGCAAAGAGTTGTTGTTGTTGTTGATGATGATGTTGTTGATGATGAATCGATGATGATGATGATGATGACGACGACGACTACAATTATTTATGTTGATGTCTGCTATTAGGTATTTAGGTATATTTGAGCCATGTGTAATTGTGTATATCTTTAGGCATCCGGTGGTAAGACAACATTGGTGATAGATCTGAAGGGTTTTGATCGTACAGCAACTACAACTAAGCACGGATTTCACGTTCATGAGTTTGGAGATCTGAGGCAGTCGTGCAACGCAGCGGGCGCTCATTACAACCCAAAGCACAAAGACCACGGAGCACCAAAAGACAAGAACAGGTCGGTACTCGGTAGGCCTCTCGTGCACAGAGGCCAAGCGTTGATTTTAAATTACGCTAACTGAAATTCGTTTAAATAATTCCTACCAAGTTATCAATTTCTGTAGCGCAATTTCATAAAGTAGGCCTACAGATGAAATCGACAGATTCAGGACGGCCAACCAGATGACTACAGCCCTTAGAAGTGGGTCAGGACTTAGGCCTAAAGATCGTTCCTGAGTCTACACAGGAAAGCTAGGTTAGGCCTATAGAATGTGGAGAGTTACTACAGTGTTTTTAACTTTTTACCACAGGCTTACTTAGCCGCCTAAACCACTTCAAGTCACATTATTATTCATTATAATGTTTCACTGCTCTGAATTCTCTCATTCCCTCCATTTTACTGGGACTTCAATAAGACAAAATAATAATAATAATAGGTTTATCGTGGAGCCTTTGAATTTTAAGACGAAATGTTGCCTCCAATCCGACGTCAAGCACCATCGCCATCTTTCAGTCACGCAAATGCCAATGCAATATTAAATATTCAATGTTGAATGAAATTCTATTGTTTTCATTTGGAAGACATGTGGGAGATCTCGGAAATGTAGAAGTCAACACTGCAGGAGTCGTCCACACTAAAATCAAGGATTCTTTAGTTTCTCTGGTTGGAGAATATTCTGTCCTCGACAGGGCTCTTGTGGTAAATCGAGAAAATTAATGTAAATATCTAGAAGTACGTAAATGCCTCTTAGTGATGTTGTGGTAATAATCTATTCTAGGATCGCAGATGCTTAGGCTGAAATATGCAACTGCGCTAAAGGCAGGCAATGATTTTGAAAATGTCTCGAGATAATCACAATTTTCAACTCTCAACGACGACTGGTTTCATTATACAACACAGTTAGTTAGCAATGATCTCAGCAGATGGTTTCTCTTCATTGTCGACCAAAGCACATCTAATAACTGCCACAAGCACAGGCGTCTTTAACCCCAGTGCGGGGCCCCGGGCACCTGGCGACCTGCGGGGCCCTAGACGTGAAGATCAACGTTGACAAGCAAGCAAAAAAGTCATCTCCAACGTTTTTGAATGTTGACAAGCAAAAAAGGTAATCCTACGTTAAAAACAAGTAGTTTGCACGCAGCGCGGGGCCCCTAAGATGCGCGGGGCCCCGGGCACTGTGCCCGAATTTTTACATGTAATGCTGTAAAGACGCCCCTGGCCACAAGTAGAGTATATATATATATATATATATATATATATATATATATATCGACAAAATCGTATCATGTGTTCAATCATCTGGCAATTGCTTTGTCGACAATTGACGGGAATTCTTTTACTTCTTGTATCAGCAGAGTTTGTTTCCACTTATTAGGTACACGAGTTGCCCGATGATTTTGGAAGAGGAGGCTTCAATGATAGCAAGACGACTGGACACGCAGGCAGGAGACTCGGGTGTTGCGTCATCCGTGCCATCCATACATCGAAATCCGGGCACAAACAACCGAAAACGGGGTCTTACGTCATCGGTGCAAAGAAATTACTGATCGGACTCATCCCCTAATGTCACTGCCCATCCCTCCACTTTAAATACACTAACTACTGTACAGTGTAGTACCCAAATGCAGGTAGTCTGTCAAAACTGGTGGTCGTTTCAAGTCTACAATGTTAAAATTCAAGGTTATGTTGCTGCAGACTTTAGTTTCATAGATTTTAAATTATCACATAGTACCTATCTAGGCCTACACCTACTGCGAAATTAAAAGATTTGGCATTTTACTCACGCATATCTGCATCTACAAAAATAGGGCCACCCTCAGTGGTATAGCCAGGATTTCCAAAAGGGGGGATTGTTTTCGGGCATGACCAATTTGCAAAAAATCTTGACAAGCACAAAAGGTCATCCTCTCTAACCTTCCCCTTTCAGATATGCTATGACAAGCAGAAAAAAGGTCGTCCCCTTGCACCTTTACATTCTATTGCACCTAGAAATTCTTTTTGGGTCGGGAGCCAAAGGGGTTTTACCCCCAAAACCGCATCCAAAAAGAAAAATGTATGGAAACATATTTTAAAAATTGTTTCGTTGCCATCAAAGGGTTTTAACCCCAACCCCCTTGTCTACGCCACCAGTCACCCCCTTCCACTAGCTTCTTTTAAGAACCAAAATACACTTTCGTTGATTCAAGAAAATTTTACTAACATTCAACTTTTAAAAATTGACGAGAAAACAGAACAAACAAATCAGTGTCTATGAATGTCTCAAAACTCTTAGATAAAGTGAAACATGAAACAGAGACTAATAGCAACTTCAGTCAATTAAACCCTAAAACATCAATCTAATCCACTTCCTCCATTTTGGAAGCATCTTCATCATCCCCTTCCAATGGAGGAAGATCGTCAGCAACTGTCTCCGAACCCGATGTTCCAGCAGCATCTTCCTCATCAATTCCAAGTCCTAACTTGATCATTCGATGAATACGAGAGGCGTGGACCTGTGGATCCTCGAGGCTGAATCCAGATGCAAGGAGAGACGTTTCGTAGAGGAGCATCACAAGGTCCTTCACAGACTTGTCATTCTTGTCTGCATCAGCTTTGTCCTTGAGAGTTTTGATAATGGAATGATCAGGATTGATTTCAAGGTGCTTTTTGGCAGCCATGTAGCCCATGGTACTAGTATCTCTAAGTGCCTGCGCCTTCATTATGCGCTCCATGTTGGCTGACCAACCGTACTGGCTGGTCACAATGCAGCATGGTGACGTCACCAACCGATTAGAGACAACCACCTAAATAGCAAAACAAACATCTTAGTCACTTAAATCTAGCACAACTCTCTTATTAACAGGAAAATTTTGATCAATTCCATCAGTCTATCAATTCAACCTCTTCCAAGTCACCCTCTTGAACAAATGCAATGCTAATTGAATGTTCAACTTCCAGCCCGTTTCTACACAGTACATGTGCTTGACTCCTTTAACGTCCATTAATTTGTAACACAATGTAAAATGGAGAGAATACTCAGGGCAACAGTTAAAGGGGTGACAATTTTAAAGATACATAATTAACAATAAGCAATTCTAGGAAATCCAAAACTACCTTTTCAACTTTCTTGTCGAGGATTTCCTTCATAATCTTGCAGAGGCCTTCAAACTTTGATTTGTTTTCCTCTTGCCTCTTCTTCTCCTCTTCATCTTCGGGAAGTTCAAGACCTTCCTTCGTCACCGAAACAAGGGTCTTGCCATCATATTCCTTCAGTTGCTGAACGGCATATTCGTCGATTGGGTCAATCATGTAAAGAACTTCGTATCCTCGTTTCCTTAACCGTTCAACAAAAGCAGAATTCTCTACTGCCTCCTTGCTTTCTCCCGTAATGAAGTAAATTGATTTCTGGTTTTCCTTCATTCTGGAGACGTAGTCCTTAAGGGATGTCATCTCGTCACCAGATTGTGATGAATGGTAACGAAGGAACTCTGAGATCTTCTTTCTGTTTGTGGAGTCTTCGTGGATTCCCAGCTGCAAACATTCCATATTCAAAATCAGATCAAAAGCTCACTCAACCATAAACAATATTTATAAACAATATTTAAAAGATTCCTGATGCAAAATAAATAAATATATTAAAACCCAGAATCCTTTAATGCAAGCATCATTTATGCAAAACTCAATGTCCTCACCTTCAGATTCTTGCTGAATTGTTCGTAGAATTTCTTGAAGTTATCTTTGTCTTCACAGATGTCATCAAACAATTCAAGACATTTCTTGACAAGGTTCTTGCGAATGACTTTGAGGATCTTGCTTTGCTGCAAAGTCTCACGGGAGATGTTTAGCGGCAGATCTTCAGAATCAACGACACCTTTGATGAAGCTGAGGTACTCTGGGATAAGTTCTTCGCAATTGTCCATAATGAAGACCCTTCGGACATAAAGCTTGATGTTGTTGCGTTTCTTTTTGTTCTCGAACAGATCGAAAGGAGCCCTTCGTGGAACAAACAGCAGGGCACGGAACTCTAGTTGACCCTCCACAGAGAAGTGCTACAACGAAAACAACATTCCAACAATGAAAACAAAAATATTACACTAATGATATACAGAATATCTACTACACCGCCTGGAGATTGCCTTCCAATCCATTGCCATCCTCGCAGACACTAATGGGCCAGCAACTTGTCCAAAATCATTGCGTAGTTGTTGCTAGTCAGATTCATACCTATAGCAAGTATCCTCCCCACTATGCTATAACATACCCATACATAACAAGTACATCCATACAATCATGTATAAAATAGCAGCAATGCTAATATTAATATTAGTC
Organism: Metaphire vulgaris; assembly: GCA_018105865.1. Taxonomy (NCBI): domain Eukaryota; kingdom Metazoa; phylum Annelida; class Clitellata; order Crassiclitellata; family Megascolecidae; genus Metaphire; species Metaphire vulgaris. The sequence goes on from CM030850.1 coordinate 317,214, forward strand.
AACCAAAGAACATGCCTTGACAGCTAGATGATCTTCCCAGTCGTTTGTTAGGGATTTGTAGAATTCTCCATATTCTTCCTTAGAGATATCATCTGGATTTCTTGTCCAAATTGGTTTTGTCTTGTTGAGCTCCTCATCTTCAGTGTATTTTTCCTTTATCTTCTTTTTCTTCTTCTTGTCCTTGTCTTTATCTTTGTCTTCTTCCTCATCATCATCAAGATCTTCTATCTTTGGTTTGTCCTTCTCTTCCGATACATCCTGTTTAACATCACAAAATGTATAACATTTTTCTGCCTAGCTATTATTTTCTATATTATTACTGCAATATCAGATTGACAATTTCAATAATTTTAATCAAAGCAAATAATTAATTGTAAATCTGATTGTGATAAAAATATCTATAGAATGAATTGTCAATTATGAATATGATTTTTCATACCAAACATAAATCCTGTAACCCTACCAGAATAAGCCAACAAGTAATTTACTCAAAAAATGTAATAATTACCTTATTTTCTTCCTCTTCCTTCTTTTCCTCCTCATCATCGGACACTTCTTTGTCGCGTTCCTTCTCGACCAGCAGTTTGATTGGATAGCCAATGAATTGACTGTGCTTCTTGACCACTTCCTTGATCTTCTTCTCTTCGAGGTACTCAGCCTGATCTTCCTTGATGTGCAACGTCACTTTTGTTCCTCTTCCAATTGGCTCTCCATTATCAGCTCTCACTGTGAAGCTTCCACCAGCTGCAGACTCCCAAACATATTGCTCATCATCATTGTTCTTGCTAGTAACTGTGACCTTGTCAGCAACCAGGTAAGCAGAATAGAAACCAACGCCAAATTGACCGATCATAGAGATGTCCGCTCCAGCCTGTAGAGCTTCCATGAAAGCCTTTGTTCCAGACTTGGCAATGGTTCCAAGATTGTTTACCATATCCGCCTTCGTCATTCCGATACCAGTGTCAATGAGTGTGATGGTTCGGTCAGCCTTGTTGGGTATGATCTTAATGTAGAGATCCTTCCCAGAATCCAAACGAGATGGATCCGTTAAACTTTCATAGCGGATCTTGTCCAGCGCATCGGATGAATTGGAGATCAATTCGCGAAGGAAAACCTCTTTGTTTGAGTAGAAAGTGTTGATGATTAAGCTCATCAACTGAGCAATCTCTGCTTGAAAAGCAAAGGTTTCCACTTCAGCTGCATCCGTGTTATCAACATCCATTTTCTGCTTTAAAAATTAAACATTTCACACTGCTTACAAGGCCATTTATGTACCAATTTTAATCAAATTACCACAAAGAACCAGGAAACCACTTAATTCAGCGCTGCTCGTCGTTTGTTCATAAACCTTCCAAATTCACCGGAAATTGAATCGTGGCACAATGAAAATTATAACTGCGTCACCGAGTAGAATATACGCGGCGCTATAGAAATCTTACATTGTAATAATAAAGATTTCTTCAAATTTGTCCGATCATTAAATGCCTTTGCAGTTGCATTTAGACAGAATATTTCTGCGTAAAATAACTAAATTATAACATAAACTGGACATTAGATCAGCATAAAATGTAAAACCATTTATAACTCACAAGCGATCGTCTTAATGGCACAAAACCAAATCGTAATTCAACCGCAAAATCACGTTTTCTCCTTTTATCTTTAATCAAAAGTGAAGAGGCTTCAGAACTTCAGAAGAGCACATGCGCTCCGGCGCTTAAATAGGCAAACGCCAGCGACCGACTAACTCAAATCTAGATCACTCCACTACGACCTAGAAAATTCTAGATCATCATTATAAACCTTTCCGTTCTTATCCATTCTACTTAGGTACATTAGAGGTCTTTAGTTTCTATCAATGGAATCTCTATTTATTACTTAAAATATTAATTAAATTTAGATTTGAACTATAATATTAGGAACTATTTACCGGAAAACGCGCGAATATGCATTTGGCGGCGAATAACGTCGAATCTGCTCGAAGGTTCTGGCAGTTTCGGCGGAAGTTAATACTGCGCATGCGCAAATGTCTAACCATTCAACTTCAAGGATGAATTGGCACTTTCTATATGCCTCGTAAACATTGTGCTCTGGCAGTTCCAGAAATTTCCAGAGTTTTTAAAGTAACAAACGCAGTTATATTCGATTTGTCGAGATTTGGAAATTTAAATCCCCACTGGTTGGGGACGAAGATGACAGAATGGGTTACGTGTTGGAGCGTCAGGCTGACGGAGCGGGTTCAAGGCTTCAAGCCCCGCTAGTGCCCCTATAGTGGCTTTCACACAGGCAGTAATGCCTTCTAAGCCACTTTAAATCATGCTAATCTAGTCTTACCTGAGGAATGTTCCCAGCAGAATGCACAATTTGGCATTTGCTTGTCCAAGGGGCCGTCCACGCGGTTAAGGGGGTTGCATTAGTATGCGCACCAGTAGTTTGCGCACCTGGGAGTTTGCGCACCAGTAGTTTGCGCACCGGTAGTTTACGCACGCGTTGTTTGCGGACCAGTAGTATCCATAAATGACGTCTCGCCTATAGGGGGGGTCCGGCCATTTGTGACGAGGTGTGACGACGGGGCGGGGGTCCGTAAATGTGACGTCACGCAAAAAAAATTAGGTCATGGCCGCTGACCATTGTTTTGCTTAATTGACTGACCTTTTTCGCTTGTCAGGGTTTTTCGAGAGGAAAAAATACAAGGATGGCTTTTTTGCTTGTCAAGACTTATCGGAAGACGAAAATGGGGGGTCGGCCCGTTGTGACGTCATATTCTAGGGAGACCGACGTTTTGTGACGTCGCGTTACGTAGGGGGAGGGGTAAAAATGTGTCAAATTCTCGTGACGTAATTTATGGACGAACCCCAATCCTCATGTATATAGGCCTAGGTCGAGAGTTTTGGACTTTTGGGCAGAGAATAGTCGGATTATAGTCCGACTCCGCTGCTTTGTTTAAATTGAGCACTGATTATCTCGTTTTAAACTAAATTTAACGAAAATATAGAAAACAGATTTAAAAACGCCTTAGTAATTAAGCAACATCTATAAACTTCAGAGGATACAGGTCTCTGATGCTAGAATAATCAATCTAGGCATGATCCTTGGGCTGTCTTCCTTAGGTTAGGGACTTGTCCGAAAGAAAACCCGAGAATTCCCGGTAGCTGTATTTAGCGTATGAAAGAACTCGGATAAAGAACTACGAGTGTGTTATGATGTTTAAAGTGACTAATTTTCTTAATTATATTATAAATTGCTGTTTTATATAAATTGGAATATTGCCGATTTGTATGGAGTTAATTTGTAGTGTTATTTTTAGGTAATTTCTAAATTAGCCCAGTTGTGTTGCGATGAAGAGTTTCGAATCCCATGCTTTGATTATATAATTATTATTTATTGTATATATAATTAATTATATTATATAATTATTATATATTGTATTGTATTGTATTATAGCGCTATTTAAGCTCCTCATGGGTATCCATCGATGGTACCTACCCTTCCAATCCACCAGCAAGACATCAGTTTATTTTCTTAGATCAGAGTGGAAAACGGCTAGACAGACCATGGACGGAAAGCCAGTTATTGAAGGAAATCTGTTTTGAGGTTTCTTTTGCACAAGGCAGATTCTACTGAATCAATCAATCAAATCAAATTTATTTTCTCAACATTTCAAGAGTAGACAGCTTAACTAAGTATAAACCATGAATAACTGTATATTTGAACAGAAATATGTTGAATAATTTTTCAACATCAAATTTGTGCAAATAACAAAATGTAATAATCTAGTAATAATATTAATTAATGAGAATATAAAGTAGATCTAGGTCTTATAGAAAAAAGTATTATATATGTTTATATAGTCAATACTCTAATTCGCAGACATAAAAAGTACAGAAATCAGTCGAGAAAAAGGGTTGCCCTAAGGGATTTGTATCCCGTAAAATTGGCCAACCTCAAAGTTTATAATTACATGACATATAAAAGATGGAAATTAGGAGTTATTTAGGGATAAAGTAGGAAGTGGTTTAGTTTATTGGATGAAAGTAACCACAGAAAGTACACATAATCATATTGATTGTATAAAATGTAGTTAGTACATATAATGTATATTAAAAGTATTTAGTGATCACAATTGAGAATTTGTATCAATATTAAATAATTTTAGCCAAGAGAAAGTTAGATTTGCCATTTTAAAATAAATATTTTTAAGTTAGTTTTAAATGAAGTTAATTGTTTAACCATTCTATACTCTATTATTATTATTATTATTATTATTATTATTATTATTATTATTGCTATTAAGTTTTATTTGAGTATTAAGTAAGTAAGTAAGTAAAGTCTCATAAATGTGCACAGTGCTTTGGAAAGTGGTACAGTAGTAGCTGCTTTTTCTTATGTGCTTAATCTTTCTTGAAATAGCTATGGGCAAGGTGGGTTGTCAGCCGGGCAAAGGTCAGTGTATCCACGAGGGTGGCAGGTTGGGCTATTATAGCTATGGAGGAAATGACTTTTGGAATAGGAAGGTTTTAAGTTTAGACCTAAAGACTTGTGGAGCTAATGAAGGAATTAAAGGAACTGGTAATGTGGAGCTTGTTGTTTGACCACGTTGTAGACAATGGAGGGAGACAGGAATTGAGTTCCAGAGTTCTGGTGAGGTGTGTGATAAAGCGCAGTTGCAGATTTTGAGAGTTGACTTATTTAACGAACGTGAGTGTGAGATGAGACGACAATCGTGTAGGTCCAGAAGACTGAGGTGTTAGGAGTTTTCAAAGATAAACTGGTTTTGATGAATGAAGTGAACTGTAAGTAATCGTTATTATCTTGTACTGTATTGCCATTTATTGTTGTTTATTTGTAGTATTTTAAAGCATTGAAGTTCTCTGGATAGAAGACAGAGATGGTAAATTTAGTAATTTCAGTAAGAATTGCTTTGGAATTCTTGAATTGAATTCTGGAATTCCATTAATTTTTATCCATTACCTTTCAAGGCTTGGTTAAAAGTTCAAATTTCCTGTCGTTTGCTTTAATTTGCATTCAAGTCAATTCAGTTCCATAGTCATTGAACTGTCAATTTTGTGCAGGACCCAAAAGAGTCACTTTAGAATGGTGCATTTATATAGAAATTGGGACTCCTCCATTGGAAATGTGGCTTTGAAAGGGGTGTTAAGTCAATATATTTTAACAGTTTGTGAAGTTAGCTTTATCTGGTGTTTCATTTTGTTACAGCTGTTTTGTTTTAGATGTTTTCCAGCAGTTGAGTTTCTGTTGATATATTGTCTTTTGTTAGGCAATGAACTTGAAAGACATCACTTTATCAGACAATGCCCCAAAGCAGCTTCTGCTTGATAAGCACGTGGCCTTCATTGAAGCCTATGGACGAAAGAAAGATGACTACGTGAGTCATATCGAAAATTTATCCTTAGCCATGCTGTAAATTCAATTACGTTTTTCAGTTATTTGCTCAAGTAGTCATTGTTGCATATAGCTTCGATACAAAACTGATGTTATCTATTAAGGAGTTTTGCCTGACGGAGTATCTGCGTATGAGTGGCATCTACTGGGGTCTGACTGCGATGGATCTGATGAATGAACTCGATCGCATGGATAAAGACGAAGTGTTGAGCTTTGTCAGGGAGTGTCAGCACCAGTGCGGAGGATTCGGAGCAAGCGTTGGGCATGACCCTCACCTTCTCTACACTCTTAGTGCAATACAGGCAAGTTACTGGAATATTTATTGTTTGCCTGAAACTTATTGTTCATTGCTGCCGGACTTATTTATAATCAAGCTTTCCATTTCTGAGCGCATTGAATAACTCCTGTCTGTCTTTATGATTTTGACCAAACCCTTCTGAGCGCATTTAGCACAAACAGTCAATTGGGAAGTAATGTAATTGATGTTATTAGATTTTGTCATGTGAGATTACAAATATAGTTTGTGTTTGGATTATTATTATTGAATATAATTAGAAGTTGCTGATTCGTCATTTGACCAAACAACATTTATTTTAATCTTGTAATTGAGTTACATCGAAGCAAGTTATTTACTGAACTGCGTAAAAAGTTATGTCTGTTATGTCTATGTCTGTTAATGCATCTTGCAAATACTTCGATATCTGAGAAGATGAAATCAAGATCTAAAAGTCCAGCTCCAGTTTCCATTAAATGTTGGGCTTATCAGTTTGGTCTGACATATTCTGCTGCTGCCATTATTATTAGTATTATTGTAGTTCATTATAGCAAACGTTCATAGATAATCGGTGTTTCTTCTTAGAGGAAATATTTTGTTTCACTTTCTTGTATTTGTTTTAGATCCTTGTCTTGTACGACAGTGTCGACACGGTCTCCGTTGACCGAGTTGTCTCGTTTGTGTCTGGATTGCAGCAGGAAGACGGGAGTTTTGTGGGGGACAAATGGGGCGAGGTGGACACGAGGTTCTCCTTCTGCGCCGTCGCCTGTCTGGTCTTACTTGTGAGCAGCACAGTTGCTTTGTTGCTTTACTCGTTGTTTCACAGTCACAGGATTGCATTGTCCAATTATAAATGCCAGTTGTATTGAAATCAGATTAATAGGTATTAAGATGTGGTAATATTATGTTAAGCTGGAAGTAATTTTCTAGCAAATACCGGTGTTAGCATGCTAAGTCATTGGCGCAATTTGGACTCTGTTAATTAATTTCAGAATCATTTGGAGGCCATTAATGTTGACAAAGCGGTCGAGTTTGTCGTCTCGTGCATGAACTTTGACGGAGGGTTTGGTTGTCGCCCCGGAAGCGAATCGCATTCTGGTCAAGTAAGAGTCAACGGACAAAACTGAACGAGGATAAACGCAAACTGAGTCTAGATTTTATGAAATTGCTGGAAACGCTTTGATGTAATGATCATGTACGCTGCTATTGTATTATTTTTTAAAGGCATATTTTGATGACTGTAGATATACTGTTGTCTGGGCATGTTGTCTCTCGTTGCTCAGTTGCATCACGTTGATGCTGACAAGTTGGGGTGGTGGTTATGCGAACGACAGCTCCCGTCTGGAGGACTCAACGGTAGGTTTATGCTTTAGACGCTGTTCGGTTTTGAAGTGTTTTATGCACTCGAGAGTTGGTCTCTTGTATTTGGATTCTTCAGAGTGATGAATCGACTGATGCCAATTTCAGGTCGACCAGAGAAGCTTCCCGACGTCTGCTATTCTTGGTGGGTGCTTGCGTCGTTAAAGATAATCGGTCGACTTCACTGGATTGATAGGGTAGGTTCAGTTCATGAAGTCTCTGCAATGTATTTTCAGTTTTACTTGTCTAAATTAGGTGAAGAAATTAGCCATTCAGTTTCATGTTGGCTGTTTGTGTTTGATTTCTATAGATGACACTGAAACAAAATTTGAATTTTAATCATGGGATGTTATGTAAGAATGTAGCAATTTAAATTAATTCTTGGATTCATCACCAGGTAGCCAGCCTTGATAAATACACAGGTAGGCAAGTATCTTGTGTATATTTCAGTCTTAATCAGTCTTTTGTGTGCGTGTAGATTTGTCTGTTAAAGAAATATTTGCTGAATTTTTAGGACAAATTGGTCGCTTTTGTTCTTGCCACACAAGATGAAGAGACCGGAGGATTCGCCGATCGGCCAGGAGACATTGTGAGTTCAGTTTGTAGGTCATCAGAAACCCTCCAGTCAGAAACCCTCAGTCAGAGATTGCTGCTCATCAGAATTAGTGTTGAGAGATTTTAGGCGACTCATTGCCAACGTTGTCAAAAACCACGACCTCTTCAATTGATCATGCTGAGATCTTGACAACTTAAGGGTTAATGAGATAATCTAATCATAATTACATCTGGTTTATAAAGCTATAGTCACACACACACACACACACACAAAAACGTACATGATCTCTGTTGCCTATCCACCATGACAGGGATTGGAAATTCAGTCTGACAATGGAGGATTACAATTCAAATCAACGTGCGACCATCGACTGATGCCAAGAGCATTACTAAAATGGTGCTATAGAAGCCATTAATATATAATAATAATAAATATATTCATACATACAAACTACTGATTGTGATTGCAATTGCTGTGACATCGAGTAGAATGTCACATTAAATATGGGTTTCAATGTTGTCAGCTATTATTTGCCAATTTTTCTATTTCTAGGTCGATCCGTATCATACGCTGTTCGGAATAGCGGGCTTGTCGTTACTTGGTCAGGAGAACATCAGAAGAGTTAATCCAGTGCTATGCATGCCAGAAGAAGTCATCCAACGACACAGAATCTCTTACCAACTGCTATGAAAGGATCGATCGTATGCCGAGAACTTTCAAGATGACAATATTTATATTTCAACTTTCATACAGCACTGTAGGGGGCAAAACGTAACGGTCAAGCACGACGTAATCACAGCAACAGATTCAGACGATCAAAACTATGTAAAATGTGTGTTATCAATCATAAGAATAGAATTTGTAATTACAGTTGGTTAAGTTATTGAAGAAAAGTGATGCAAGTTCAATTGTCATTTTAAGACTCCTTTTAATTCAAAAGGACCAACTTCAGTATTTGAATCAGTAATTTCCTTTTGATGAATGTTCAATTTATTCATGCAATTTTGCAACAGAAAATATACAGTTGTGACATGCTCCATAAGGACAATCTGCTGTGCACCTGACTGATATCCCTATAAGGAGTATAAGGCAATGTTACAGTGTGTTATGTTTAAAATCAAAAGCAGTTTTTATGCCAAACTAAATTTGCTTTATGCTTTCACTTAAAGAACGCTTAAATGAAGATCTTTATGATCGTGCAATCAAAAGACAGAGTTACCAATCATATCTTAAAAAATAAAAAATGTTTCAAAATAAAAATAGGCGTGGAGTGTGAGGTTCTTTCAAATCAGTTCCGCAGGGCAGCCAACCTGAAAAGCAAAACACATTTACTCCAATAGAAACAACCAGCTGAAGAACATTCCTATCCATATATTTTAACACAACGCTACAGTTAAACCAATTTAATGTGATAGTAAATGAACTATTCAGATGACACGATGTTAAGCAGACTTAACAGTAATAGCAGCTGAATGCATTGATGAAGAATGTGACAATAATGTTGTGACATTAAGACAAAACATTTCTACATTTAAAAATCAAGACTACTTAATTACATGAAATGATGATTGTGATCAATGATTATGACTACTACAGACAACTATAAATGATGACAACTACTGTACAACAATGCAAGGTAAACAGATCCTGTTGCTAATTCCATTTCACCTTTTGGCAAGTTGATCCTCTCTGGCCTGTTCTTCCGACTTGACTCCGGGTGTCAAGGTTGCTTTGCCTGGCTCAAGGTCGACCAGTTTGTCAGTTATTTCTAAGTCGTTTTCGGCCGCAACTTGTCGAATGAGCGCCTCTACTTGATCCTGTGGGGTTGACAAGGTCATTGCTCCCCCGAGGGCTTCGTCCATTGTCTAAAGCAGACAAGTCCAATACAATTTACAATTAAATAATTTCATGATGGTATTACCATTGGGGACATTTCTAGCATCACAATAGCAGTGTCTTCATTGAAGATAGTATCCGGTGTTCCAGCATAACATACAGTGCTGTGTAATGACCCGCATTGTCAAATTCCCGTAATATTTCTGTTCTAATTTCCACGTTGGGCTGAAAAAATCAAAAAGAATTTACCCCTTTGCACCGATAACTATGACAACCACAACATGACAGCCTTGTAATCTATGAAAGGTCATTGTTGGCAATTTGCCAAATCCTGAGGAAACACTCACCGACTGACGGACATCCAAGTCCTCAAACTGCTGTTCAAACTTTTCCATAACCTTCTGTACCTAAAAACAAAATTAGCATGTAAGCAGACAGTCCATGAGAACTACGATTCATAAAATATTATCTATTACCAGCTGCTTACCATCAATATGCTGTGTTGGAAAAATAAAGGTAAACGTATTTTAACGTTGACACGTGAAACTGAAAGCTCAATAGCTGACCTGTTCGAGATCCATAGAAGCCATGGCCTTGTCTAAGGCTTTTGTAACTCCTTCCATTTTTTTCGCAACCTGTTGCAGAGAAAAAATTCCTAGAATATTATAGACACAGAAAAACTGATTCATGAACTACATTTCCTAGTAATCATTTAAGACATTCAAATATAAATCCAACTATAACAAAATAACAGAAAAATAATAAAACAAAAATACCAGAGACTGTGCAGACCACTGCCTCTAAATAACAAACATACGTCTTTCATGGTCACGGCTGACTGCACTTTGGCTGCAACAGCATCGACACGGGCAGCCATCCGCAAATAGTTGAGGCCTTCGTTCTTCTTCCGAATCGCATTTTCAGCGTATACCCTTGCGGTGTCAACATTCTTTGCCTGGATTGACTGCAGTCACATAAATGCTAATTTAGAAAAACAAATTATTATTAATATTTCAGTTCAATTTAAAGGCCACGAGAGAAAGAGAACATTTTGGTTACAATTCTTTTAAGTTTTTACAAAAGACAATTTTTAACTGACCTTCTTAACTTTTGTCTCTTGCACCTTCTGTTCTTTCTCAGACTTCTTTGCAAGTCGTTCCAACTGCTTCACTGTAAACTGTAAAAACACGTAATGTTCAGACAATAAAGACAGAGACAAATGAGACGAAATCACTTTGCAGTTCACTGGCATTGGCTGGTTATCAGGATGCCGTCTTTGGCTCAATAATTCATTGTCAACAAGATCCATTGAACTTCCTTGGCTTAGCCTATCTGCTATAAATTACTCCCCTCCGATCTGACCTTCCAGCACTTAACCTGGTTCTGCTTCGGTATTGAATTGGTCTGCCATTTTCCCTCTCTGCCCTAAGCAATATGATAATGGTGCTGTAGAAGTGAACTGATTTACTGATTTACAAAGAGAATTACAAACAATACTACGCAAATGTATTAAAAATAATTCTGTAATCATAGTTCAAATTTAAAGCCTAATTCTTTAAACAACTTAATATTACTAACTCGCAGGTTGAAGAGCATATCTGAAATATACAAAGACAATAATTACTCAAATAATCATGAAACTCCACACAAGCCGTTTCATCAAACCATTTTACTGAACACAAAACACATATGGAAAAACGGTGCAACAATAATGTTCACAGCATAGAAGCCCACAGGTCCAACTAATTTCAAAATACCACTACGTGATATAGATGAATAGCGAGGAGCACAGCGGGTGGGTGGCAAATTTTGGTTTTTAGTTCGATCCTCATTCCTCCTTTGTAAAATCTCACACTAATCATAACGATAATAGCATAAAAGTGACAAAACATATAAGCGCTATATAAATGCTACTTAGTTAAGATGACAAAGTCATGACAACATAGACATTCTAACGTCAATTTCTACAGAATTAACGACAAATGACGAAAATCAGACTGAAATAAACATAAAATAGAATCGTTTCACCTTCTACTTTAGACATATTTGTTGAGTTTAATTCGATCTCAGATAAGAATTACAAACGCTTTCCTACGATTGACTCAGTTGCCAAATAATAAACACGAGTTGTTGTTGCCGCTGGTATTTGCTTTCTTTTAAAAAGCTATGAACTCCAGAGAAACTTCAATGACGATCAATCACGTGACCTAGGCGCCAAAAGAGTCGCCATTCAGTTTTGAGATGCATCAGTCTACGAGAGACAGTGTTTATTCTAGGCCTCTTTTGGGAGATAATCCGAGATATCCCCCAAAGTTTGAAAATCCCCCCAAAATTTCTATATGTTGCATTGAGGGATGGAAATTCCCCCAAAAGAAGTCCAAAAGTGTGACGAAAATGGGTTTTTTAAATTGGAAGAAGGATAAAAGGAAAGATAAGGCAGCGATTCCCAAACTGTGGTCCGCGGACCGGAGGGGGTCCGCGGAGAATATAGCGGGGTCCCCGAGAGCCTCCCAAAATATTTAAGAGAATTGACGAAGTAACTGATTCTGGAAAAAATAAGCGTGTTCAATTTATCTGTAAAGTAATAACGTTTATTCAGTGTTTAATTGCAGGCCTATATTAGGGCCTATGGTTGTTCGCATCGTAGCATGTCGTCTTAGGGAAAGCGTTGGCGTTGTGGGAATAGTCTGCCCGTTATTTTTTTTTATTAAATATTAACTGTAACATTTACTTGTTAAATAATGTGGTCCGCGAGCTAAGCTGGGAACAAAGTAGGGGTCCGCAATCCAAAAAGTTTGGGAACCTCTGAGATAAGGAAGGATACGATGACCTTTTTTGCTTGTCACCACACCCGGGGAGCACCTAACAACAGGATGACCATTTTTGCTCGTCAAGGTTTTTTTGGGCAGAAAAATCATCTCCCCCAAACATGTAAAACTCCCCCCAATGTCAAGGTGGCTAGAATAAACACTGATGACGAGAGGACAAAAACACTTGGAGATCTCGAAAAGTCTTCGACTGCACACAGTGGCGTCCCCAGGAATTTTTGGTTGGGAGGGGGGCAAAAGGGGCTAGCGTGTCAGATTCTTTACCCACCCCTCACCCTCTCCACAGAAAACTTTCTCACCGGATTTGCGCCAATCTGGTAGGTGGTTTGGGGCAGGTTGGGGGCAGTTGTCCCCATTTGCCCCCTCCGTGGAGACGCTAATGGCCATTTGAAACGACACTATACAAAGTCTTTCAGAAATCTATTCTCTGTCAAATGTCTAAAAAATCAATCGAGAGATAAGATGGCGCTTAAGAGAGCTGGTTTCTTCTATTACAGGTTTTATAGACCACAAACTATTATAAAATTGATACCCTGTTTGAAATTGGACAAAGCAAGGACTAGTGCTACAGTAGGCTATAGATATGCAAAAATTCAGAAGAGTGTTGAAACGAATTAAAACCACATAGGCCTCTATTCTTGTGTCCCCATCTTTGTTGTGTCAAACTGTACTAGAATTGTCAATATATTCTGTCTCAATTTTTTTCTAGAGCTTTCGAAACGCTACGAAAATAATGAGTCATTTGCAGTGGCGTCGCCAGGAATTTTTGGTTGGGGCAAAAGGGGCTAGCGTGTCAGATTCCTTACCAACCCCTCACCCCTCCACAGAAAACTTTCTCACCGGATTTGCGCGAATACGGTAAGTGGTCTGAGACAGGTTGGGGGGCCAAATGATCCCAAATCCACCTCTTGCATGGTAGAGACAGTTCAGAACTGTGCTATTGAACGACGTACGATCCCTGCATTTGGTTTGTCCTCTGCGAGTCTGTGTGCAAAGATGCGGGGAAGGATCCCTTTGAAATGACCAAAGCAGATGATTGGACGCTGTGCAATACTTGACGACGTCATCTCCACATGCATTCGCCATCTAAGCCAACTGCCCGTCACTCCATTGGTCATTGGTCAACCTAAGCGACAGTGACGTCATACGTGACCGCGCTCCTCCGTGGAACCACATGTGGGTCACATACATTGAGATTTCATTAGCCTCAGAATAAGAAGAATAGAATGACAGTAAAGGATACTAACGCATTTAGTAGAACATCATTCAAAAACAATAACGACACTGCTCGATTAGCCACACATGTCAACAGCGCCAGCTTTATTTTGAAAATAAAAAAATCTTCGATGCCTTATTCCACTCGGTGCGATTTGCAAAGGAGTGACTGTGTCTCAGGAAGATCCGCATTGTACCCCAGCAGCCTCGACTGCCAGCAGCAGCAGCAGCAGCAGCAGCAGCAGCAGCAGCAGCAGCAGCAGCAGCAGCAGCAGAAAGACGTCTCTGTCTGTCTGTCTGTCTGTCTCTGTCTGTCTGTCTGTCTGTCTGTCTGTCTCTCTCTCTCTCTCTCTCTCTCTCTCTCTCTCTCTCTCTCTCTCATCCTCCTCTTAATTCCCAAGTACATAGATGATGTTTGCATCCCAATACATGCCAACGAACCTAGCAGCAAAGAAGAGAGAGAGAGAGAGAGAGAGAGAGAGAGAGAGAGAGAGAGAGAGAGAGAGAGACCTCCTCGAAGCGTCATTGGTTTATTTTAGCCATGGAGGAGTTTAGCCATCGACATCGTTAGCGCCAAACAGCGTCACACAGGGAGAGAGCTGACTGCTATGAAACTATGAAATAGGACGGAGCAAGAACCTCACCAGCGAACGCGCTATAGTCTACAGCATTGCAAAACAGTGGCGTGCCCAAAACCAAAATGGAGGGTGGCGCCTACATAAACTTCTTCCTAAAATCACCGACGACATACAGTATACTGCTCTAGTGAAAGCCAAATAGATTGCTAAATTTCATAGCATTCCAGTATCTTAATTCCTCCGTTGAGCGCTATTCCTAGGTCCGCCCATGCAGCATACGCTCAGTAGACGTCAACATTGATGGAGAAGCACAGTGATTGTTTCAAATATTCTAGTACTTTACTGCGACTGGCTACTTGAATTTACAACCTTGACCGTCACGGACTGCGGATTTCACCCAGATTGAGCGCTCGTGAACATAAGCCGGTGCACTGCGCCAATCTTTCGGGCAGCGCTATAGAAATTTCGTCTTACTTACTTACTTTATAAAGTAGAAACAGACAGACGGCTGTTTTAGGGCTTCGCAGGTTCGTATCCATTTCAAATGAAAGGAATTTCATTTTGCGCACTTACCTTGCGAAGCCATTGACGTCATTTGCCCAACAGCCAATCAAATATGAGCGACGCCGATTGACTGATGGAAACGAAGAGTATATATATATTGTGTATGCTAACTCCAGAATTTTGTAGATTCCAAGCATCACAGCCTTGGCTGCTGCGAGATGATGCACCTCTTGTTAACTGCCCTATCGTAGCACATATTTTAAACGTGTGAACCGTCTACATAAGAACACCAGGCCATGCTATCGTCGGATGATAAATAACTCGCCAGAGAAAATGATCCTGTGAGTTTTTCTATTCATGATTTAGGACCCTATTTCAGGCAAACGAGAAATGTCGACAAGGTTTGCTAACAGTTTGGATATTTCTTCGGAGTCTTCTGGCGAAATTCTGGCGGCGGCAAATTCTTCCGTTAGAAGATGACCAGGATCTAAGCGCGATTTCTGCTCTTATCTGGGCACACCAGCTTCTGCCGTGGCCCGTGAGTACTTTGGGTGTAAGTTTAACCCAATTATTTCTGGTGTTAAAAGTTGCCGTTGCCACCACTTGGCTAGCGACCGGCCTTTGGAAATTCGTTAGAAGCAGAGGCCTTATTCAGACGGCGGTGAATGAACGCGAAAGAGGATTCGCACACGACGACACTGGACTTTGAAATGGAAGACTCGGTGAGAAAACAGACAACATTTTTCAGAATTCGCATTTGATAAAAACATTCCCCCCCACCACCACCACCACCACTTCGACCGATATTAAACTTTGTGTAAACTTATTAGATAACTCCTGATTAACTTCTCTTGTCCTCAATTGACATGATTTTGAAAAATTGCGAAGCTACTAGAAATATCCAGTCCAGAGTCCAGTATTTTAAAAATATAAACCTTTAATAAAGCAGAAATGGACGCCTCAGTGATCTTGACGCTTGGAAATGCTTGACCGATATTAGCCGTATAATTAAAACGAAGCAGCTGTACCTTAGAAAGAGCTATATAAATACATGCTATTTTATTTATTTTCCATATAATATTTTTGGCAAATATTTTGTCTTTGGCAGCAGCTTCATATTGGTAATGACTAGTGCATTGATTTAATAGAAAAGAGAGAACTCACGCATAGACCAAGGCCTACAGAAGAACGCTTATGAGTCAGAATACTGGAATAATTAATACGTATCTGATAACGTTGGCAACATGAGTGGAGTGCAGACGATGTCTGTAGCCGCTAAATATCTTTTGCTTTATTTTCCTGACATCGAGAGATTTTCCACTCGAGAGAAGTCAAAGTACTCTGCCATTCGTTGAATATTATGATGCTGTTTATGCCTACGCATTGCTCCCTCTCTTTTTCCTTTACTCAATCAATTAGGAGTTAAACTCTGGAGAGAGAGAGAGAGAGAGAGAGAGAGAGAGAGAGAGAGAGAGAGAGAGAGAGAGAGAGAGAGAGAGAGAGAGCTCTTCGGCACTTAGATCATCTACAATTCTCTTCCGATTAATTAGACGAGAAAAGAAATATGGATAAAATTATTAGAAGACAATTAAAACGAAAAGACCTTTAAACTTAAAACCTGGAAGGTTAGTAATGATGTTATTCCTTCTGAATGTGTGCCAAGTGCTAGCACGCCTGCAATTGTGGCTTTTATAAACGACGACGACGACGAAGAGGACGCTAGGGGCGAGCGAGACTCAGTACGTGTGGGCTGCTGCATGGTAATTAAGGGAGGAGTCTGCGTTCAACGCAGTTCCTCATCATCATCATCATCATCATCATCATCATCATCATCATCATCATCATATGTCAAAATCCAGTGTTGTATGAAGTACTGAGTTTGAGTACTAAAACGAAAAGATTATGTCATTTTTTACTTAAGCAAAAGTAAAAGTACCTATAAAAATAGTTACTCAAGTAAAAGTAAAAAGTACTCAAAAAGTTACTTTTAAGTAAAAAGTAAAAAGTACCGTGACAGACGGAATCATCAACAACTCCATTATCATGCTAAATCACATTTTTATTAGTAGCCTACTTTTAAGCAACATGCAGAAGCCTCAGCAGTCAACACGCACATTTACACCATTAACTTTAGCAAAATGCTGGTTTCACAAAGCCGTAGCTAGGGGCAGGAGCAAGCTGTCCCGGGCGCCGTCCTCGAAGGCGCAATTTGACACTAAGTCCTTAATTTTTCATACCACTTTCCTCCGGCGTGAAAATAATGTTGATAAGTAAAAAGGTCATCACCGGTTTTCAGACTGTCACAGGTTAAAAATTTGTAGGCCTATGTTGTACGTTGCCGTGAAAACTCAGGTAAGCAAAAAAGGCCATCACCGGAATTTAGGGAGCAGAATACTTATACCTTGGCCCGGACGCCGACTGCTCTAACTGCGGCTCTGTGATTGCATGTATCAAGAAAGATCAAGTTTTCAAACAATCTGTCATCATGCATCATTATCAACCCTGTACGACTAAACACGGGAAGTTGTGAAGAATTAAACAGATACTCCAGTAAATGTATCGAAATTTGTGGGAAATTTTAAAATGTAACGAAGTAAAAGTACTAATATTTGAATAAAAACTTACTTCGTTACAAGTAAAAAGTACTGGGTAAGTTGTGTACTTCTTGTGAGTAACGCGTTACTCTTACTTCGTTACCGCGCAACACTGTCAAAATCTATTCAATGAGTTCTTTGAGTTTATAGAGAAACTCTTCAGCAGAACTTAGATGAAGGCAAAACAGAACACGATGATGAAGGGTAACAAACAGGCGACAGACAGACAAAGACGCGGACAGACGGACAGACATGGAAACAGACAGACAGAATGTAGAAAACGAGAACGTCTTTACGATGTCAGTACAGTATTAACCCCTTAACCGTATATTTAACTGTAACTCAATGTAAAATGGACAGATATATTCGGGATCCCCAGTTAAGGGGTTAATCAAATATGAATGTTTCGAGTCGAAAGACTCTTTCAAGAAGGTCGTGACCTCTGTTTGTTTAGCGCAATATCTCCAAGATTCTGCAGTTATGCGTCTTCTTCTCACTTCTTTCGCAAAACGCTTCTTGGGTTCAAAGGTTACGACGTTCCAACCTCTGCTTCCGCGGGGGGGGGTGATGATGATGGTGCGTAATTATTAATTTCCTCTGAGTTTTTGACGTTCTTTCTTTCGACTGAACGCGGGATCATCAGGTGCAGAATTCATTGACTCTCTTTGCCGTTCAAGAGTCACCTGCATGAGGACTTCTTCATCACCTGACCGCTGGCATCTGCCTCTCTCTCTCTCTCTCTCTCTCTCTCTCTCTCTCTCTCTCTCTCTCTCTCTCTTATATCCGATGGCATAAAAGTATTCGTCGATATCATAGAAGTGGTTCGTATTTCGCGTTTTCAACGCCTCTGGTCGCGTGACGATGCATTTCGTCGATAGGCTCATCATAATGATGCGTCTGTAGGCCGATGCATGCATAGGCCGATGGCGCTTAGCCCCGATCCTAAGCGTCGCCCATCTGGGAATCTCTCTCTGTAATAACTGACTCTCAGCCAAACGGTTATCGCAAACGCATCCGTAAGGACAGAAATTCTGACGTCACAATTGATTTCCTCACCCCCTCCCAACCAGGAGGTTCTCTCTCTCTCTCTCTCTCTCTCTCTCTCTCTCTCTCTCTCTCTCTCTTTCTCCTAAGACAATCCGGTTCGTTTGGACCCCATGACCAACTGGCAACTTCGACTAAAGTAAAGTGTGGTTTATAATTATAAAACCAAAACAATATTTGGCCATCAGTTAAGGTTTTACAGGGTTTTGCAAGAAATGTTGAAATCAATCACGTGATACAAATTTGTCTCAAACTTCTTCTTCTTCTTCTTCTTCTTCTTCTTCTTCTTCTTCTTCTTCTTCTTCTTCTTCTTCTTTCTTCTAATAATAATAATAATAATAATAATAATAATAATAATAATAATAATAATAATAATAATAATAATAATAATAATAATAATAATAATAATGTGATTTAAGTGGTTTAGGAGGCTAATTAAGCATGTACACTGCACTGTAGAGGAAGGATCATCATCACCTTCTTCTTCTTCTTCTTCTTCTTCTTCTTCTTCTTCTTCTTCTTCTTCTTCTTCTTCAACGATTTAATTACAGAGTTTCATTCAGTAGCCTCTATGCAAACACACGCCAACGGTCCAAAGTGGCATAATGTATAGGGCCGATATACATACATACACACATGTATATATATATGCATATATATATATATATAAGCCGCTTGTGTAATGTATACAGAGTGAGAAAAGTAGTTTCACTGGACTTTGAACCCGCGACCTTTAGAATTCAGTTGCTGCATTGGGTACATACCATTGGGTCTCCTTGTGTATACGCTTTGCATATATTATTAGTCGAATGACTCTCCTTTCCTATGCCTATGCTGTCTCTTGCAGCAGCACGTAAAGCCCTCACAAGCGCTGCACATACATATATACAGTAAGTGTACGCACTGTGCAGTATATATATATATATATATATATATATATATATATATATATATATATATACTGCATATATATATATAAATAATGAAGACGCTTCTTCTATGAGAAAGCATCGCTTTGTTCCCATTCGTTATCAGAAGAGCCTCTGTCTCTGAATCCACCAAACAACAAACCTTAGCCGTGCACAGTTGCTATGGATGCCGTTTGAGCGCAGTATATATATATACAGGCAACCCTCTCTCCTTCCTCTGGTCACTTGCTGTATAGGAAGTGTTTGAGGCGAATACCATCTAACGAATGACTGCTGGCGTCTGTATACTGTTTTGTCATAAATCGTTTCTCGTCCACAGAGTGGATGGAGTCTGACCATCCCTTGGTCGTCAATCGTCATTGACATTTGACGTTGGTGCTGTTTCTCGGAACGAAGGAAGGAATCAGTGCATGGCGGATTGACCACGGGACAACTGGTCCATTTGGGAACATTCAAATTTAGGGGGTCCACCTGTATTGCCAGTACACTAATATATTATTATTATTATTTATTATTTATTATTATTATTTATTATTTATTATTATTTATTATTATTATTATTATTATTATTATTATTATTATTTATTATTATTATTATTATTATTATTATTTTATTATTTATTATTATTATTATTATTATTATTATTATTATTATTATTATTATTATTATTATTTATTATTATTATTATTATTATTATTAAGACAATATTTATAAAGACCGATCGTGTCGATTGACTGCAATGAAAGTTTGTTTGAGTTGAAGCTAAGGGCATTTATTTGTTTAATTTATCAACGATTGTGTTATTTTTACTTTCCAAGTGAACGCGATGGCGCAGGGGGTCTCCATTGGAAGTATAGGTGCACCGCGGACCCAAGAATTGTAAATCAGCCGCTGGAAGGAATCGTCCGCTTCAGTGACTAAATTAACTTCGATGGAGTTTCAGCGTTTTCTCGACAGAGAGAGATAGATAGATAGAGAGAGAGAGAGAGAGAGAGAGAGAGAGAGAGAGAGAGAGAGAGACCCAGCGCTTGTCTAGCGTGTCTACGTCCCTTCTATTCTGATATTCTTTGCTATCTGAATATCGCATCCTACTAAATAGGCACAGTCCGTGATAAATGATTCGCCGATGGCCGAAACTCGTTCTACGGCTTCAATTATCTTCAAAGGAGACTTTTTACTAAGTGCAAACGATAAGATAGTTTTCCCTGTGAGAGCAGCTCTTTTCTAACACCCCCCCGTCCTGCAACGCCGCCGCCGCCGTCGCTAAGCGCTATCATCGCCCTTGATTCAGACCCAATCGCAATTAGGTCTCTATCTGTAGAAGCCGACCAAAGCGACCTAGGTAACAAATCAAAAACAGCAGCGATTTCTTTAAAAAACACACAGGCCGCCGCCGCCGCCGCCGCTGCTATTACAGCTGTATATCAGAGATTGAATTTACTGGTAAATAATTAATTTGCGATTTCCAGAGGAGGGTTTTTAGTGAGATTTTTTTATTGAAGTGAAATCTGCCTCAAGCCCTTCTTCGCTTTTCTCTCTTTCTCGCGCACCAAATTAATTTAATATTTTTCTCTTATAAATTTCAGGGAATTCATCTCGAAGACTCGCCGACAAATTTCTGCGCCCGGTCACAGAAGGTCATGACCTCTCCGTGTTCCCCAAATCGTCAGGCCACTGTGACCTCGACGACGACGACGACGACGACGACCCAAAGAGACTTTGCAGACGACGACGACGACGACGACGAAGCTGAATGCGATTCGATCGGCAGACGACGTAATTACGCATCACGTGACCTCCTCATTACGTCATCGCAGAATTCGCGCGCGACGCTCGAGATCGTCGGTCAGGACGAAGGCGGTGACGGTGACGTCATCGTTGCCCAAAGTAGTCGTCCTCCCTCTGAGAGGAGCGTCTTCTTGACCGAGCGGACGAAGAGCCCCGTTCGACTGAAACAGAGCCTGTCCGCCTGCGACGGAGTTCGCTTTTTCCGCCGGTCGGACGCCGGCCGCGCTGCTCCGGTCAAGGTCGATCCGAGTAGTTTGGCGGAGGAGGTGTTCCTGTCGACCCCTGAGGCGCCGCCGTCGGTCGGTCGGAGGAGTTCGAAGGAAAAGTCGTCGTCCGCCTCTTCCACCTCTGGAATGACGAAGATCCAAAGGTTCTTCGAGCCTCTGAGGCGGAGCAGAAGCACAGGGAACGCAAAAGACTCGAAAGACGATCAACAGATGTTCACTCTCTTCTTCAGAAGCGTCTCAAGAAAAGCAAGTACAGTAGAACTTCGTTATAAGGATCTTAGCGGGTCTGCTAACATTGAGTGCGTTATATCGACGGTAGGCCTACGTTTTATCCAACGCCATCATAGGCGGATTTTATTAAAGGCTAGGCTATAGGCTTAAACCTACCCAACTAATCCCACCAAAACAAAACAAAATTGTTTTTTCCATCAACACCAGGTCTGTCGCGTGCAGGATGGCACCCCTAGACCTCCATGTTAGCCTACCCAAATATTAAACTCTAAAGACGCCTATGAATGCCATCCAATACGGTAGCGCTCACATGGGACCGTATACATTACGGTACGTTACAACCGATTATATACGTTATAACTGAGTCCGTTATAACGAAGTTACTCTGTATACAATGAAATGACTAGACAACAACAACAACAACAACAACAACAACAGCAACGACGATTATGATTATGATTATTATTAGCAAATCACTTACATAATTATTTCTCTTATACGAATTTTCTTTTAACGGTGCCAAAAATCTATTCTGATTTCTGGTCGAGGCAAATTTTTTTGAAGAATTTTCCAATATGGTGGCCATTTGAGCAAAAGATGGGGGCTTAGGCAGCATATAAGAAAGAGTGGGGGCAAACGTCCAAAGGCCACGACTTCCAATTGAGCGTTTAGTGGAGAGAGCAAGTAAGACGAAGTTGAACTCTGAACATTCAGACATAGGAACCGCCGTAAGAGATTATATAATGAGCAAACAGAACCTATGCTACATGAAGGCCTATATAGAGATAATGCGATATATTATCTTCATCCTGCAATGTGCGCTCTACGGGTTCTCTCCTTCCTCTCCCTCATCATCCTCTCCATTTCCTCTATTCCTACCTCCCCAGAGTCCCCACAACTCATGGCAGCTCCAATTTTCCATATATATATATATATATATATATATACACACATATATATATATATATCCGTCTATATGGCATATATCCGTCTTGCTTATTTTACAACCAAGTATCGTCTGTTCGCGCCCGATGCTATTTTCGAGTTCTTCTTTTTCTTATTAAATCATCACCATCTCGATCTAGCGATAGTGAAACAAATGGACAATCGCATTGGATGCAGCAATACCAGAGCTCTCTGTCTTCAGTTTCTCTTCCGATCAATTGATCGGTTAATCAGTCAATAAAAAACAACTTATGTGACGCCATCACGCCATCTCTTAGACCTTAGTTCTATAAACAGTTGAATTCCTGACAGTTTTCGATGCGGTTTACCCCTTTGCCGCCACAGGACACCTGTTTGCACATAAAGAGAGAGAGAGAGAGAGAGAGAGAGAGAGAGAGAGAGAGAGAGAGAGAGAGAGAGAGAGAGAGAGAGAGAGAGAGGACGAAATGGACGTCTTTAGGCTGATGTTGGATGCAGATTTAGTCGAAAGATAACTTAAACAACGACCTGTTTGTTTAATAGGCCTATACCATTCAGTTCTCATCAGAGGCGTTTAGTAGAGACTAGAGACTGGGCGATGCCCGTGGCCAAGTTGTTGACGGTAGAAGGTAGTGGAGCCAGCATTTTTCGGAATAGGGTCTCGGCACCAGGAAACATTTCTCGGCTTTTTAGGTGAAAAAGTTTTGACGAGCAAAAAGACGTTGCCCGGTCAAACAAACGTCAGTTATTACTTATAATTAACTTCCTCCGTTCTCTTTTTCCTACAATTTGCAATTTACATAGCACCTACCCATACTTGGCCTCTCATGTGGATGCCCCAATCTGGTGGATGCCCGGAGCCACCCCCACCCCCACCCCCAACCTCTGCACGCCACTAGGTCTCGTGAATTTAACGAAAGGGTTTATTTTAGCAATAAAGTTTATATTTTTTGTAAGTATTCTTTGAGGTCACGAGAGAAATTTCAGAATTGGCTTGAACGAGTCTTTAGGGGAAATGGTGATTGGTGGGGGGAAGGGGTAATTGCAGCATGTCAAGATCCAGCGCTAATGGAATCCACTGCCCATCAAGTCATAAAGGCTGACTCATCATATAGGATATTCCTAACTCCAGACACGAAGACAGCGGGGCCTCTGGGTGCGACCCCCAGTTTCTGCAGTTGTCGGATCGAGTTCAGTCAGCGAATTTATAGGCTGTGTTCTTTCGGAATGTCCACTTCCACTTAGCCCCTTCCCGAGGTCTTCTGGGTTCTGATGACGGCGTCCCATTTGTCTGTTGAATCTCGCAGGAGGAAAGGCTTTCGGCCGACACAGGAAACGGATCGATGGAGTCCGAACTGGATCGCGAAGCCACCGCAGAGGATTCTCCGCGTCTCGTTGATCAAAACAAATGGGGGAACCTGTGAGTATATTAATTCCAGAGCACTTCATCATTTAGTACATTTAAAACCCTCAGACTGACCCTATAAGGTCATTTGGCTGTAGGCCTACTTATGTACGAAGCAGGGCATAACAAATGCAGGCACTCGGCACGCTCCAAGATCATCATCATCATCATCATCATCATCATCATCATCATCATCATCATCATCATCATCATCATCATCATCATCATCATCATCATCATCATCATCAGTGGGCATATAGGGAATAAGCATTTTATGAAATTGACCAGATCTGAGGCGAGTTTGGGGAGTTAAAACTCATTTCTCTCCAAAACTTTTAGGCGAATGTCATGTTCCTGATTGACAACACTGTTCTATTTATTATCGACGACGACGACGACGGCGACGACGACTGCGGCGGCAACAGAGACAAGTAGCGCCACCTGTGATGCAATTGGTAAACGATTGCGTGCCTTTCGTTCTGTTTCGTTTTTAAGGACTTGTGAAATGAAAGAGAGATTTTCCATTTTCATGAGACATCGCGGGGGTGAATCGTCCGGACATTTCAAGGACACCGGAAGACGAGAGAAGATGACCTTGGAGGCGGTCAGCGGATGGTCAAAGTCCTTTCAAAACCTTCTGGCAGACAAAAGTAATTTCGGTCTCGTTTGAATTGGCTTTTTATCGCAATTAAACAGCTACTGTGACCAACTCACCCTATCCCACCCTATTTCACCCTTCAGGGTGACCATCAAGATCAAAGGGCGTCTTCGTCACGTGACGGTGAAAAGCAATAGCAAATTTCTAGATAATCCTATTCTATTCGACCTATAGGCCTATCCATTCTAAATAGCTACAATACACAATCGATGCATATCATCATCACTACCTAGTCCTTAATATCTGACGCATATTTCATTAATCTGGAGGATGCGTGTGATTTCTGGCTCTGTTAGATGGTCTGCGCTGGTTCCGTGAATTCCTGAAGTCGGAATTCAGCGAAGAGAACGTTGAATTTTGGATCGCCTGCGAAGAATACAAACACGTGAAGACGCACAAAATGGCGTCGCAGGCACAGAAGATCTTCGCTCAATTCGTCGCTTATCAGGCGCCGAGAGAGGTAAAACACCACCACCACCACCACCACCCACAACGCTTCTCCCAAGTCCTAATCCCCCCACTCCAGTTGGAACTGGAAATGGTCTGTATAGGAGCCATTCCGGAGTCCTAACTACACCAGTGAGTCAGTGACAATTAACCCGATTGGAGTTTTGAGACGACACTGGCGCCCATCAGCGCATCTGTTGATTTCGAAGTTAGGCCTACCAACCTATAGACCTATTAATTATTATTACATATTAATTAGAAATAATAGTAGTTCACTGACATCGACAATTAGCAATGAAATTATCGATTCTTGCTTTATAAGCCACACCCTCGTTTCTGCGAGTAATCAAGTAAAAAATTAGACCTATAATAATTATGTTAAGCAGGGCGCGATTTGTAGGGGGAGGGGGAATCTCCCCCCACTGCCCAATTGCACCCCCCTACTGCTACACCCCCACTGCTACATTTCCCAACAACTACATCCCCCAAGCTCGACATATCCCTCCCGCTGCTCCAGGTCACAAATCGCACCCTGATGCTAAGGTTTAGTAGGACTAAAGAGCCGCTTGCTGATCATCAGTTAGGCCTACTAAACGGTGACGTCAGTCATTTGCCGAATGTCAACTGTTTTCATAATTCAAAGACTTTCCATTTTACAGATCAACATCGACTCTACGACACGTGACCTGACCTACGAAAACATGAAACGCCCAGAGGTCACGACCTTTGAGGCAGCACAGAAGCGAATCGAGAGTCTGATGGAAAAGGATTCGTATCCTCGTTTCATAGAATCAGAGCTGTACAGCCACCTGCTATCGGGGCTGAGGTCAACATGACCCCGCGTATCACCAACGCCACCCTCCCTCTCCTGGCTACAGTTGCGAGCTGAAGAACAGTTTCGTCGTCGACAGATGTCTATAGGTGATTGTGACTGTTGACCCGGAAGTGACAGAAACTGTTTCCGGGTTCAGTAAAAAAAAGAAGAAATCTTAAAGCTCTTGAGGTGCATATCAGTGCAGTATGCTTCGTCTGCTCAGCTAATGACTTTCATTTTCACACTTAAAAGTCTTTTTTAAAAAAACTGCCAATTAACGGTTTAATGAAAGTTTTGTGCAACTCTTCCGAAGAAAAATAAAATACCGTTTACCAAAATCAATGTAATCACAAAGCACATCGGTCATAATCGTCAGTCCTATAGAAGCACTTCACAAACTCTCTCTCTCTCTCTCTCTCTCCCTCCCTCTCTCTCTCTCCCTCCCTCCCTCTCTCTCTCTCCCCTAGGTGTGCTACTGGAAGGCAAGGCTAATAGAGGTTTCAGCCTGGATTAATCAGACAGTACATGCTGCACAGTGAATAGCAGGAGCGAACACAAGAGACTCTGTCTCTGTAATGAAGTCAAAGCCAGCATTTGACAAAATCAAGAGCAATCACTGCGCTACAATTATTGCATTATTCAAATAAATCTCGTTAATTCAACACAACAGTCATAATAAGTAAATCGAGAATCCGACAAAATTAGACAAAGTCATCGTTCAAAACATTAAAGCAAGTTTATCGATGATTGCATTCGGCAGAAAATACTTTGAAATCAGGGATTCACTTCTGACAAACACAAGATGCCGGCCTGTAAACACAGCGGTCAATACATTATTCTTTAGAAATACACAAAAAAATAGCCACAAATGTCTAAAAATAACAGAAGATAATGCTGCAAACTATTCTTTATTCAAATTTCAAATACAAATATAATAAGATTAAAAGAAATTATGCCAAACAGAAAAGATTAAATCATACAATTAATGCAGTCCTGAAAATATCAAAAGCAGCAAATGTTTCATTTACACAGTCATTTAAGTTTAATGTGACGTCACTATTCAAGAGGAAATGAGTTGTATCAACTACGGGGGTGGGGGATGGGGGGTGTACAAAAGCTATTACACCTCTGATTAGCTACCACATACATCAGATCTAGCGCACATCATGCAGTCCTCAATGTCTGTTGTGCAACACTCATCTTCATTCTGAACACAAAATGTCTAAATCTCTGCACTTGTATCAAAATTTCTTTATACACAGATGACAAATAAAAATGTAAATCGCTGAATTACACGTTAAAGTAAACTTAATTACAATCAGTGACGTGCAAACATAGAAGCATAATAATCGGCAGCTACTGCTCAGCCTTAACATTTATGAAGTAAAAAACAATGTTTTGCTAAAATGATGATTAAATTGCACAGCCTTTGGAGTCGCTACAAGAAA
This sequence comes from Metaphire vulgaris, assembly GCA_018105865.1. NCBI lineage: Eukaryota > Metazoa > Annelida > Clitellata > Crassiclitellata > Megascolecidae > Metaphire > Metaphire vulgaris. Next base: position 344,274 of record CM030850.1, read on the forward strand.
AGGAAATCAATGAAAGACACCTTTACAACTAAATGAGAAAACACTGCAGCTAAAAACTGAAATTCTACACAGTCTAAGAGCAAATCACGTGAAAAGTCAAAAGTCCTGACATAAAAATTGTAAAAATCTAGGAATTTCCACAGAAAATGGAAACAATTCTAAAATGCTTCTAAGACTGGAGTCAATAAGCAGCAAGATAGAATTGCAACTCATACAAATGCCATGTATTCTAAAAGTGCATTGCATACATCTTCCAAGCAAATCCTGTGAATCAAAATCCTTTATATTACTAAAATATAATTAGAGACATTCTGAAATCTTGATTAAGGGAAAACAATTTGCCAATCATAAATATAGTCATCATTGATGCCTTCCAACATTTCATATTCATTAGCATTATCCAAATCCAAAAATACATTAAAGTCATAACAAGATATTTCAAAACACAAATTGTTTACTATTGACTCGACATCTACTTGTAAAAGTCCTACAACACAACATAGAGCTACGCACCTTCACAATATGATATATTTTTACCTACCGAATGCTAGCAATATATACAAAACTGTAACTTTTCAACAGTTCTGTAAAACATTAACGCAACTCCCACAGCAGAGCCACATAAAAACAGCCAGCCAAGGGTTTTTCAAGGACTACATCAAGACTGTCAGTTATAAACTGCTTCCATTGACTCGATAACAAAGTTCCTTCGGTCTGAATTCACACACACGCGCGTGCTCGCGTCGTGCGCTACATTCTGCACGTTTCTGTGTAATTGTTCAAATTCAAAAACATTGTTTCATAAAAAAAAGTCGAAAGGACAAACGCTAAAAAATTCACTGCCAGTCGTCCAATCGGATTTCATTCAGTCGACTCATTAACTGAGGAGTGCGACTCGCGCCGCACAACCCGTCAGAACTCAAGCAGACTCCGACTCACTGCTGTCCGAAGAACTACTCGAGCTGTCCGAGCTCGAGTCGCTGAGCGACGCACTGCTCGCTTTGTGTGGATGCAAAGGCGCTCCAGCTGCAATGCTATTATGCATCTTTTGATCTGAAAAAAATATCACTTTTATAATTAATAATTCTGAAACTGAACAAAGCAAAAGGAACTGCCATGAAATTCAACAACACAGCCACTCATCATACGATACATTGTGCAAACTGCTGACCATAAATGTACGAATAATCAAAGGGACAACAAACACTAGCACAAAACTATCACCAGATATTGCAACTGAAAGTGGAAAACTTCAGCCACAATAAGAACAGCAATATCAGTCGCTGCTGTTTTCAGTCTGGACACAAGAGAATTTACAGAGAAACAAAGACATGTTCTGTTCTCTGTGCGATGCCAAAGACTACAACGGCACGCGAGAACATCGAAAGCCCACACACGAACTCACTCGCTCCGTGTCGCTGCTCGCCTTCTTGGCGTTCTTTCTCGGACCGACAGACGTCGCTCCGAGCACTCCTTTGACGTTCTCCAGACGCTTTTCCAGCTCCTGGCGCTTTTCAAGAACAGCTTCATCACGAGACTTTGCTGGAGAAGACTCTTTGACCGCAGCTGAAAACACAATCAAAAGCACCTAAACGTCAACGCCAGACACAAGGACACCATACAATCATTAGCAGTAACCATAGCAACAGTACTGGATTTTTGCAGTCCTTATCATCATGGAAATGTTTAGAGGAAAAGGCTATGCTCCATCAGTGAGCTTGCCAATGATGATGATGATGATGATGATGATATCATCACCAGTGTAAATAGGATTTTAACAGCATTGACATCAACAATTGTAGAGCAGGGAGATGGTCAAAATTTACAGAAGCCAGATTAGTTAAAATCCAAGGCAAAGTTCAAATTATGTGACATTAAGCAGAGCAGACTACAGTGTCTGTATTCGACATAAATGACAGTGAGTGAAGATGACAGATAAGATTTGACATTAAGAGGAGTGTAGCAAAGAAACCGATAGCATGTAATAGCAGTTGCCTGTTTTGCGCGACTTGCTTTTGAGACACGTCATGACATAAGCCTCCAATTCTCTCAGCGTCGACGGCTTCAACGTCTCAAAGTCTATTTCGATTTCGTCCGGGTTAGAGTCCTTCAGCGAAGGCTCCCGCATCTGAATGATATAAACGACGTGACCAAGTTTATCTCCTGAAGCAAACAAAACAAAAGAAAGAATCAGATGAAGAAGCTCCAATCAGACACCCACACACACACACACACACACTCAGACCAACAGAACACACTGCATCCTCTCTTTCACTCTCAGCACAGCGATAAACAAAAGACTTTGAAATGAAACCGAAGCAGAAAAGAGCCAACTCCATCGCCAATCACTGCCCATCAAACTCACCGCCACACAGCCCCGTACGGAGCGCGCTGCACCCAAAACTCCATTGCAAATGGTTACCGGGTAATTTGTTAATGTCGAGGCTGAGTTGTCGTTTCTCTTCGTAAGTCATCGGTTTGCTGTTGTCCTCGTCTTCGCTCTCGAACGTAAAAACATTCGACGTTGGTGTTGCAGACGGGAATGGCACTTTTCTCGCGCCTTTTGCGGCCGTCTTTGGTTTCTTTGGCGCAGAAGCGGGAGACGAGGACTTTCCTGCCTTTCCACCTTTGGCGGGTGGAAGGGACTTAGGCACCAGGTCGATCTTTGATGATGCTACGGTCTGAGACATGATATGATTTGAAGGTGGAGCGATCGACGACGGCGCCACCGGCTGCGATGCAGAAAGCAGGAGCGAAGAAGCGGAATCCATCGGGGAAAAGGAATTCAACTTAGGAGGATCCGAGGGAAGGTTGTGTCTCTTCTTCTTCTTCTTCTTCCTTCTGTCTTTCTTCTCAGCAGCCTTCTGTAAATGCTCTTCTGTTAATTGGATCAACTGATCTTGAATTGCTTTCAGCTAAAAATAAAGTAAATAATTACCATAACTGAAAATTAGATCTCATCTGCCTGGAGTCCTACGACAGAACTGCTGGCCGCCTGGTGGCCAAATCTGGAGACAGCTAGAGACTGCTCCAATTGGTCTAGAACTTAGGCTGCACTAGCCAATGGAAGCCAGTGACATATAATGGTGAAGTGTCCTTTTTCGATCCAACTGTGCCAGTTGCATTGACTGCGTCAGCTGTATCGACTGCACTAGTTGTACTGACTGCTTTAACTGTGTAAACAATGCATTATTAAATGCAAAGGACATGGCCAACATGCTTTCAGAGTCATCACATTTGGTCAATTAAAGTGCAGCATTAGAGGCATCGATGTCAGATACAAACAGCGCCAAGATAATGAGACGTTTCACTGAAAATCAGGAGTGCTCCACACGCTAACGTACGTCGAAGGAACGCCAACACGAGTTTACGTTAACACGAAAAGTCACAGCAATACCTTTTCTTGCAAATCTTTAAGATGCTTTCCTTGTTCGTCATCATTTTCGTTGTTGCTATCATCATCGCCATCATCGTCATCGTTGTCAGAGACCCCGTTGTTGTTGTTGTTGCCGTTGTTGTTGTTGAGTGGGGCAGTCCGATTGGGTGACTTTATCGCAGAAGCCAATTCGGGTCGAGGAGCGACCAGAACACTGTCACGTCTATACAAAGAGGATGACGATAGCGGAGGAGGAGGGGGAGGAGGAGGTGGCTGTAAATTGTCTAATTCGATTGGAGCGCGGGCGTATTTCATCTCAAATACATCCTGGAATCGTGATTCAGAACAGAGAAAGAAAACACACGAATTAGACGTCGCATCTAAAATTCTGGCACAATTGCAATACGTCACATGTTGTGATCAAACATGCCGCAAACTCCTTGGAAATTTCTTAATAACATGAAAATATTTGGATTCAACTTAATGCAGACAGCTACCTTAGATGCTACCTTAGATGCTACCTGCTACCTTGCAAAAACCTCGTCCTGTTACCTGTAAATTTCTAGCCTTGTGGACAACTTCACTGTCCCGAGCATTGTAGCGATAGCAGTTGGAGAAAATCAGTCGAACGTCTTCAGCGAATTCTGCAGCCGTTCTGTATTCGTTGCCGTCGAGCTTTCGCTGAAAACAATCACAGTCGTCAACGGAGGGACTTTCAAACACAAGACCTCCAAACCAATGCTCGAAACCGACTGACAACAAGGGAAACACACACACACTGTTCACAGCAATATCCAGTGCAAATGATTGAAATGGTTCGGCCTACCTCGACTGTGCCCAGATCCATCGGCTTTTTAACAATATCGTAATAGTCGTGAAGATTCATGAGTTTGGCATCGACCGGATAATAGAACGGCCTTGCATATCCCTGATCAAATATAAACATAATGGTTCTTACAATTACCTTCAATTGTCAAAACGTCTAAAGGTCCACAGAGCATAGCAGAGTGAGAGGCAAAATAGAATCTAAATTTCCGCACCAAATGTTCTGGTCCGAGCAATTCCTGAAGGATTTCACGGCAGTATTCAAGCGGCCGAGACGAAGCAGGCTTGATGAGCGGTCTCGACTCGTTGGCCAACTCCTTTCGTGGTTTTCTTACGGCATTTTCGATGGCAGCCGTTGTCTTGGGAAGTTGTTGAGAGTTGGCAGGGGTGTCAAACGACGGGTTGTACCCAGGAGTTCGGATTACACTCCCGGGTGTCGTGGTGTCAGCCTTACGCTTGACGCCCTTCTTTGTCTTGAAACGAAACAAAATTTCTGATTTTAAGTTAATTGACAACATGCTCTTTCAATTAAGCATTCTGACATTTAAGAAAGTCTTAAGCAGGAACTCACAGTGTAGTCTTTCGCACCTTAAAAGGTTGTGAAGGAGACAGCACCTCGATGCCACTGGAGGCTTTATTTAACTGAGCTTGAAGTCCTGCCATCTCACCACCCGACTCTTGCACCGACGCAGCCGCAGGTGTCACAGGTGTCACAGAAGGAGTGACGACGGGCATAGATGTGGGTGGCAGTGAGTCTGGCAAGTTAACAGAAGCAGTCTGATTGGAATTGAGGATGGGCAGAGATTTTGACGACTCCGGTGTGGCCGTCCCAGATCCGATGGAATTCTGACGACCAGCGTTGTGTCCGCCAGGCGATGCTGACGATGAGCTTCGGACACCTTCTGCAACAGGATGCCTCGAAGAAGGAAATACACTCACTGGTTTTGCTTTCTTCATGCTTGGTAGCATCTCAACCTCCTGACGTTTGCAAAAAGCAGACAAATCAATTGAGACATAAGCCTCCAAATATGCTATTATGAAGAATTTCATCAGCCAAAGCACTTTGTGTTCTAGTTTAGCATGCCATTCCATATTTTTAGTATTTCATGCATGAAAATAGACTAGGAATTTTCATAAATTTAATATAAAAATGGAATGGAAATGCAATCAAATGGCTATTTAGCCAAATGAAAATCTGAAGAGTAACCAAATGAAGATGAAGAATCAAGTATCTTCAATTTCCAAATGAATCGGAAATTACTTTAAAACTTCAGTTTACAATGCCATGATTGCAATGCGTTGGGAAACTACGGTAATGGTCAAGACAATTATGGACAAAGCAACAAGTCTAAGACCGATATACAGGCCAAACTAGGGTGAGATTAAACCTGTTGACCTCAACACAAAAGTCACAAACTGGTACCACTGTACGACCCTCCTTCAAAAGAACTGCACATCAAGTCATGGCTACAAAATTCTGACTCATAACAAGGCACAATGAGGTCAACAAAACAAGCTCTGAACTCTTCACAAAACCCTCAACACCAATCACAGAACTCACCCAAAGATGTAACCATTAAGAAATACTAACTTCTGAAGGCATTCCTTCAAGTTTATTAACAAACAACTTCTCCAGCGTCTGGCACATTATTACAATATCCTGAATAGAAAAGACAAGACACAGGTCACAAAACTTCAACCCATTATTGCCTTCAGTCAAATAAATAATATTCATAAGGCAACAATCCAGAAAATTAATTTGAAAAATTCCAGAGTCATCTTTAAGCAGCCAAAAATACGATGAACTTCAGCGGCGAAAGAGAGCAGACTGACCTCTCCATCTTTGTTATACGTGTAGCAATTTGCAAACATCTGATTAAAGTCTTTGACGCAATCCTCGGCCGATCGATAGAAGTTTGTCTCCAGCCGCTTCCGGATCGTGCCCATGTCCATCGGGTGTTTGATTATTTTGTAATAGTCCTGCAGTTAATTGAAACAGAGTCTTGCAATTATTATTTATGTAGCTCAACAGCATATTCAAGATTTTGTGAATGAAGCTCCAAAAACAGCAAAATTGAAGCGCAACAAAGACAATCGCATGCAGAATAAATCAACCTTCATAAATAACTGATTGATTGACAGACTGACTGTTTGATTTATTTGATTATCATCTGGTCATCCATACAAAAATTAAACAGAGTCTGAAGACTGAGAGTCTGCTTCACGAATGGTCATCTGCACAATATCTGAAGTTGATAAGTATTATTGATAATAATATCAGTGTTAGCACTACTTATAAATATAAAAATTACAATTATTATTATTGTTGTTGTTGTTATTATTATTATTAAACAAACTTTTAAATGACAAAAACAACAAGACAGCAAACACAAGCACCAACCGGTAGATTCAGTTTCTGAGCATCAACCGGCTGGTGAAATGGCCAGGCAAACTGGTGCTTCCATAGAGCCTTAAGAACCACCTTCTCAAGGTATCTCAGTTGATTAGTGACACGTGGAACCTTAGTTGCACGCACCACCTGTGAGCCCCCCAACTGCTTTGACTTCTCCCCATCCTTTCCATCATGATTAGGAAGCGAAGCATCCATTCTGAAGGCAGTTTCTGTATGGATCTGGATCTGACTGAATTCTATCAATGAGCAGGTCAACATAAAGTAGAAAAATCATACAAGTATAGAATAACAGGTGAAAAACAAGTAAACTCAAAACTCTGCCTAATTAAATTCTAGAAAAGCAAAGAGAAAAGATAAATACCTAATTTCAAATAAACTATTTACGTTCCAATTAATAAAAATGATTTCAAAAAGTCGAATTTATACATTGTACAGATTTTGAGGCACATCAAGAAACCGGCTACGAACAGCGAAGTCTAGCGCATTCAAACTCCTGGATAAATTTAAAATTTCAAAAACCCCGTTAAAACCTTTAGCAAATCACCTTGGCAGTGGCGCGTCATCGGTTGATGCTTCAGTGCATCATGAAGTGGCGCTATAGAAGCTGATTCGATTGGACTGGATTTCTGAGAGCAATTTAACCAATCCGACAGCGAAAATTCGCCTTTAATCTACTGATCTTCGCTTCGTACCGGTGACTGTGCGTGGGTGTCCAATCGACCATCGGTCAGAGGGAAAATAAACGCATTTTGAGAGAAAATTCAAAGAAAACAAGACAGTTCCATCAGTGAATCTACATTTTCATATCAACATTTAACAATGGCCGACATCTCACGCACAAAGACCGTCAAAGTAACACAACCAGCAACGAATAGTAGCCCAAAAACAGCTTCCACTGGTTTATCTTAGCATGAAACATGGCATGATTTAAAGTGGCTTAGAAGGCATTACTGCCTGTGTGAAAGCCACTAGGGGCACTAACGGAGCTTGAACCCGCTCCGTCAGCCTGACTCTCCAGCAAGTAACCCACTCTGCCATCTTCCGCCCCTAAAGGACTATCTAGGCTATTGAGTGATTTCTGTTCTCGATTTTTAATGTTTAACTTGGATGAATCGAAATTTAATCTATTACAAAATTGCAGTTAACATCATGAGGTAGCTTATAGCTAGAGCATTAAAATATGTCACTTTCAGATAAAATTAAAAGTGAATAGAAGTGTTAAGGAGAGCTGACTAACTAACTCACTTACTTTATCTCTAAAGAACTTCCGGTCTTGTTGTCGTTGACCTGTTTAATAGTCTTTGTAAATAGTTTCTTTTATTTATTTTAATTTCTTATGTAATTGCATAATTAAGTGTAAATTATTAGGATCTGTAAAATCAACGAATAAAAACTGTAGAACCGGCTTTTCTGAAGCCCTGTGTTGTGTAAAGAACATTATTTATTAATTTATAACAATATTTAAAGCAATATTTATTATTATTATTATTATTATTATTATTATTATTATTATTATTATTATTATTATTATTATTATTATTATTGAAACAATTTTTAGCGCAGTTAGTATGGCGAAGGCCAAAGTCATCGGTGCTTTAACAAATGTCACTTGTATGAGCTGTTTAACAAGGTTGTTTTTAGTTTCTTCATAAATAACACAGCGGTTAGCTTTCTTTTGTAACGTTCTCAGGCAGTGAATTCCAGGGAATTGGATTATATAACTAACTAAAGAACATATATAGCGCCATACCCAATGCATCAGTTGAAGTTGATAATCGCCTTGAATGATTATTAAGTCCCAGGATTAAGTTATATAAAAATACCCTACTTCAAGATTGGATAACAGGATTAATTTTTTTATGTGTAAATCTTGAAAGTGGTGCAATTAAAATTTTATCTTTATTCAGCGTAGGTGTCTTGTGCTACTGTCTGATGGCAGTTGACTGAATTTAGCAAACATGGGCTCAGAAATTTCCGAAGTCAGTTCTGAGATCCTCAGACGGACACTTATTACGGCCATTGTTAAAATCTGCAAGGACCTTTTGAAGTTCAAGGAATTTACGCACATTACTGGGCAGCTCTCCTTTCATTTTGATAACAAAGAAGTAAGTAAGATGTATAAATGCGGCAGCAGATATACATTTGAAAACCAGTTTGCATAATCCATAGGCAGCAGCATTACTGGGACAATGTATTATGTATTATGCAGTGGTGATTATACAATGAGTGTACAAGAGATTTAATTCCTAACAGTTTGTTTAGCATTATTTGGAAGTCATTAAATGATAACCAATTATTTATTTGAGTTTTGTTTACATGTAGTTCTCTGTCCTGTGATGACTTCAACAATTAATATAGTATGTATCAAGTGCTTTTGTTGTGTTAGAAGCCAATTGACACACACACATATGCAACAGAATGATAAACAAATCCTGTTATATTATTCTTCTTATTGAAGTATGCCTCATTACTCCATATACTGTATTTAAGATTGCCTTAACAATGCTTTATATGATTTAATTTGAGATCTTTTAATGTGTTATTAAGTGGATTTTATATTTTCATTAATTCTGACTGATTTTCTTTTAAAATGATTGTTCTACTGTAGAAGGTGGACATTGATTTCTCAGACTTGTGGAGACATCATCAAGAGCCAACTGCAGAAGCTGAATTTCTCTGCACTCAATGCAGCGATCATCGCTGCTCGTCAGAGCTTGACCATCTGCAGCACAGACTGGAATGTCATGGACTGGTTTTGGACCCTCATAGGCACAACCAACGTAATGAGCAGTCTAGAGAAGTTCCTTTACCCGACAGATGTGACTCCCAGCATGCACTCCTTTGCAGATGTTTTCACAGACAATTCAGCTCCAGCAGTGGCAGGAAACTATACATGCGTCTGCATGCTGGAAAAAGACCATGCAAGTGCAACTCATGCAACAAGGCATCCTGCCCTCTTAGACACTGCATTAAGGCAGTCCACAGCAGGGCAAACCCATCTCAACGAATGAAGCTTTTATTCAGAAAGAGATGTCGAACTCATCTGACTCATAGCACAGGACAATCTGTCTTTGCTTGCTCTTTCTGCAGCAAATCGTTCACAAGGAAAACCATTCTTCTTTGGCATGAACGTTCTCATTCAGAGAATTTCGTTTACACATGTGACATCTGTCACAAGTCGTTTAAAACGTCAAAGCAGTTGGATGTACATCGCCTGAGACATGCTTCAATGAGACAGCGCTTCGTGTGCGATGTCTGTGACCGTGGCTTTTTGTATCGCACGAGACTTAAGAAGCATTATGCCTTGCATTCTGGAACAGCATCTCAAGACGATGGCAATCGAGTGACAACTGATCATTCTAGGATTGAAGGTCATACAACTGCCACTCTACGTGATTGTTCTGTCAACCGTCAGGCAGCCATGGTAGAGTTTAAAAAGCGTCATGAGAACCCTGTTGACATACTAATGAATCCATCTGGTTTGTCTTCTGAGCATTGCTGCCATCTTAACGGCAATCACTGTGATGGGCAGTTTGCACCTGATGCTGCTGCTGCTGCTGCTGTAAGCCACCTCAATTCGCTACTCACCGATACTGACGATAGCCTGAAGCCATTCCGTTGCAAATTCTGTAGCAGAAGTTTCAATTTCTCCAACAGCTTGAAGCTGCACTTGTTACGCCATGCCGGACTAAAGCCATACGGATGCAGTGCGTGCAGCAGGTCGTATCAGACGGCAGCGCATCTCAGATGCCATTTCCAAGCAGTTCACTGTGAAGTGAGGCCGTTCCGATGCGTATCGTGTGACAAGACATTTCCTTATGAAAACAGTCTTCGACTTCACTCTATGCTTCACTCGGGGGAGCGACCATTTTCGTGCTCTGTCTGTGGCAAGGCTTTTGTGTCAAAGAGCGCGCTTTGCCGTCACAAAGAATTGCATTTGGAAGGTTCTGTCTACGAGTGCGAAGTCTGCAAAAGAACGTACAAAACGTCGAGCCTTTTGCGCGAACATCGCAGGCGCCACACGTCGGACAGAGTGCGTTTCGTATGTGACGTCTGTGGCCGTAGATTTATGTACAGGAGCGCACTTGAGACTCACAGCGCGGTGCACAATGAAGTGCGCTCATACAATTGTGGCAAATGTGAGAAAACGTTTAAAACGTATGCTGGCTTATATTCGCACAGCCAGGTGCATTTGGCGACAAGTCTGTGCGTTTGTACAAAGTGTGGGAAGAGCTTCAAAACGAAGAAGCATCTGAAGGCACACGAAAGACACCATCTTGGAGAGAGGCAGTTCGTTTGCCAACTGTGCAACAAGGCTTTTCTCGACAAGGGTACGCTGACAAAGCACTCCAAGACCGTCCATGCAGCGTCGCCAAAATACGCTTGCCCATCCTGCAACAAAGTTTGTAATCGCCTTGACAACCTTCGTTCACACTTGAGGACTCACGGGGATGCTCAGCTGCTGAAACTATCGCCTGAAAAACTCACACTTCCAGACAGAACTCAAATCTAGACTCTACTCTGAAGAAGATGAATCTCATGTGGGTTCTTATGATGAAAAATCGATTTGATATCCAATAGTTATAATTATTATAATTACGTATGCACCTAGAAATGATGATGATGATGATGATGATGATGATGATGATATATATGATGATGATGATGATGATACTATGAGGCATGATGATGATGATGATGATGATGTAGTTATATAATAATTTTGATACTATAGGCAGGGTGCGATTTGTGACCTGGAGCAGTGGGGGGGGGATATGTCGAGTTGTTGGGAATGTAGTTGTTGGGGAAGTGTAGCAATGGGGGGATGTAGTGGTGGGGGATGTAGCAGTAGGGGAATGCAGTTTGGCAGTGGGAGGAATCCCCTCTTCCCCCCTACAAATCACTTCCTATAGTCTGTAGGGAATCAAAATGCTTAACAAATTATGAAAATCTAGACTCTAGAATAATGCAGATCATTTATTTATTTATTTGAGCATCGATGATTCTTCAGATTATTAAAGTACATTATATCAAATATCTGGGGGCCTCAAGGGCCACTTTCTTTGCAGAGCTTTGTTGTTAATTCAGATCTTCGTTTAAACTGCTGCCCTCAATGATCTATATACAGTAGGAATGCTTTAAACTAAATTTTGCAATTATTGTTAGACCCATCAAAAACACCGTGACTATTAAGGTCAATTTAGACAGAAGACAGCATCTGATGAACGTCATATGATGACGTCCTGCTGCTGCTGCTGCTGCTGCTGCTGCTGCTGCTGGACGGGAGAAGTTCTAATAGTGTTCTCTGTGTAACGATAATATTATACAATATACACATCATGATAATATGATTGATCAGCTTGAAGTGAAGATTGCCTCTATTTCTCAGCCTAAACATACAGTAAATGCCAAATATAGATTCACTCCTCTTCCGTCGGACTATTCTGCCGAGTGGAGCTTATGGATTGAGTGGTTGAAGAGAGCTTTCGTCATTCGATCGACGGCAGCAGACGACAGACGATCGACAGCAGCAGCAGCTGCTCTTCTTGGCGCCATTTCGATCAGACGACCGCCTGCCTTCGTCTCTATAACGCCGCATACTGATGATGTCCGTAATGGTTGTCGCCGATGGCAGGAGAACGGGTCTTGCTCGTCGGAGGGAGAGGGAGAGGGGGAGGCGGCGGAGGCAGGGAAGATCCGATGAGTCGTGTTCTTCTCCTCCGCGGAGTGGCTCGGTGTTTCTTGCGCCGCTTCGCACAGCAGACGATCGAACTCAAAGGAAGCAAAACAACGACGCAGAAAGTGATGACGACGACCAGTGACGTCATCAACGTCGTCGGCGTTCGAATGTCTTTTTGTTCTGAAGAGTTTCCTATAAGTAAAAAAACAGGTGCATGAGGACATGCCACAGAATAAGCTCTGTTGCCAGCTTCAGTTCAGGACACCTGTAGTGGCGCGTAGGCCAATAGGATGACGTAGTCTACCTGGTAGGAGCACCGACAGAGCCACTGTACGACGACTGAGTCCGTTGGTGGAGCAGATGTATTGCCCAGCGTCAGACGATGAAACACTTGCAATGGTCAGTCTGTTGATGGAGAAGCGATCATCGGCTGCTGCTGCTGCTGCTGCTGCTGCTGCTGCTGCTGCTGGACGGGAGAAGGAGAAGCGGTTGGCGTTCAGCAGACGATAGGATTCGTTGCCAATGACGACGGTCGTAGACTGACTTCCGGTCGAATGATCGTCTGCATTTGACTGGAACCGATTTCCAAGTTTCTTCAGCCACTTAGAACCCAAAACAATCAATCGATCGCATGATCAATTTGCGTGATCAATCGAACGATTGATTTTGCTATTGATCGCCAATGATTGGTAAAATGATTGATTATTAGGCAAGAATATCGTTCGCATAATCATCTTGCGATGTAGTCGACCGTTTTATTTTACACCTGATTAAAACACAGTCTGTAAAGTTAACCCCTTAACTGGGGATCCCGGATATATCCTTCCATTTTACATTGAGTTACAGTTAAATACACGGTTAAGGTGTTAAAGTATTTTGTAAGTTGCCATTTTGAAGAGTGACAGACGCGTGCATTCAATCGAAATGCGTCCTGGCTGTTTCCGTAATTCACCTGAACGTCACTCTCAGCGGCATTCTCTGTGAAGCATTCCAGAGTGACCGATTCACCCTCGATGGCTGCTACGACGACCGATTGAGGGACAGACAGCATAGGGCCGTGTTCCTGGTTCCCTAAAACACATCCAGCATCCGTTATTCTAGAGAGACTGAAAAGGCCGCCGCGTCTCAGTGGTTTTCGCAGGCAGAAACCAGTCACATTATTATTATTATTATTATTATTATTATTATTATTATTATTATTATTATTATTATTATTATTATTATTATTATATCTCGCAGAAACAGTCGTGACTCCATGCAGAAGAGCTCTTCTACAAATTATTATAATAAGACCGAACATAGATCAAGACCAGAAAATTAACCCCTTCCGTTTTTAACTGTAACTCAATTAAAATGGATGGATATATCCGGGATCCCCAAAATTAAACCGCTCCCTAGGATCAGAATGTTCAGTCTCTTGGCAACTGCGCTAAGCAAACGATGACTCTAGAATATCGTTAACTGTTTAATTAATTATAATTATCACGCGAATTAAGTCTACAGTAAATGTATAACGAATGCTAATAACGATATAGGCCTACCAATGATTTGCACTTCGTAAGTGAAATTGATCATTCCCGCTTTATTGACAGCTCTGCAGACGTATTCTCCGCTGTCTTCGACCTTCACTCTTTCCAGGCGCAGCGTCCATTTTCCAGCGCCTCCGTCGTCATCCGCAATTCTCTTTCCGTCTTTAAACCAAATTACTTCCGGTCTCGGTCTACCGGAAGCACGACACCGCAGTCTGACTCCACTTCCGGTAGGCTGAGTCACGTGCGAGTCTCTGATCATGTGATCGAGGCGGAAGAAAAACGGCGGCTCTACAGGTCATAAAGTGACGTAAAGTCATATGACGTCATAAAAGCAAAGTCGCTCAATGTGACGTCATCGGAAAAGAAATGTCGCTACGTGACGTCGTTGTGTCGCTGGCTAACGACCAAACTGATTCCTGTGTGCTTATGTAAACGCAAATTCAACAAATCCAACCAATCTTTGGTCTTTTGTTTATTATTTTCATTTTCTATTCTCATTTTTAAACTTGATTTGAGGGCCTATGTTTCATAGACCCGCTGGTCTATCATTGTAAAATCCAGCCCCATTAGAAAGCTAAACTCTTAGGAGAGGATTGGACCCCGGTCACTTAGCTGAGAAGGTCAAATCCTAAACATTACACAGGTACCACATAACAAGAAACACAGTCGGATATTGCAAACTACAGTGTATACAGTATAAGTTACAGAAGTGTCTTATCATTGACCCTTTGGCTACTGTATGTAGTCCTCTGTTTTATACTCAGACAGCTGGCAATACAGGTGATGGAGGCAGGGAGATTACCTGCCCTTGAGCGGCGTCGCTCTTCATCCGTGTCGACAGGTGGCAGCAGACTGGTGTCAACATCCGCTAAAATGAAACACCACAAGGAACAGGTCAGACGCAGATAGAGGAATTTCTATAGCGCCATCGTTTGTCTACGTGGATGGCATTGCTTATCATGTAACGTCCTTGAAAAATCTCGAAAATTTGTCCCCAAAAACACCAAAATCTCTGAATTCAGAATTGAATGTTTGCAGTTTTACTATTTCCAAACCTCACTTATTCTTTAATGAAATAATTTGTCGACAACAGTCAACCAATCAAATCAAATAAAAACACTATAGCGCCAGAGAAAAACTTCTATAGAGCCACTGAAACAATTGTATACAGACGCTGTGGTCGTTTGGGTCTACTCACGGGCGACGACGTAGACGAGGTGGATGACCTCCGTCGATCCGAATCCGTTGGTGGCGATGCAGGTGTAGACTCCGGTGTCATCCAGTTCAAGGTCACGGACGCACAGAGTCCCGCATCGGAGGATCCGGAAGCGCTCCCATCCCACGTGGATCACGTGACCGTCCTTCTGCCACTCGAAGATGGCCTCATGAGGCGTCGAATCGACGGGACAGCGAAGACGGAACAGCCGGACCCCGGCGCGGACCAACTGCGGCCGGCGCCGGTCACCGGAGGACGACGCCGACACGACCGGTGGACCTGAAACAGGAAAGAGGAGGAGGAGGAGGAGGAGGAGGAGTCGACGATCTAACCCGTATGCCATATCCACTGTTTATTTTAATAGCAGTGAGAATCTATCGACTTTATTATTCGCCGAGTCGAGGTGTCTACTACTACTACTACTACTACTACTACTACTACTACTACTACTACTACTACTACTACTACTACTACTACTACTACTACTACTACTAATAATAATACTAATAATAATAATAATAATAATAATAATATACTAACACTACTACTACTACTACTACTACTACTACTAATAATAATAATAATAATAATAATAATACTACGACTACTACTACTACTACTACTTACTACTACTACTACTACTACTACGACGACGACTGACTACTACTACTACTACTACTACTACTACTAATAATAATAATAATAATAATAATAATAATAATACTAATACGACTATAGCACTGAATCTTGGCCCAAAAGAACATTGCCCTCTCTCTCTGAGTCATGCAAGTTTTGCCATAACAATTGAAGTCCTACAGAATTGCTCAACAAACACAAATAAACCTATTAAATTATTTTTCACTTGTATACATTTTTCTATTACTTAACTGCTTCATTTTATTCTATTACAGTTTCAGTTAAAGTTATTTGTCATTTTTCAGTTACAGTTAAAGTTTTAGTTAACTGACTGTTATTTTCCGTTATTTTAGGTATTTAGGTAGAATTACAGTTAATTGAGAGAACACTGGGTGTATGTACCTCCTCTTCCTCCTCCTCTTCCTCTTCCTCGCGTCTGCCTGTCTTCTTCTCCTTCGATTTTCCCACAGGACGCAGCAGTCAGCGCCCAAAGCATCACCAGTCTCCAGCAGACGGCGTATGTCATCATTCAATCGACAGGAGGCTGTTAGTTGATCGATCGTTCGCTAGGCGGCGTCCAAGCGGAATTTATTATAGTTTCGAAGAGGCGATCAATCACCAGCTTCGTAAATAAGGAAAATTATGATCGAAGACTTGAATAATTTCCTTCTGAAATCGAACTGAAGATATCGATCACCTAGTTACATGCAGAGTTATAGAAATCAGATTCACCTGAAATATTTGCGCAATATAATTTGATGAAGACAATTGGACTTTCAAGTTTTCAACCAACAACATGCGGCCGATAGAAAGATTCGTGATTTTATGCTCATTTGCTTCTTAAAATCATTTTAATTTAATTAAATGGATGTTATTCTATGTTGCAGCCGTGGACTTATTAGCCTACATCTGCACTTCACCTTAGTCAGCTCTCTGCCAGTGACTTTTACGCACTGTCATGAGTTTCTTTGCCTGCAATAAATAGGCGGTGTTTTATCTTGAGGCATTCGCGCCAGAATCATCTTGGTCCGCCATTTTAAGACTAAAAATGTCCATCTTCGTTTTCCAGACGCCATTTCGTTGCTTACATTTCCCATAATTCATCCGTCGTGAAGTCGTCAGCGTCCCTTTAGGCGAGAGATAACCCGGAGAATTCCACCGGATCTATATTGGCCCTTTCGACGGCATTTATCTAGCGCCCATTGATTTGCTATTTCAGGGATATTAACGACTGTGCTGGGTCACGCCAAATTCATATTTCAAGAAAAGAATTTGGCGAAAAGTATATTTGCTCGCTTTGTATCCTCACGAAAACATCTGAAAATATTTTGACTTTCCTCTGAACAGCTTTGGCTATTTATTCATACAGAGTCGTGATCTGCTTTTATTAGACACGCCATTCCAAAGTCTTGAAGGCAGAGAGCTCTCTGTCATTGGTAAAAGGGGGAAAGATGAAGCGTGATTTCCTGCTCTGAAGTGAAAAAGACATTTGGCCGAATAATTGCTCTTAATTAAAAGAGTCACCACTCACAACCGTTTAGATCGATCTGTCAATCAAATTAACACCAAAAGAATCAACAATGGATGATCCGTCGAATGAAGATGATGGAGACAAAATGGCGGCTGAAGTCGTCGATTTACAAAACCCAATTTGCTTTTCTGTGGTTTTGACTTCTACGCGAGAAGAAGAGCTGTGATCACTTTGAATTGCATTTCGTTCAAATGGGTTTCAATGCAAAACTGCAGTTATCACTTCTGCAGTCTGCACTCTGCACTGATTCTGAATGATCCCCATTCTGTTGCAGAATAAGCCTTTTTGCGTGAAGTCCACTGCATTCATCTAATAGGCAAAATATTATAATCAGACTATTTAATCAAGCTATACGTTAGTGTGTGCGTGGGTGCGTGGGTGCGCGTAATGACGTCTAGGGTCTATACCCTCATTCCTCTAAGAAGGAGTGAGAGAAGCCCCTCTTTTGCAGGAGAACAATCCCTCTACATTAGGATTTTGGAACTTGTCTTTATTGCAAAAAACCTCCCAAAGAGTTCTACTTCATGGGAGATCGATTATAATAATACTCGTTTACTAGATCTGTCTAAATAAGATTTGACGATGCTCAGAATGTATGAGAACACACACAGGGCAAATCCTCCTGAACAACTTTAACATTATTATTATTATTATTATTATTATTATTATTAGTAGTAGTAGTAGTAGTAGTAGTAGTAGTAGTAGTAGTAGCAGCAGTAGTAGTAGTAGTAGTAGTAGCAGTAGTAGGTAGTAGTAGTAGTGGTAGTAGTGCAGTGGTAGTAGTGGTAGTGGTGTAGTGCAGTAGTAGTGGTAGCAGTGCAGTGGTAGTAGTGGTGGCAGTGCAGCAGTAGTAGTAGTAGCAGTAGTGGTGGTGGTGGCAGTGGCAGTGGTGCAGTAGTAGTAGTAGTAGTAGTAGTAGTAGTAGTAGTAGTAGTTTGAATTATAAGAACCGTCACCCAAGAAGCAGAATAGAGGCGCTTGAAACGTGAAAACATCGATGTCACTTACCTAACAACTGAGATTCCGTCTCTTTGAATGCATCGTCCTTTGCTAAGCGCCGCTCCATTCGCCTCTAAATACGCCAAGCGTCGAGAGTAGACAGTTCTCGCTGAGGACACGCGCCTTATGACGTCATACAATCTGTGTTCCACCGAAAGATGGCGCTCCATTGAGTGCGGAAACGAAAAAGAAAGTGGATCGCTGGGACGCATGGAGTGACTTCCGGTGACCGGCGATTTCCAGTCAATCAACCGGACTCATCCGCTCCACTGAGAATCTTCTTTCCCCCGTCACTCCTCCATCCGCTGTCACTCCTCCATCCGCTGTCACTCCTCCATCCGCTGTCACTCCTCCATCCGCTGTCACTCCTCCATCCGCTGTCACTCCTCCATCCGCTGTCACTCCTCCATCCGCCGTCACTCCTCCATCCGTTCTTCTGTCGTCTGCGGCCATTATGCAAGATCCCAGCTTATTTGTTGCCCATAATTCAATGCGTCTGACTTTATGCATCAATGAATGTATTTAAGCCATTCGTTATTTTTAGATTTTCGTAGAGACAACGATCATTTGGACAAAAATAAGAAGCAGGGAATAAAAATAAAATACATAAACAATTCTTTAGACAAAAGAACACTAAATGCCGTCTCTAAGGACTACGAAGGTCGGGGTCAAGGGGTCGAGGGTCGATGCTGTCCAGTTAGACAACAGTTCTCAAATGACTTTTAACATCACTTATAAACTTTTAATATTTAACTACAGCACTTATAATATAATATAATATAACATAATATAATATAATATAACAAGGTTTAAAGTGGTTCAGTAGGGACTGCCCTGTGTGAGAACCACTGTAACATTTGTTCCGTTCACATTGTGGATTGTATCTCTGTCCGCCTATCTGTCCGTCTGTCCGTCCCGTCTGTCCGTCTGCGAAGTGAGATCGATTGACCGCGTGTGGCCATTTTCCAGCCTATGGGTACTTGTCGGTCAGTTGTTACAGCGTCACTCTTCCTCCCTGTGCCTCGTTGTCCCTTCGGCCGAGTGCAGGCAGCGGGGGCCCGTGCCCCGTTCGACCCTCGAATGCATTTCTTCGTCATGTCTGGTGAATGACGTGTCCAGTGAGACGATTGACGATGCGTGAATGATAAATGTTCGCATCATCTCCTCCCTGTTTAGATCAGTCATGAAGATGTCTCCTACAATCGAACGGACACACACACATACACACACAGACAGACAGACAGGCTGATAAGCAGGAAGACAGACGCCTATTCGCCTATTATATCCACATTTTCTTGTGTCCCCATCTCCATTGAATCAAACCGTACTAGAATAGTCAATATATTCTGCCTCAATTTTATTCTAGAGCGTTCGAAATGCCACGAAAAATGGTCAACTATTTCAATCGACATTATAAAGTCTTTCAGAAATAGAGGGGGTCGCCGCGCAGTGGCGTAGCCAGTTTTTGCAAAGTGGGGTTGTTAACTGAAGGCACTATGCTACTGAACACTGAAGCCGTGGCCGACCCCACCCCCACTACCCCCCACTTCAACAAAAGTCAACGGATTTACATAAATTGTGTTGGTCATATTTTTTAAAGTGGGGTTATTTGAACAACCCAAAAAACCCCGTGGCGACGCTGCTGTGAAGATAAGAGAGGTTGATGCGGCGGAAGAGATGCCATTTGGTGCAAGAGGGGTCGGACCAAGTAGAGAGTAAAACGCAATAAAACCAACAAAGGTTACATTTCATTTTGAAGAACAGTGTAATACGGTGTAATGTAGTTCAGCGTCATCGCGAAACTAGACTACAATCAGAGAGAGCCATTTATTTCGCCCATTAAAAGGGTTAATATCGCTTAATAAGCGAATGATTTGTGATTGTTTATAAACACACGAATCTTACGAGTCTTAAAACTCTTATCGCCTTTCAACAAAGATTTATTTATACGTATATAAATATGCATGTAAGTCGGATATATGAAATTAAGTAATCATAAAGGGTTTGCGTGCAATGCATATATATATATATATATATATATATATATATATATATATATATATCGCATTTTAACGATATTCAAGCATAGATATGGTGTGGATATTCATGGAAATCTGCTTTATCGCATTTTGTCTGCATTTCTCCGAGTTTCTTCCCATCTTCGCTTCAATTTTTCACCTGCACACCTGTACTGATACAGATATATCTATTTATTCTATATCTCTATATATATATCTCTCTCTCTCTCTCTCTCTCTCTCTCTCTCTCTCTCTCTCTCCCAGAAGTAATTATGGTTGAAATTTCTGGCTGCTGTTGGGGGGGGGGGGGGGGGGGTGCTTCTTGGTTCCTGTGCGCGCTCTGTCAGTCATCGGGTCATCTTCTCCGACGCGGAGAATAGAGCGCCTGCTGAGGACGATCGGTGTTAACTGTTGCGTGTGTGGTGCTCCACCTGGCGAGCGATCGGTGAAACCAGGGCGACGAAACTTTTCGACGAGAGGTGAGCAGTCATATTCCGCGAAGAATTGAAGCCACTCTACTGAGCATAAATATCTCTACGGTCTCTGCTATTAAACTCTATCAATAGCCTATCGGATGAGTCATTTGCACAGACGGAGACAGACAGACAGACAGACAGACATAGGTGCATACTTGCAGGCTTATCTACAGCTGCTTATCTAGTGACGATTTGTGACTACGTAAAACAGAACAGAATAATTATCCAGCGGAGAACTGGTCCATGCACTGTGGCGTATACACATAACACAACATAGTCATAGAAAACCCAGGGAAAGCGTTATCCGATAAATCCTTAAATTATGAATGTGGGGTCTTTGAACCCCTTTTCCCTCTTCCCTCCCTCCAACGCGGATTCAAGCGCCAGCTCTCCATTAAGGTTGCCTACTTCAAATCCCGTTGTAAATATATTGATTTTAGAAAGACCGAAGTAATAATGACGGTAAAGATTGATTACTTGTAATCAATTGTATAGTAATTCCTATACAGTACATTTAGAGATCAGACGACGAATGTAGACTAAAACTGCAAAATCAGTTTCACTGTCAGTCGTCAGGCGTCAGTGCTTTCAGTGGATTTTAAAGTTTTCATTCTCTCTTGGACCAGGTCTTACTGGCCACCGAATGCCATATTCTATACAGGAAACCCTGTCTAGGCTGTCTGTCTGTCTGTCTGTCTGTCTGTCTGTCTGTCTGTCTGTCTGTCTGTCTGTCTGTCTACTCAATCTGTCAAGTCTGTCTGTTTCTGTCTGGTAACGTCCCTGTCTGGGAATGAGGTAACGCCCTACTGGGAATGAGGTACGTAGCAGAAGTTTTCAACGAAACAGCCAATCGAACGCTTTCTAAGACATGACTGGACTCAGAAAACTGGGAATTTCATGTCGCATATCTGCACAAAATCTCAGTTGCATCAAGACATTTACGAGCAAGCGCTATTAAGGGAATATACAGTATATAGGCCTATAAAATACGTGTAACAGGAAATAATTTCTATAGTGCATTTAGGTAAAGAAAGAAACGAAGAAAGGCTTATCGTGTCACGTGCAGTTTGCCTCTACTTCAGCTCGTTCTCGCGTTCGACCAATCAGATGGCGTTTTCTTTAGCAGACAATTACACTGTATAGGCCTATAGGCCGGCCTACGGTCTGCGCTGATGTTTAAATGCGAGAAACGAAAGCATCTACTCCACCTGGAGGCAGGGAAACAGACTAGAACTATAATCGCGGTTAAAACTCTCGTATCGGCAAATGGATACAAAATAAGGAAGACTCAGGTGAAAATTAAAGTGGAAAAATCCTGATATTACCTGTCTAGTTCAGAACTCGGATTTTACCCAATTAGTCATGAACTTTGACCTTAGAGCGTTAGGTGGTTGCGTCGCCTTTGGCACCTGGCATAGTCACATGTATGACGTCATACCTCGTCAACCTACGCCTCACCTGATAGAGAACATCCTCGGAATGGCCGGAGGCAGAGAGAGGCGGCTCTCTGGACATCACACAGCTGCTGCTGCTGCTGCTGCTGCTGCTGCTGCTGCTGGATCACAGTGGTCGGAAGTTGGATTTAGTCCAGAAGACGGTCGAAGTCATCGTCGATCAGGTGTGCAATCGTCGCAGGTAAACGATGAGTCATCGACGAGATTTCCAGGTAAGTTGCTTTGACTCATTTCCTGTGCATTCGACTGTGTAACCATGGCAACAATTGTCCAAAGCGTTTCGAGAGCAGAAGAGAATGTTTGACCGAAGGATTTTAACAGTTCTCAGCAAATTCTCCACAAATATCGACATTTTCGCGACGGTTCCTTCCTTCCTCCTGCTTAAAAACACGCTAAAGCTATTCCACCGTTTATCCGCCTTTTCTTCACGGTAGAAACCGTGTGTCAACACTCGTTCCCCATGCATTCATCTTTTAAATGTCAAAATAAGAGAAGAGAGTTTCGGTTGTTTTCCCATCTCGTCGATTGAATTGTTCCAGTCGTCGAAATGAATATGCGGAAAAACCTCACAGCTGAGCGACTCTTGAGCTTTGAAAGCTAAAATTTAAAGATCATTTTGCCGATCCTATATTTCAATTATTTTTATTAATGTTGTGCTAATTAATTAACTAGTAAATATTATCAATTGGTGGTTTCCTCTGAAGATATGGAGAAGCGAGCAGATGACGGTACGCGGTCTCTTCCCGCTCACCCTCCGTCCGTCTTTGGCCTCGTCGTCTACCATGACTCCCTCGCAGTAGGTCAGCCGCTGGCGTCTGATGATGAGGAGGAGGAGGTGCCAGAAACATCCTCCTGCTCCGTCAGTGGATCGTTGGCTGTGTCTGTTGAGGCTGGTTCCCTGTCGTCGACGGAGAAGACGACGACGACAGCGGGGAACCAGAAGAAGTCGCGAACGACGTTCAGTGGACGTCAGGTCTTCGAACTCGAAGCCGCATTCGAAGCGAAGAAATATCTATCACTCAGCGACCGCTCCAAGATGGCGGCCATGCTGGACGTCACCGAAACACAGGTACTGCTACTACTGCTACTACTGCTGCTGCTGCTGCTGCTGCTGCTGCTGCTGCTGCTGCTGCTGCTGCTGCTGCTGCTGCTGCTGCTGCTGCTGCTGCTGCTGCTGCTGCTGCTGCTGCTGCTGCTGCTGCTGCTGCTGCTGCTGCTGCTGCTGCTGCTGCTGCTGCTGCTGCTGCTGCTGCTGCTGCTGCTGCTGCTGCTGCCACTGCTGCTGCTGCTGCTGCTGCTGCTGCAACTACTACACAACTACTGCTGCTACTGTTGTTATTGTTATTGTTACTGACAGTTTATAGCGCCGCATGGCATGGCGGGGCCAAAGTCAAGGCGCTTTACAAAAAACATGGGAACGAGATGTTAAATGGGTGAGTCTTTAACTGCTACTGCTACTGCTGCTACTGCTGCTGCTGCTGCTGCTGCTGCTGCTGCTGCTGCTGCTGCTGCTGCTGGTGGTACTGCTGCTGCTGCTGCTGCTGCTGCTGCTGCTGCTGCTGCTGCTGCTGCTGCTGCTGCTGCTGCTGCTGCTGCTGCTGCTGCTGCTGCTGCTGCTACTGCTGCTACTGCTGCTACTGCTGCTGCTGCTGCTGCTGCTGCTAATAATACTATAATAATAATAACTAATAATAATAAATAATAATAACATGGGTTATAGTGGTTCGGTAGAGTCTGCCCTGTGTGAGAGCCCCAATCAGCCTAAAGCAAAAGTGTTTTACGTGAAATGAGAAGAAGCGTCTTTCGTCGTTTCTTTAGCTCCGTTTTTAATGGTGGTCGCTGGAATCGATCTAATTGATTTGCTTGAATTTTTATTTCGAAGATAAAGATTTGGTTTCAAAATCGAAGGACGAAATGGAAGAAGCAGAAATTCAGCGACAGAGTCGATGCATCAGACGCTCAAACGACGCCACTGAACGCACGGCGGTCGTCGTCGTCATTATCGTCGTTGTCATCATCGTCTTCGTCGTTGTCATCATCGTCAGCTGTGGTTGTTCCACAGCAGTCTGAAACTCCCATCCAAAGTCTAGAATCGCTATCTTCGACGCTGACGGAGTCGTCGTCACGTGACCATCTTCCCGCCAATAGGACGATGCGTTCGGTGCCGATGGACTGGGAGCCGAGCAGACGAATTCCGAAACAAAACTCACCTGAGACGTAAATCTTTACGACCAACAAATACGAAAGCCGTTTCAGACGCAAGAC
Organism: Metaphire vulgaris; assembly: GCA_018105865.1. Classification (NCBI taxonomy): domain Eukaryota; kingdom Metazoa; phylum Annelida; class Clitellata; order Crassiclitellata; family Megascolecidae; genus Metaphire; species Metaphire vulgaris. Next base: position 368,695 of record CM030850.1, read on the forward strand.
TCGTCAATCATTCTATAAGTGATTGTGCAGGTAATAGTCGCCTGCGCACTGCCACCGCCTATAGCGCCTCTGTTATTGTGCTGTACGATGCAACCACACGCTGCTTGGCGTTAATATAAGGGCGCAAGGGAGAAAAGTTAAAGAGTTAACATTATAATTATAATAATCAGAAGAGGATGGCCAGATAAAGTAGCTGTGTTTAGGAAAACGACAGCTAAGTGTCACCAAACGAAGGGGAAATGTCTGCTTAATTCTCGTCGACTTCTATTGGATCGACAATTCCACTGCGATGTTCAATAGTTGGTCCTTTGTCTCTTAACACGCCTCCTCCTGCGATGACTGTTTCTCAAAATGGAAGAGCGTCGTTTTGTATTTTGTCCGCGCAGCCACTTTATAGGCACTGGGCTACAGTCGATGACAATTCTCTGGTCTGAACGTAGTCTGAACGAATTTCAACTCTGGCCGCGATAATCATCTATCATGAACCCGTCTGAAAACATCGACGCTAGAAAAATTGCGCTTCATAAGTCATCGGCTGAGGACGGCAATATACGTCAGTCGCCGGAGCCTCGGATCCACAAGTGGACGCGTTTTCTATTAGTGCCTACTAAAACGCACCCACGAACACCTGCGCCGTCACTTGGTTCCATAGATATGGACAAAAGGCAGACGCAAATGGATTATATCTATGGCGCACAATTAAAATCGTACTCGGCTTTGAGGTTGCCTTTTGCGAAAATGCGTTATTGCAGAACTTACTACTATTAGGCACAGCCATTCAAAGGGCGTACAACGCCATATGAGTCTATTAACCTAAACATTACACTGTTAAGTCGCATGGAAGGAATTATGGTCTATAAAAAAGTATTTACAAATTGCGTCTGGACTGTTTCTCTCCAGTTATAAGGGCAGGTTCAACATTTACGGCCGTTTCTGCTTATTTGTAGCGCCGTCAGACGAAATGAAATTAATTGGCCAAAATCGCGAATAAAAAGGTTCTCTTGCTCGCTGTATAGGTCTAGGTCTGTTGCTGAAATTCCTGCGAAATACTGGCTCCACCTGTCGAATGATTCTTTCGAGCATAGGACTGTACTTGCGATCAGGGCAGAAAAAACGATTTTTCAAAAATTAAATTATACAGTATTTTTAGATTTTAATGTCTGACATGTCAGCGCCTACAAGCCCTTCTCTATATTCTTTTTACATGTCAAAAAAACCTATAATCTCTTTCTCGATATTCTAGCCAGATAAGTGCTCTACTATCTGCATAGAGCAAGACATTTAAAGACATTAAAAATTACTTTCATTTTTCTAATTACAGCATTGAACAAAAACCCTAAGAGAAACCTAAATTTTGACTTTTCAGTTTTTTTAGAAAACCTAAAAACTTAGGTTTATTAAAACCACATTTCCAGTACTCTGCTTACGATTACACGGCGCTGAGTGAAATGACCCATTCGCATGAATAGCTCCTCTGTTCTCAGACACAGCTTCTCTTATCCAGCACCAGGTGCAGAAGTCAGGAAGTCGTGGAAAACTGAGGAGTAGCCCTCAAATCCCATTGAAAATACCTCTCTGATAGTGATAGTACAGTATAGATAGTTCTATGACCTGGAATTAACGACCTGTTTAATGTCCGCTGAAAGATAATTTTCCAGAGCATAATAATTGTCTAAGAATATTATTATCTAGTGGTGCTAACATTTTTCGCATTTAGTACATTTCTGGTAATTTTTCAAGTAAGGAATTATTTTTTTAGTAATTAGTACTGAACGTCGTGAAGATATTTTCCTCAGGTGATGGAACGTGGATGTTGTCTGCATACTTTCTGGTTAAGATTGCACTTACGAGCAGATCGAACCAACCGATAATCTATGATCTCCGCAGCATGTCCGTCCGTCCATCCGTCCCTCCCTTCGTCCGTCTGAATTCCTCCTCTGTCGCTCGACGGCGCACAGCTCCCGGCACCATTGCCTTCTCTGCAGCCCTGAAGAACAGCCAATCAATTCGGATCAATTCTGGCGCGATGGCAGCACCAGAAAAGACGGCTTCATCGGCTGCACGCATTCGCCTCCATCTCTGCCCTGGATATATCTGCTACTAATGTGCCTCTTTACTAAACTCGCTTGGAGCTAAAGTTCATAATTTCTCCTGCGTACGACATAAAGCCCAAGCATTGCGCATTTCAGGCCACTGGTCGAAGAGCAGTTGGGTCAATTCGAAAAATTAAATCGCAGCTAATAACATTGATTTGCGATGCTGATTACGTCATAATATTATTTAGTTGACGCGACCAGCGCTGCGTTCGACCCATTAGACGAAGATCACACGGATCGACGCTACGGCATCCTTGTGTTTAAGAGTCGAACGATAGCTCAACGGAGCCCCGTGGTCTTTGGCTCAACGTAGCTGTTGGTTGGCTGCCTCAAAAGTCAGATTTCGAAGTTGAAGACTCGTTCGGAGACCGCAAACTGCCGTCTTCCAAGGTAAGCACGAACTTAATTGCACGAATACCATTCAGTAAATCCTATAGCGTTGTCGTTTCATCGACTTAATCTCCCTAGAATCTAAAATAAATCCAACTGTGTTTGAATTACTGTAATAATTGAATGACTGGACTACATCTAGCATAATAGCTAAATCGACATTTTCTGTACTCTATATAGGCCTACATGTACATCAGCGATATCACTGAAAAATATGACTGCTTTTCAAATGATAAATTTAAAGCATTGCATGATTTAGAACCGCACAAGTGCAGTCAACTCGTCTAATCACAATGACTATAGGCCCGGCCGACTCATTTCCATTGACACTAGAACAGCGTAATCATCATCCTCCGCAGAGAGATTTTGCACTGGATTCCACTTGGAACAGTGTCAGGATGAAGTTTTCATTCATTCTGATTTCCTATTTGATACTAATTTCACTGATACAGCCTACAGTATACTGACTGTAGCCTGTAGACTCACTGTGGAACGCATTCGGGGCTTTGAAATCGTTCCTGATAATGTTTTTCCCGTTCCTGTTTACCTCTGTTATTTGGCATGTGCAACCCCCACTCCAATATTTCTATTCGTACTTCAGATGTCACACTCGCCGTTGCAGCGAAAAGCGATGTAAGAGTCTACTATGGCGCTGCATAAATAACTGGCGTCATGTCTATTTATAACGCTGCTCGCTTGTTCGTTCGATGGAACAAGAGAGGCTTTAGTGGCAGTGGATGTTGTCACGGCTGACATCCCCTGTCGCCGATTGAGGCATTGGATGACGCTAGACAACAGACCTCAGGGAACTGTCTGTGCTCTCCCTCCCTCCCCCCACCCACCTCCATCGCCCTCATCCCGACCAATTAGAGCGCCGGTGGGGTCACGTGACGTGACTATGCGATGATTGAAAACGCTATGACGCAGACAACGTCCGTCGCGAGTCGTCTTCGTTTGTTCTCCACTCAAATGCATTCCTCCGCACAAAATCGAGCGCTATATAAATTTCGCATCTGTGCTGCGACCGCGTAGGAAGAAGAGTGGCTCTTATGACGTCATAGGAGTGGAAATGATGCTTCCGTAGGTCACGTGTCAGTTACTTTGTCTCAGTAGAGGACAGATATTGAAGCCCGACGGAGGGGCTCACTTCCGGTGGCGTGAGTGAGCATTTTTATGACGTCATTACCACGTCTCTCGCGAGTGCGAGATTAATAGACAGCACTTCACGCGAATCGAAATTGATTTAAACGCAAAACATGAAGATATAGCAAAGGCGCTGGACGCAGGAAGGGGGGGGCGCTGTGTGTGGTCTGTGGGGCCACAGCAGTCAAGAAACGCCCGATTCCAGTCGACTGTTTGAGTGTTTGGGGGAAATTACTGCGTTTAACTCACGACTCTTCCTGCTCTGTCTTTCGAAAGGTCAATTGAAATCGCTTTTAAGGACACATGGATAGAAAGGTCAATTGGTTTCGACAGAATCGCCCTCTCAGTCGTTCTAACTCTCTCGTGAAATAACCGAAGCTGTAACTCTCTCTCACGCGGTTTTACAAAAGCAGAAATAGGCAAATACGTCGTCAGCAAGAAACTGATGACGAAGGAGAGTGCAATGAATGAAGGCGGAATAATCGACGCGAGAAAATGATTCTGATTGAGAAACATTTCCCTCCCCTCTGCATTCCCACTAAACGCCCACTCTATGGACTAATAGTGATTCCGACAAACACTCGACGATTTGCATTTCCCAGGGTAACCGGCCGGACAAAGACAAAGAACTATTCCATCCTCTTAGTTCTATACCTGGTCGGTCATTGCCTTCGATAACCAAATCAATGTCTCCGCAAGCACGTATACTTCCCTATCTATTCCGAATACTGGGTTTCGAGTCAGTTGTCCGTATCTTCTGGAATACTCTTGACTTATACCCATATATATATATATATATATATATATATATATATATATATATATATATATATATATATATATACCTAATTCAGCAACTGCTGATTCTATAGCCCTCTTTTTGAAGCGACCTAAAAATCATCTTTTAAAAAATCAATATGCATGCAGTAATAGCAGAGGCTTGTATATTCGAGCGATTAATAAGGAACACATTGGCGCTACAAAAGAAGCTGATTACGAGGACTTCGCTAGAAATCGAATCTGGTTAAAGGCTTAAAAAGAAGAGCAGAGACAAGAGAGTTGATTGCCCAAGTCCATCAGTCGGAGGAGGAGGAGGAGGAGGAGGAGGAGGAGGAGGAGGAGGAGGAGGAGGAGGAGGAGGGAGGAGGAGGAGGAGGAGGAGGAGGAGGAGGAGGAAAGCGTTCAATAGGACACGTTGCAGGTCACGGAAAAGGTCATCGGGTACGTCTGTCGGATGATTGACAGATCGTTATTTAGGAAGGGAAATCGTCACGTAAAATGTCACCAACAAAGGCAAGCGAGGAACGCCTCTGTGTACTTGTCAGTCACGTACTCTGTTCATCCAGTATTTAACGCGATGAAGCCCTTATATCCGAATCGAAAGAGCCGCAAAAACTAGGTCATCTGGCGCTACATGAATTGATCGATTTCGTTCGATTGCCAAACGGAAACGGCTTATAAACACCACTCGTGATATAAACGTCAGATCGTCATGGCAACGGTGACGTCAGCTGAGGCGCACCTGCCGTGATGACGTCACTCGATGGTTGCTTAGAGACCGAAGCGCCTCTTCTGATGAATTTGAAATCGAAGGCTTTTAAGGTTTTAGACGCTGAACGCATATAACACGAAGGCCGTACATTATTGAGCAATAGACCCATATGCACGGGTCCTATGGAATCCAATTAGATATACAGACAAATCCACATAATGCGATCTCAGGTAACTGCTTATGAGTTGCTGTATGGCGGCAGTTCACCGTGATATGATATTCGGGGAAATGTTTGCCCTAAGAGCAGTGATATTAAGTAGGTTTGACTGTATTACTGATGTCAGTGGATGCAAATATCGACCGTTATTCCATTACTTTCATTTGTATAGCGCAATTACTTTGAGGTGTCGAGCAGCGCTCTATAAAGCCTATATAGCCGCTAAATGGCTAACGAATCCAATACTTGCGCTATAGTCGGACTCGTAGACGCATCAAGCGAAGACTCAGCGAATCACGTCGAGTGACGTTGCTGACGGTGATGACGTCATGGGAGTGACGCCGTCTTGCGAAGCAAATTTCCAGTTCTGGATAAATTGATCAATTTTCTAATGGAAACTTTTAAAATCAAACACGTCCGCAGAGAAAACAGCTTTCTGGTTGAAATGCCCGTTTAATAAACAGACTAAAAACACTGTTGGGTCACACAGGTTACCACATCAAGCGCATCAGACGCAGAAGAACGGAAAAAGTCAAAGCTCCTATAGCTAGTCTAACTCTAAGCAGATCCATTGAAAGGGAAGACGAAGAAGAGAAGAAAGGGAGAAGAGAGGATGAGAGTGAGAGAGGGAGCGAGTGAAAAAAGCCTCTAGCATTATTTCATTCAAAAATTCTAAGTGTTCATATTTTTAAAAGTTCCTACCACAGTATATATATACACACACACCGGTAAATAACAGCGCTAAGTGTAAAATGGCGAAAAATTGCTTCAAATTTAGGCTGTCTTTACTATAAATTGACGCTATCTAGCGACAATTCTATAAGTCTCTGATTGCCATACAGTCCGCCATATTTTCATTGAGATCCAAATGATGGCGATTGATAAAATCGACGCCGCCCATAGACACCTGAACCAGTCTGTGTCGTGACTCTATGCGTATAAGTTATTTCAACTAATCGAAACAGCGCGCTGCTCTCATGCAGATTTCTTCTATGCTTTGATTGGAGAGAAAAATGGCACAGAATTTATGGGGCTGGTGGCGTTCCATAGCGACCGCTACCACGAGACTCTATTTATCTGAAAGGATCTGCTTCAAGTATCGCAAACCAATCAATCAATATCTTCGGTTAAGCGCAAATGTAAGCATGCAATCGTGGAATTGGGGGAGAGGGCCACTTGGGCGGAAGAGGTCTGGTATGGGGTTGGGTGTGGAGAATGGGGGGGGGGTAGGGTGTAGGACGAGAGGCACAGAAAATGATAATGACGAAAAATCAATGGCAGGTCGATATGGTGCTGATGGATTGGAATTTTTGTTCTGCAGTCGCTCGCAAGATGGCGTTTTCTAGTTTGGAAATTAGTTCCTTGCTGTGCGAGGGATAAAAGCTGATGTAGCGCCGTTGTAAGCGAGATCACAAATTGGAATAACCGCGTGAATTTTTAATCTGAGCTTTAGATATATCTAAGTGAGCGAGAGAGAGAGAGAGAGAGAGAGACAGACACATATGCAGAGACAGACAGACAGACAGACAGACAGACAGACAGACAGACAGACAGACATACAGAAAGCATTTTACTCTGAGAAGAGAGGATCCGATCAAAATAAAAGACCGAATGACTTCGATGTCACGTGACCATTAAATATTCAATGAATTTCGTGAGATTGCAAATTCCCTGTTTATCCCTCTTCCCTCATCCACCAGCTCCTCCTCTTCCTTCTTCATCTCCTCCTCCTCCTCTTCCACCTCCTTCTCCCTCTCCTCCTACTCCGATGATCCTCTGCTGATAAATTCTCTACGGAATGAATCCCGATTCACTTTTCATTTTCTCTCTCGAAAACAAGAAACGCGACAATCATCAGTCATGAAGATCTCTCCTACAATCGAACGGACACACACACACACAGACAGACAGGCTGATAAGCAGGAAGACAGACGCCTATTCGCCTATTATATCCACATTTTCTTGTGTCCCCATCTCCATTGAATAAAACCGTACTAGAATAGTCAATATATTCTGCCTCAATTTTATTCTAGAGCGTTCGAAATGCCACGAAAAATGGTCAACTATTTCAATCGACATTATAAAGTCTTTCAGAAATAGAGGGGGTCGCCGCGCAGTGGCGTAGCCAGCTTTTGCAAAGTGGGGTTGTTAACTGAAGGCACTATGCAAGTGAACACTGAAGCCGCGGCCGACCCTCCCCCACTAACCCCCTTCCCTTCAACAAAAGTCAACGGATTTACATAAATTGTGTTGGTCATATTTTTTTAAGTGGGGTTGTTTGAACAACCCCAAACAACCCCGTGGCGACGCTGCTGCGCACAGTTCAATGCAGACTTGTGTGTCAGTGCTGGATTGTAAAATTCGAGCAGATACTAGTTGAATTTCCGACATTCTCGCAGTGACCATTTACTCGACTATATTTTTGCTCCTCCTCCTCCTCCTCCTCCTCCTCCTCCTCCTCCTCCTCCTCCTCCGTGAAGATCGACGTGAGCGGTCATTTGCTGGCAGCCATGTCTTCGCAAGTGCTGCTGCGTGTCTCTCTCTCTCTCTCTACTTCTTCTTACCATTCGAAAGGATCGACCGACGAAGGAGAGGCATTCCAGTCCATTCACTGACGTCACAGCGCAAACATTCGAAAACAAACGGACGCCATCTGTCGACTGAATGCGAACGACAAACCCCCGCCTCACGTCCGGGTCAATCTCGGAGAATAAAAGGCAAAGAAAAGAGAAAGACGGAAGAAAGGACTAGAGTATTTATTCGGAGAGAGAGAGAGAGAGGAGGAGGAGAGAGGGAGGAGATGATGCATTCGCGAACAGCAACCGTTGCCTAGGTAACGCCATTGTGTCGTCCTTTTATTATTCGACAAATAAAGACGAACGACTAAGAACATGGCTGACCATAGAGACGCTATACATGTATGCGTCGTCGTCGTCGAAGTCAAACGAAACTCCTTTGATATCTGCGGTCACTTCCCCTCCCCGACCCCCCCCTCCAAAAAAAACCACAGATAGACGCTGCAGCACTATATCAATTTTCCAACCGCTCATATAATATTATTTATATATATATATATATATATATATATATATATATATATGGTGTGCTAATCGATGGAACAGTGGTATTCCACCGGCATCGCAGAAGTATAAATAAAGCAGACGATTCTGTTTCAAATAAGCAGAGGAGCATTGAGGATTGGAGGGTGGGTGGGGGTGGGGGTGGGGTGGGGGCGATATTAAATGTATCGATTCGTGTGACGATAAAAAGGATCGAAAGATGATTTAAATGCAAATTTCTAACTGAGGAGGAGCTACTCTATGAAAATAAATTCATTTGGGATTCTGGTAAAAAGACAGAATGAAAACCGATTTGATTTCACAGATGAAAAGGAAAGAGATCGAAGTCGGAAGAAAAACTAAAGTAAAATATCTTATACAGTTAAGGACTGAGAAGCGATTGAATGGATGGTTGGATTGAAGGAAGGGAGGAAGAATGGACGGATACAATGATGAATGAGAGAACCATCATCATCATTACTTGTCTAATGTCTTTCCTTCTACAGCGCCATGACAAATCCTTTCTCAAATTGTGTAACATTTTAAGCGCATTCCTAAAGCGGCCTTGCTGAATTATTTAGGAGATTTAACAGAGAACAGAGCCGGCGCGTGGGCCTGCAAAGCCTGCGGCCGCAGGGGGCCCCGCCGGCCGCAGGGGACCAGCCGGCCTCGGATATTTAAGAATTTTCATGCGGATAACTTTTTTTGCTCGTCAGGCTATTTGAAGAGGCAAAAATATATACGGATGACCTTTTTTTGCTCGTCAAGACATTTCAAAAACGTTGCGCTCTCAAAAATTGCAGGGGGCCTCCGAATGCCACGCGCCTGCTCTGCAGAGAATGACGAATAACGTCAATGTTATTAATATTAGAATGATCTTTACTTCATAATTCATGATTTTTGTGTCAACAGAAGCGTGTAAGGCGCCAATCGAGGCTCCCCCGGCCACCTATACATCGTTGCTAAGCAACCGAGGTAATGGTATCGCTGCTTGGAGGCGGTCTCCTTGGAAACCCGCTCAGCGGTAGGCAACCGTCTCCTATCTAGTTCCTTACTTGCCTTTTCTCCTGCAATTATCGCCTATGCATGAACGCTTAATCCCAAGGACAAGGGAATGAACCACGTGATCAAGCATTCCTGGCAACTACACCTGTATTTGGTAATTACATGCACAGTGATTCGTTTTTTAATGGAGATAAGGTTAGTGCCTGGAATGCGCAGCGCGATTTTGTAGGGTTTAAGAAATTTGTCGGCAAATTCTGTCAACGTTTTTGCTAAGAGAAAACGCTGAAACGCCAAACAAATACATCAGATTTACTCTGAATAGCCTCTCCTGCCCCCCCCCCCTCCCCCCCAACACAGCAACCATTTTAACTGTACAAATGGCTGAAGCGTAGAAAACAGTCCAATGCCAATTACATAAACAAACTACTGTGCAGTAATAATTTCATATTATGTCAGTTGTTAGCCTTTGGCAAGCATTTCTTTTGTATGCGAAGACTCTGACATAGAAGGTCATATCCAACCTCGACGGCTCATTTCCGAGTCAGATGCGACGAAAGAGAGGCTCAGAAAACCAGTGCAGCTCTGCCAGTCGTCCGTCTCATATATATATATATATATATATATATATATATATATATATATATATATATATATCGTCCGTCTGATCGGTTTCAGATTGCGTCTGATTTCAGGAACTCTTGGGGGCGACAAGGGAGAAAAAGAAGAGAAGAAAGGAGAGGGAGACGAAGAAGAGGATCCGGAAATTGCCGAAGCGAAGCGAGAGGCGGAAGAGAAACGCAACGAAAAGTACCGGAAAATGGAGGAGGAGAGAGAAGTGCTAAGACGGGGAATACGAGACAAGGTAAGCGTCCCTCCATCAGGGACACCGACCGCCGCTCTAATTAACCAGCATCCATCTCACTGCAAAAGTCGACGCCGACCCCTGATCACCCCCCCCCCGATCAACTCAAGCGAGTATCTTTCTCTGAGACGCCGCATTGCCATTCTGACAGACGATACCCAGATAATGCATAGGTGGGGTGATGATGAAAGCGACTGCAGGTCAGGGTTATTTCTAGGATTATCAATTGGCGGCAGGGGTGTCGGTCTCAAATTGGGAGAGGCGTTGGAGGATGTTAGGATGCATATCAGGCTCGGATTGGGAAAAATTTGGAGTTGTCGGTCTAAAATTGGGGGTGTTGGGGAGGGTGTTAGGGGGGTGTAAAAATATCGCTGCAGCAATCGAAAGACATCACTGACACCACACTGTGCTTAGCTAAGTTCCTGGAGAAACAGGGTGAACGAACGAACGAAGAAAAGACGAAAGCAAAGAACGAATGAATTCTCAGCGCAGAGTAAAAGCGAACCACTCGAGGAGATGCTAGACTATTGTAACCGCCTGTGCTGTTCTTGCCTCTGTTCTTTCTTGGTGCAGTATAACATTCCGAAGAAGGAGATTGCGAGAGAAGATCCGGGTCCGGAAGTGCGACCGATCGGGCGGAAGAAGAACACGGGAGACGAATCCGGAAGTGACGTCAACGGAACGACGGACGAAGTGACGTCACAGCGTCAGTTAACACCTCTCCTCCACCCTCACCCCATTTAGACGAATGCGTCAGGCATTTGGTGGTGGGGGACCGCTTTAAAGATATAGCAGACGCTGGAATAATCTTCGGTCGAAGGAAGGAGATGATCTGAAATTACCTTTATAGAAACAATAATTGTCCATCACCTGATTAACAGCTTCTCTTGATTCCGATTTTTGGACTACAGTCCAAATTTCTATCCACCCAGAATGGCGCTAATACTGACAACATCATCATCTTCGTCGTCGTCGTCGTCGTCGTTATCATTATCGCCAACGTCATCAATTAAACAGGAGGGCAACACCGTTGCACTTATGTCTGTCGTCGTAATCATTATAACGAATACGAGATAGAGAATCCTGTTTGGTCGACAGATTCAAATCGATTCTCTCTGCGATATCTTTACGAAATACTTCAGATCGTTTCATGGGCGTACCCAGACCAGGGTGTAAATCACAGTAGTACCGTCTGACTAGGGCCAATGATAAAATTCCTGGTTACGCCATTGATAGTTACGTCTGCAGTTTGCTTTGACAGAGTCTGTTTTCCCGAAGAATTTCGATGACCTGACAAACAAGGTCAAGGAGTTTCCAGGTACCGTCATGACAACCGTTTCTGGGGCAACGGAGAAATGCAGTGTTCAGTAGATTCTTAGCAACGCCAGTCTACACAAAACTGACAAAACCAAAGCAGAGGTTAATTAACGAACTTAAAGCAAAGCTGATCACATAAAATCTAAGATCGTGATCATTTATTTACAGTATTTGCTCATTTAATATAACTAAGACGGTGAAGAATAAATGCAATTGCACGAAATTGGAATATTGTTCTGTTTTATGCATTTTATTTTCAGAATAATTAATTTTTGGTGGATAAATTTTTCAACCAACTCGAAGAAGACGTGTCTTCGACCGATTCTGTCCACATAGTACTTTTGCCACACCCTCCCCCCCACTCACAGACAAGTTCCGACGTCGTTGAAGGAAAATGGCACGGGATGCAGAGCGACATTCGGCCGGCGTTCTGTTTGGCGAAAGTCTAGCCATGGATAAAAGGGAAACCGATGGTTCGCCCGAAGAGGTCGTTATCCATCAAATCCATATTTTCAACGAGGAGCTTTTCCAAAGTAACTCTCAAATGTAGGCATACAGCGCGCAATGATATTACGACACATGCGCCATCGAGAAGCTCTTCTGTATCCTTCCGCAATATAGGCCTATACCGTAGTAATGAACGACGTCAGATAAACGAAGATTCCAAGAACGGATAACGCCACAGAAAACAGCAAAAAGACAAACAATGCGCTATACAAGTTCAGAAATCGTCTTACCAATTGCATTATCTTCACATGCCAAGTTACTTACTCACATACACGTAATAATTAGCCCACAATTAAGTGATGCAATTAATTATATGGCGTTCACACATGTCGCCACTTCTAATGTTTAGCCATCCAAGCACTTTTAACTCTTAGTTAAGCTTAGAATCGGTGTTAGGCCTACTTCGTTGCTATTGCTATTAGCTTAGAGTCATGATCGACTGACTATCAACGAGTATTTTAACCCTTCAGTTTGTCAAATTGTTTGCTGTTCGCAAGTCAACAGTCTATCATTCGATTAGACTAAGTTCTGTGGCAGATTAAATGGCTTGAGTAGGGTTCCAGAAAAATGTGTCTACCGTAGTCACTAATCTGATACTCCACTAGACTAATTCCAGTCTAACACGGCGCTTCAGCTTCTTGATTCAGGCGCTGTAATAGGCCTCTACTGTATAAATAGGCCTCTACTTCAGACTACTGTATAAATAGGCCTATGCTAAATCATGGTTTTGCTTTCTAGTGGCGCTTCATTCAGGGTTTGTGCCCCGGGGACGGGGTGAGGCCTGGAGAGGGGTGGATGACATTGCACGTGAAGGTCACAGCCAGAATGGAACTACTTTTTAAACATTTTGTACGTCCACTTTCCCCGGGAAACGAAACTGATTGCCCGGGGGCCTTTCCCTCGGTGAATGCCTGAATGAAACACCGCTCTCTAGCAACGTTTGATTTGCCAGTGGAATTGGGGAGTTTAAGCCCTCGCTGATTTGAGAACGACCTCTCCAATGCGGAAGGAAACATCTTGATTACCTGCCTCCCCCTATTCATGGGCGCTCGTACATTGGGGCAAGAGGGGGAACATGCCCCCTGGAAAATACAAATACCAGTATTTCACATTGAAATGCGAAGAACTTGCTAAAATATCAACCGTGACCATTGTGTTAACATGTGTTTTGCCTTTCCTGGAAAAATGTATGCGGGCGCCCATGCCCCTATTATTCCTAAGCCAACAACGGCGTATTAGGTGACTACGAGTAACTACGGGTCCTCTTAGGGGCAGTCCATAAATGACATCACGTGATTTGGCAGATTTTTTAACCCCCACCCTCGTCACAAAATGTCAGACCACCTTAAAATGACGCCACAACGCGTTAACCCCCTATTTCTAATGTCAACACTAATGTTTCAATGAACTTATTTCTTGAATGAAGCGGTATTGCAATGAATTCGTTTGAAAATACTCATTATAATTATTATTATAGTTGAAGCGATATTCAGAAACTTTTCAAATTATTTTTTAAAATGAATTATAGGCCTAAGTGTAAAATACGTTCAACTTTGCGGTAACATAGCATTGCGTTATTAATAACAATATTTAGTATTAGGCCTATGTGAAGTCGCATTTCTGGAAACCCTCCCCCGTCCTCACACATCGTCACAAATGTTTAAACCCCTCCCCCTATGTGCGTGACGTCATTTATGGACAGTCCCTTAACAAACTGCTAAAAGCGCACCAAGAAAACTTTTAAAAATTGCAAAACTCAAAATGCCAATAATAAATGCAGATTTTAAGACAGGATATTGGCAATCCCCCTCACCCATATAAAAATGTTTCACTGTGATTAGTTCTCGAAGCGGCGTCTATAGGGCGGAGTCTCAGTCGCAGATATTTTGATTAATAATGGAAATAGACAAGGTGAGCTCTGGTGCATTTCTTTAAAAAAGACATTAATTATTATTTATTAGTACTGAGTGACCAAAAGCTGAAATAAAGCGGGAACAGTACGAAGACGGAAACGGAAGTATACAGCAACGCATGATTGCAATAGCAACAGCAACAGTAAATAAGTAAGCACATAAATATGCATAATAAATGAATTTTAAGTGACATAGGCGTCAATCCCGTGAGGGTCCTGGGGTTCGGACCCTCACAAACATTTGGTTGTGAGGGTCCACGATGCATTGGACCCTCACAAAAATCTGGATATATCTATATTGTACCGTTGTACGTTTACTTAGGTGACGACCTTTTTTTGCTTGTCAACACCAAGACGGAAAAAATAAAAAATAGAGACGAGGAGATGACCTTCTCTTTTATGCTTGTCAAGATTTGACCGATGTTGGTCACGGTCAAAACCTATCTGGTATATTTAAGGTTCTATTTATACTGAAAGTGTGACGTCACGCTGGTCTTTACCAGAGCCACCTATAGCTATGTCTTTCCACCCATTGACGTCTATTAATAGACGTCAATGTTTACACCCTATCAGGGAGTCACTTCCCCTACCTATGTCACAGACTGTCGCACTTTCTTAGTCTCTTTCTCTCGACGTGACGTAGGCCACTTTTAGTACAGATGATAAGCTGTATGATTGTTCATTTTGTGGATAAAAGCATGAAATTTTGAACATTGACACTTCTTATAATTTAGTAACATTCTGTCCAGAATAAACTTATTCAATAAACTTAAGGGGTAGGGGTACCCCTAGGTACCCCGTGGGATAGGGTAGGGAAATCAAAAGTGCTACCATTCACACGTCTAATACCATTCTCTGGATATCAAAAGTGCTTGGCATTCAGAATTTTGGGTAACCCTAAATTGGACATTTTAAAGAACATTTTTAAACTACAGAGAATGGTATGACTGTGAATGGGTTTTGAGAGAAGGAAGAGCACCTGCCAAGTTTTTTTTCAAAATTAGGGCACTATCTCTTGGACCAAAAGTGCTTGGCATTCAGAATTTTGCCTGTGGTATGCTCTAATGCGTAAATTGAACATTTTAAAGGACATTTTTATCTACAGAGAATGGTATTGGCATAGCACTTTTGACAGAGAAGTGAAGAGCACCTGCTAAAAAATCAATCTCTTGTAGACCAAAAGTGCTATTCAGAATTTTGCCATTCATGCGTAAATTGAACATTTTAAAGGACATTTTTATCTACAGTCTGCCAATACCATTCTCTGTAGTTTTATATCAAAAGTGCTTTTAAAGGCATTCAGAATTTTGCCTGTGGTATGCTCTAATGCGTAAATTGGACATTTTAAAAACATTTTTAAACACCAGAGAATGGTATTGGCAGAATTGCGTGAATGGGCTAGCACTTTTGTGAAGAGCTAATCAAGTTTTTTTTCAAAAATTAGGCCACTATGAATGGCTAGCACTTTTGACAGAGAAGTGAAGAGCACCTGCATGCTAATCAAGTTTTTTCAAAAATTAGGCCACTATCTCTTGTAGATCAAAAGTGCTTGGCATTCAGAATTTTGCCTGTGGTATTCTCTAATGCGTAAATTGAACATTTTAAAGGACATTTTTATCTACAGAGAATGGTATTGGCAACATTACTCATGGCGAGTCATGGGGATGAACAATTGTGCCAGTTTTCATCACAATCTGAGATGGTGACGTCCGATTTTATTCAAAAGCGTGTTGATTTGATGCGGAAATACCCTTTTCGTATTTTAGTTTCGGAGGAAAAGAGAAATGAAATGATAATATTCATATCTGTGCACTCTATAAGCACAATTATTATACTTAGTATTGTTTATTTGGCACTGTATCGATTGTCATTTGTCTACGTACTGCAACTCAAGCGGAATTTTTTTTACAAATTATCAAGAAAATTTATGGTGCCAAAGTGCATGGTAAGAGATAACAAAAACTTGTGCATCCTTTGGGAAAATTGTTCAGGGCCATGTACCTTATAACTGTGTAAAGTGGCATGCTTTTATCCAGAAGTGAACGATTCTTGGCTTTTATGGACTTTAGCAACTGAACTATTTATGGATGGCTCCTCTATCTAAACTTCAGAGGCGGGCTATCCGATGTACTTTGCCTGGTATTTTACAACGTCCAATAACGTGCACCGCGTAGAGTAAGATGTTGATCTAATGATCAAATAATTATTAATGTTTCTGCAGCGAAGTTCGCTATAAAAGTCGTGATTCTGTGAGAATTTTATATGTATTTTATCTTAAAGTTAATTTAAACAGCGGCGTAATAAACACTCCTTAGAGCCCAACACCACGTGGATTTTTATATTTAGTTTTAAATTTTCAATTTTATTTAGCGCTATTGTATTAGCGTTTATGCTGTGCAATGATTTATGCAATTTTAGCGTAAAATTTAAAGTTTTAAATGAACGGAACGGAAACTCATTGAAGTGTTCGCTACGAAATTTCTATGAGGTGTGTAAAATCCTCCAGGTTTACCACGCAGATCTGGGCACTAAACGTTTACCGAGTATATCTCCGCTGATCTACCCCGTACCCCGGCCGCTTATCGGATCACTAAACGTTTATATCAAATTGAGATCAGCGGATGAGCTCAGTGGATTATTATTACCCGTTAGTTACGAAGTCACTTCTGCCCGTTCTGTATGCCTGTGACCAACCGGTTGCTGTACGTGTTTTGATAGTTTCTTGTATATATTACAGCGGCCCTTCTTGGTAGACAGCTGTTGTCGGCCTCAGTGCTCATTGCTATACAAACCCTTTTTTAAACTTTACATTACATTGTATTGCTGCTAACATATAGAAAATTGCGGAAGTTGGCCACTACACAGTGTTACCTTCCTTCCCACGCCGGTGGATGCATGACTGCTTAATAAGTAAAATCTCCGACCTTCTGGGCGTTGAGCCCTGGCCAATAGATGATCCCAATGTTAGGCTGGTGCTTTCCTGAGTGATCTACAGGACCAGACACTGTGTAACTGTCGTCGTATTACTGTTACTGTTAAACAGGTGTCATTTTGATTTTAATAGTGAAAGGATCAATGGAGGTGAAGGTCTTGAGCTCTGCTCCTGTTGTTCCTATCACTGCTCTTCAGTTTACCGATCAATTTCTCCTTTCAGGTCAGTTACTAAACTTTTCACTGTTTATCTGTCTTCTTCATTGGCCAGACAAACTGCAATTGCAACTCAAAAGAGTTTCCCTGCAAATGTCTTTGTTCTTTTTAATGTATACTTCTTTGTGCCTGACTTATATTTGCAGCAATTCACTAAAATTGTCTGATGAATTCATTCACTTAGTTGTAAGCAATTATTGTAAACATTAATAATAATTTGTTTCCAGGTGAAGGTTCTTACTGTCACCTGTATGAACTGACCACCTGGTCACACCTGGCCAAACACAGGATATTTTCCTCTTCATCGATTCATGGAATTCGACCAGGTATGCTTGAATGATAAAAATGCCTATGGCTGCCTAATCTCCTGTCAGACTATTTTTGCTTCAGACACTTAATTTACAATATTATGTGTGTGTGTCATATACTGAGACATGCGCTGTGGCTTTGGTATTGAAGTTAGCTGAAGACAATGGACTTTATTTGTCAGGTTATTATAGTTTATCATGTGGGTTCTTTTATTCTTTTTATCTATTCCACCAGGCTATCTTATATATAAATTGTATATTATATGCAGTGTAAATTAATTTTAAAAGGCTTTGTTTTTTTAGATTATCTGTTGAAAAGTTCCAATCTCATTTGTTTTTTCGGCGCCAAATCCATTCGTGTTGTGAAATTTAGTGAAACTCTTTGGTAGGAGTTCTTTCGGTCTTTTCCTCTGTTTAAAGTAAATACTCACTTAATAATATTCATGTAATTATGGGGACATATAATGGCCCGATGAATAGGCAAGGGCCATAAGGCAGATTTCAGTATGCAAGTAAGAGCATTGACTGATTTTGTCATTGAAAATAAAGACAAACTGAAATCAGTTGTGGTTGGCTGTAGAATGTTATGCGTGTAATTTTATCTTGTATTTGGAATTAAAGAATATTTTGACTTCCATTAGTTCTGTTTGTGGTAATAGACACTTCTGAGTAAAATAATTCATAGTTTTTCATTAGCTGTTAAATTGGAAAAGCTGACACTTGACTGTGTAATGGATAAGAGTCAGTGATGTGTTTCTCTATTTCTTAGTTCGGATATTGATGTTGCTTGGGATGAAATCCGCCTCAGTGAATGGATCTGGGACTGCGCGTGGTTGGGAAACGTTGTGTCGATGGATGGATCAAATTCCGGTGTCGCTTGCCGTCGTGTTGCCGCTGTGCTTGGCCACAACTCAGTCATTCAAGTTGACTTTGAGTCGGGCTCCATTGTCTGTCATGTTCAGTGTTCATTATCTTGTATACTGTATCCTTCTATGCGTTGAGGTGGTGGACATTGTCAAAGGAATGTGTTGAATGTAGGTTTGCCACAGCAGACTTTTGGTTAAAAGCAGATAATGTTTAGCGGCAGTGTGGAAATCCAGAGAAGAATTATACAGAATGCATCTTGCTGCAGTTATAGCTTTTTCTACGTTTCAGATCCACTGCCTTGGAAATGTTGGTGATGATATTTTCACTTGTCAGCATTCAGAACTCAGCATAATTGGAACTCTTGTGACAAATTTTCCCCACCACAGCTCATTGCCTAAATATTTCCAACGGTCCCCTCAGCGGATATATTCTGCTGACGTCTGTTGCAGTTTTGTGTAAAGTTTTGATTTATATTTGAATTTTTATTTGATTTTTTCACAATTTCTTTGATCTTAAATAAAATCAATCATGTTGATCTTTGCTTCTAAGCACTAGTTTTCAAAATATGCGGTTGTCTGCCTTACCCTCAAGTTACAGATATTCAGCAAAGCTTATTGGTCAGAATTGGAACAGTCTTATGGTGTCAGTCGGCACAGTTTTTAATCAGGTGATCCTGTGGACTGTAACTGGACCATTTGATGAGCTAGGTCATGCAGAAGTCATGCATACTTTAACAGGTCATCAGGTATACTATAAGGCATCAGTTGCTAAAGTTTTGTGGGTATGGAAGTTTTAAATGTCTACTTGTCTCTCTTAATGAATAGTTGTCGATGATTATGCAATGTTTTTACCAGTGTTTAGATGTTAAGAATGTCTTTGTGTGATATTATAAGTTTAGCTTGGCTGATGAATGAGGTCATTAATTTGATAGAAAAAGGACTTCTGTTGTCATTAATTGAATTAGCATATTCAGAAGTTGAGGCTTTGATTTTATTTGTTTTTTTGTACCAATCCGGTTGTCTTTCCTCAACAGGGAGTGGTGATGGGAGTCGACTGTGATGTGCGCCATCTGCAGCTCTGTTCCGTGTCTGATGATCGGAGTATAAGAGTCTGGCAGATTACGACTCCCGTCGATGACGACGTTGACACGACTGCACAGGAGAAAGACCGACTGTCTGTTGAATGGTGGCGAATGGCTAGCTTTGAACCAGTTCATGTTCTCTTTGGTCATGGAGCCAGGATTTGGGATGTGCGGATATTGGAAGATGGTTACGTCAGCATTGGAGAGGTGAGTGTAATTATTAAGGGAGCCATGGAGTGGGGGAGGGGGCATGTAATTGTAAATGAGGTACTCTGGAGGAGGAGGAGGAGGAGGAGGAGTTGCTGGTTTGAATCAGTTAGTTTTAGTCCAGTTCTTTATTTCTGTTGCAGGATGCAGTGTGTTGTCTTTGGGACTCATCGGGGCAGATAACTCAGAAGTTCAAAGGTCATCAGGTAAAACATCTTCATACAGATTTAATGTACGGTTGATGGACATACAGCATGTATACATGTCACGTATTTGGCATGCATTGTATGCACATGTGTATAAATGATGAAGTCTCAGGTATGACATGGAATGAACAAAGGTTTATTCTGAGCTTTTTGTGTATCGGTCAATGGTCATTATGGTTGGGTCTGAGATTGGGCAGTTTTGAATTTTGTGTCTGGTATGATGAGGGTGGGGATGGGTTATAATTTATATGTTCGATGATAAATTATTGTGTGATGTTTGTTTCATTCTTTGAAGGGAAGAAGCATTTGGAGCATTGCCATCAATTCAGATGAAAATCTTCTGGTAGGTGGTCGTCAGTTTTCTAGTCATTTAGTCATTTGACAGACAATTAAGAGGGTGGGCGGCCTTTTCCAAGGGTACAACAGAGCAACTTGGTCAAAGTTGAAGCTCACGGTGCTTTGCCTCTGCACTGCTTCTTGTCACTGCGCACAGAATGCTCTGTTGTTGTTGTCGTTGTTGTTGTTGTTGTTGTTGTAGGCTACAGGAGGCGGGGATGCAGGCATTCGAGTATGGCAGCGAAACTCAGTGCTCCAGCTGTCAGAAAATGTTTCCATGATGGAAATAGCGATGCCAAGATGTCACGTAGGCTGTCATTTTGGTCACCGGAGATAAAATGTCTGAATTACGGAAAAACAATTGGAAGTTTCTTGACTATGATGTTTGATTTTGAAGTATAATGATGATAGATTATTTGAATCATGGCACTTATGGTTAGTACATTCATCCTAAATTTCTTGCACATACGCAAATAACAGCTTTTTATGTTGATCAATTTTTCAGGGTGATGACTTTCCACGATTAGTGAAACTCTTGGGTTCTTCGATGATTCTTGTGATGTCAAATAGAGGGTTAGAATATATTGTTCAAAGCATCAGAAATATTTTAAAGATAAATTGCTGTAAATTGTCTTTTGCAGAAATTTACTGACAGTTTTATTCTGTGTGTGTGTGTGTATATATATATATATATATATATATATATATATATATATTATATATATATATATATATATATATATATATATATATATATATATATATATATATATTAATGAATTTGTTTTGTCAAAAGATCTGATTTGTTTGCTGGTTGTTATGATGAGTTGGAGAATGGTATTTTTTCTTTCATATTTTCAGTTGTTTATTCAAATACACTGTTCCACAGAAACATTGGACTGTCATCTTGAATGACCCAGCCTATGCTTCTTACAGTGTCATGAGTCTTGACCAAAGCAGGTCGATGGTTGCCATTGGCAACATCAACGGTTGGGTGAAAGTTCTTTGTAATCCACTGGAAGGTAGGAAATATCTTCTTGGGTATCGCAGTTTGCTGCCATTCCACAAATTGTAAGGCTGTTGCAGAATTCAAGATGAAATATATCATATTTCTTAAGTAATGCATTAGCAGTAGCATCTGTGACAGCTTGGTATTGAAATGTGAAAGATATCATTTTATTGTTGACTGATGTCATCTTGAGTAATAATTATGACTGACTTACCTCATTGACTAACATAGGGAAAAGTTCTTCATGACACCTCTATGCTGCTATCAATGCTTTTGTCATTGTTCTTATGAATATTGTCTTTGGCTTGATTATTGGTAAACCACTCTCACCACCACCATCATCATCATCATCATCATCATCATCATCATCATCATCATCATCATCGATGCTTTAGTAATATGCAGCTTCATGACCTCTGGTTCTCTTTATGTTAGGGCTAATTGAATTGTCCGAAGTCTTGCAAAAACAGTTTCACAAAGGAAAGGTTCACAACATTCTCTGGCTTGATAATCTCAAGGACACATTTCTAACATGTGGCCAGGATGGACAAATGGTAAGCTAAGTACATGTGTATGTGTGTGTGTTTGTGTGTCATTGTTTATCCTTCTCTGTGTGTGTGTGTGTCTGTTTCTAGTATCCTCATGTCTGTTTTTGTCTCATTATTGGGTCTTTTTCTGGTAACTTTGAATCTTGTGTTGACAATTGATTTTATTTTTATTACAGAAAGAGCAACAAGAGAATCATATTTTTGAAGTTATTGGTGGACTTGTTGTTGAACAGTGAACTTTATTAATGCTCTTTACAAAGTGTTATGTAAAGTAAATGTAAAATGGACGGGTTAACTCGGGGCAGTCTTTAAAGGAGTTGATTAAATGTATTATGTTGCTTTTAATTGATTTCTTATTTGAAGTTTATCGTGCAAATGTCATCATTGGATGCTTCAAAGAAGCGCCATCTTGTCCAGTTGTGAATTAGTGCTGCCATCTAGTAAGCAGCGTTGGGTGACCTCTCTCTGTTTTGTCCACTCCGTTTCGCTGCTGATCTGTGGCGATAGAGAAGGAAGTGTTTACATCTATCGGAATTCTGGTCCAGAATCAAACGTAAGTTTAGTTTCTGTGAAGGTGTATTAGGCAAATTCCTCTGACAATCAGTGCAGCAGAAGATTAGGAAAATACTCACTTTCAATTGCATGCAAAATTATCAGAGTATTTAACATGGGTTCAGTATTTAATAGCCCAATGGCCACTGTCTAACGATCCTGACTTTCTATAGTTCTTTGTGCATTTGGCAAACTCACTGTTTCTGATTTTAATTTCCTCTGAGTCTCTTTACTGTGGTCATTATCAACTCAGGGTAGGATTTTTATTCATGAAATTCCTAGATATTATTAGGGCATGAATATTGGTAGATTTTTGGAATGAGCACTGGCCTAGCAGTTGCAATGAGCACAGACTCTTTAGTAGCATCAGCTCAGAACTGATTTTGATGTTACTCATTCTAATATTCTATCGTAGAAAATGCAGAATACTTTTTATTGTGTTTCTTTGCAGGATATTTCATTTGATTGTCGGCCAGTTCAGTCATTCCATCGTGTTCATGGTCCAAACGAAGTCACCAGTATTTCTTTCCACGCTGGACAGATCTTCACGACTGGTAGAGATGGAAACTACAGGGTTTTTGCAGTTGACTCTGGTCACAATTTACAGCTTTTGTCCAGCTGCAAGGTAAAGATTAAAGCTTTAATTTTTAACTAGAGAACATTTTTAGTTTTTAACTTAAAATTCTAAATGATTAAATCATTAGATGTCTGTGCTATCTGGACAGCATCCATTAGTGATATTGTGATGGCATAGTTAAGTAATAGTTTTCCTAACTGCACTCAGTCTGTCTATGCTATAACAAGTGCCTCAGTATGTAAGACTTTTTAATTTATTGATTTGCTTTGTATTGAAGGTGTTGAAAGGACTCGATTGGCTTTCACAGATGATATTTCATCCACAGGATGTTCTTGCCCTTGGCTTTCACTCCGTACGCTGTTTATGTGTCTGTTTTGAGGTGTTTTAACGAATAAATCTGAATATTTTAAGAGCATTGGTCGTTTGTTGTTGGCTCGTGCCATAGTTTCTATTGCATATTTAGTGATGGTGAGGCTTTTTCTATCTGAAAGCATTGTTTTCCTTTAGCGGCAATTTGTCGCTTACAACATTGGCACAAACCAGTGTCTTTTTTCCGTGCCTTGTGGCGGAGGTCATCGCGCCTGGGACTTCTTCATGTCGTTTTCCGATGGCGATTGCCGTCTTGTCTACATAAAGAAGCGTGGAATTGCATTCTATTGTGCAAAAGTCGCATCGTATCAGGAAATTGTTAAGGTGTGTTTTTCTAGATTTGCAAAAAAATTTGAGCCGTGGAGTAAACTGTGGCGGTGAAAGATGATTGTAAAAGTTTGTACTATTTCACTGTTCTTTCTTATTCTTATTTCTTGTGGTTCTCTTCTGCGCTGAATTCACGTGACCAGTTGTGCAGATAACGTA
Source organism: Metaphire vulgaris (assembly GCA_018105865.1). NCBI lineage: Eukaryota > Metazoa > Annelida > Clitellata > Crassiclitellata > Megascolecidae > Metaphire > Metaphire vulgaris. The sequence continues at coordinate 392,388 of CM030850.1, forward strand.
AGATGAATCTTGTGTTTTTAGCAGATTACATGGAGTCTCAGTTGCAACTGATTAATTATTTGTAGTTCTTACAATATAATCAAATTTAAGTGAACTTTTGATACATTCATAATGTAATTCTATAGTCTGCCACCAAATGTCCTTATGCATGTGTTAATTAACAGTTGATTGAACTTGTTTGCTTTTTTAGCCGAGTTTACATGGGCGTCAGATAACGTGTCTTTGTCATCTGATGCCTTGCACAACGGAAAATGGTGAGTGAAGATATAGAATTTCACTTCAATGGACTGTGTGTGACTGGTGATTTCATATTACACAGAGCACTGAAATACTTGTTTCTCATGAAGAAAAGGTTGAAAATAAAGAAATGCTTGCTTCAGGATTCTTCGAAATGCGATCAATTAGATTTTTTTGTAAGAGGTTGTAATTACTTTTACGATTTAGTTTAACTTATTTGTTGCTCTTGTGTTTTTGTGGATATTTTTCTGTCTAGGACTTCGGCAGTTTGTTGTAACTGGTGGAGAAGATGGGAGACTGTCTGTCGTTTCATTTCCAGGTACAGTTTAATTTTTGAAATTTGTTGGAATGAAAATGTAGAGCTCGTCTGTTGCAGTCGACGCATGAATTGTCATTCCTGTACTTTGAGATTTAGGGCTTTGAACATTTTCCCTATCAAGCGCATATGGTGATATGAAATTCATTTTGTCGATTTTAAAATGATTTTCATTCACTTGTGAGTGAGGATGTGGAAGTCTTAATGGCCGCATGACCCCCTCCTCCTCCCACCCATCCCAGTGCTTTTCTTTAGTCTGAGATTTCATTATCACAGCCTCAAAGACCATTGAAAACTATTTCCTAGATGCTATTTTTGCAGTAAGATTAAATTATGCAGTGATTAAAATCCATTCAGCAATTATTGGTTTCCTGTATTTATTTTGAGCAACAAGTAATTGAATTTTAGATTACGGTGAGTCATTGCTTCCTCTCAGCAACGATGCTGGTCAAGTACTGCAAGTACTTTCGTCAACACAGCTACCTGCATCAAGCGTCCGTACTTGTTGTATTTCTCGTCAAAGTGCCGATGTCGTCGACTCCTTTGAGGGGCTTCTTTGTCACTCGGTGATCTTTTCGGGAGGGAGCAAAGGTCAACTGTTTGCATGGAGACTGGCTGTTTCCAATGACAACGCATTCAGCGACTGCTTCTGGGAGTCCTTGGGTATGTACAGCATCTGCACGAAGAGCAGGAAGCAGCTGAAACCCTGGAAGCAGCACCTGTACAATCCTGAGGTTGAGACACGGTTTATGCACCTGTCGGCTTTCTGCCTTGATGACGTCATGGGTCAGTCTTGGAGTCACTTTCACGCGGTGGTTGCCGTCTGTTCTGTGGGTATTGTAAGGCAAGCGGCTGTTTTATGCTATGCATTTTCTCAGTAAGTCTTTTTGCCTAACGATGTTGTTTGCTGCCTATTTGCAGATGAATCAATTTCTTTCTCATTTTTCCAGGATTATTTATGGCCTTTTCTTATTTTTGACTAATTTTCATCTTTTGAGTGGTGACCAGAACAGAACGTGTAATCTTCCGAACTTTTCCTTCCAACTTGTTCCAAGCATTCCTGACAGTTCAGCCCAAAGCATCGGCCTGTTAATTATCAGGACTTTCTGGAAGGTTTCCAGTTTCTGTCACTTCTGTCAAGCTGTGTTATCAATTGACAAAAATCTGATAGTTGTTAATTTTAAGATTTTATTGTGATAAAATTATCAGTTAATTATCTTTAAACCATTCACAGAATTTTACCTAAAACTAGAAATGACTTTTGATTTCTGTGAGATTGGAAATATCAGACCTAACTGTTGATGTTTGTAGACTGTTGTCATTTGACGAAAACTCACGCGTCTTTCGTTTGATGGCGTCATCTTCATTTCACGCTAATTGTCTTCTCAGAGTGAAGCATTTTGTGTACAAAGACAGGCAAAATGGAAGCTCAGTTTACGTTGCATCGGCTGGAACGGACGGTCGCATTGCATTGTGGGACATTACGGAAACGTTACTGAATTTCTGCAGTCGTCCGTTAGCGGCAAATTCTTCGACGAATAAAATTAGGGTTTCCAATAAAACTGAAGCAATGACTTCACGGAGCCTAGTTAGTAAATCAAATCAACGCACAATCAATGTCCAATCAACTGAGGAATTCTCATTTGATGCTCTGACGTCAAACTGTGACCAAGAGTCGGAGACAGATCGGGAAAAGTCGAGTTCTTCTCCGGGAGAGTTGTTGTTGAAGAAGTCTAATTCAATTTCTGAAGATCTGAGCGCTGGAGAGTCGTCGTCCGAAGCTTCCTATTCGCTTGGTTCTTCGTCAAATGAAGATTTAGATGCTACAGAGAATTGTGGAGACGTTGGCTGTGGAACCAGCGTTCTGAGTGCCGACCAAAGTCGTGTGGTTGATTTCGGGGAACCAGCGTGCATTCTGAAGGCTCATCAGTCGGGAATCAACTCACTGGATATCGTGCAGTGTCAAGGTTGTCGATTGGCTGTTGAAAATCTTGGAAAATGATTAGCGTTTTGATTTGTCGTTAATTTTGAAGAATTCTTTTGAGTATAATAGCTAGAAAATGAAGCTGCAGCCTTCAAGCAATTGCCAGTTTCTTGCCATTGTGTTCCATTCTTGATAATTATTAGCAGACTTTGTAATATCTTTACGTGACTTTACTGAATCTTTGCTTCAATGTTGTGTTGCAGGAAAGTCCGGTTTATACGCTGTGGCTTCTGGTGGAGATGACACCGCTCTTCATCTGTTTATTTTAGACTTGTCAAGCGATGGTAGCGTAGCAGTTGTTGGAGAGCACCTCTGCACTTCGGCACATTGTGCTCAGGTCACTGGTAAGTGCAATGCTGATGCAACGTGTTGTAATTAAAGAATTAATTTGGTAAAATAGAGAATGAGACGGTTTCGGAGTCTGTTTGGTATCACCATTCTATGACTGCTGAGTCAGCAGAAATGAGTAACTTCTGTGCCCCCCGCCCCCCGCCCCCCCCCAAAATCAGCACTGAATTTACCACAGCCTTTGGTGGAATTTGCCATGCAGCGTACTTCTTCATACAGGGCGACTATGTAGCATTTACCTTTATGCGATCAGTTTGTCAATGTTTAATGTTGTAGGAATACGTTTTCTTGATGATAGGATGTTGGTTTCAGCATCAGTTGATCAGCACATGATCTTGTGGGTCCTTGAAGGTGACCTTCCTGACCTTAAGGTACGTAAAGGTCATTCCTCAGTCTACTTCATTTGGATTTTGAAGGCTTTAGTGCGAAAAGAAACTGCCGGTAGATTCGTGTTTGATTTGGTTGTCTTTGATTTTAATTGTAATTTTGAGAATTTTAAATTTAAATCGGTCTTGGCTGACGTGTCATGCGACTGGCCAACCAGTGACACTATTCAGTTCATTAGTTGATTTTTAATGCAGTGAATAATAAATAGCTGTGAAATTTCGTGTTTTAGTTGAGGCTTGTCCGTTCCATATACTCCGACGTTGCAGATATTAGCGATCTGGAATTTTGGACCAACAAAAAGTATGATAAGTAATTATTGTGAGGAATAAAATGGCAATATTAGATCAACACAGTCAGAAAAAACACATGTAGATATTTGAAGTTTCTAGAATAAACAAATTAGGCTACATTATACATCGGTATCTGTGTGCTGATTTATAATTTCCATATAATTAATAATTAATTACTGCAAGGCTGGTACTTTTAGGAATTTACAGGTGACAACTGATCTACTTCTATTAGTACATGTAGGGGCGTAAATGAATTTAACAGAAGTAAATTCTGGTCACGTATGCATTGAGAAGAATTTTAGCTTATCACGGATGACATCTGTTTATTCATATTCATCACAAGAGTCATTATCTTTACGGGTTTTTTTGACAGTAACCTAGAATTTAATCACGGGAGGAGGACGCAGTTGGCTGAGTGATAACATAAATGGCGCGGTGATCCAAACGTCTCCGTTAACCCGCAAGAGCCGTAAGATTGACTCGGCCTTCGCTCGCTAGAGGGCAGTGACAAAATGAGCAGCGGTGGTAACGATGCGCATTAATTAAGACGGGCACGCGGTGGAGCAGTGATTATAGCGCACTGGTCTGCCGATCTTGAGGTCCGTGGTTCAACTCCCCGGGCCGCGGCAGAAACTTTTCTGTTGTTTCTGTCCCAAGCGCCCCCACACGACTCAGCTGTGAATGAGTACGTCGGGTATTAAACTCGATGGAAGGAAGGAAAGGCGGCGAGGGAAAGGCTGGCAACCGCCCTCATTCAGCCGTTGCTATATGTAAAACTGAAGGCGCTAACCCTTCGGTTCTCCGTACGGGCGCTGAGCCTATGGAGTGTACCTTTTTTACTCTAGGCTTTGTGCCTAGTAACATTTTTCCCTAAAAGCCCTCCAAAACACAGAATTTTGGAGGACGAGGAGGGAGAAGACCCTGTTAAATTTTGTGGCTCAGCAAATATCGGTTGGTTAGTGTGTGTGTGTGTGTGTGTGCGCTGGTACATACAGTGTTCCTTTCCAGTCATTTTGAAATTTTTATTGAGCAATGTAAGCCTAATTAACTATATAGCCTAATTTTATATTTTGTTTCAGAGATTGCAGAGGTTTCCAGGTTCTTGTTGCTGGTCTTGGATTGCAACATTTCAGTGTGCAGCTGTAGTTAAATTTCCCGAGTCAGCATCTTTTGTAATTTGCCTCACCATTCCAAAATTCAGGAAATGCAGCTTCGTTGCTGATAATTGCGAAAGTTAGTGAAGATGCTTGAAGTTTATCTTTAGAGTGTTGAAATCCATTAATTAAGGGTAAGTGCGATACGTAAATTGATTTAAAATTAGGTATTAGCTACTTGGCAGTTAAACGGGTTCAATCTCTTCAGAGAATCTTGGGTATAAAATGGTCCTCGTCCAAAAATCGACTTTCATTAACTTCAGCTGTTTCTGGTCAAGAACTTTGCGGTGAGAAGAGGCTTAGTGTTTTGAACAATGGAGATAGCAAAGAACGCGTTTCGGTACTTTCGTGAAATTCGTGAAACGTTAGAAGAACAACAAACTCGGTCGATAACTTTTGAGACGACGGGTCACGTGACTTGACAGGTGCTTCGAACGTTGAAAATGGCTTCGACACGATGGAATTCGCTTGTTTCCTCTTCGTGTGCGATCGAACGAAGGCTGTGCTGAAACGTGATTACATAGGCCTATACACAGTATATACCAAAACTCTTTATTATTACCATAGGCCCAACGAAGGGCGTCTTAGCCGTCTGCAAACTCGGAACAGTTGAATTTTCAATCATACTTTCCACAGAAATCAGAACTCCTCGCCCTTCCACGTCTTCAGATATCTCCGTTTTCTTGGTAGTCGTGAGGATACAAAAATTTGCGCCTGTGGACGTCCAGGCTTTGGTCGGTCCTTCTTTCCGTTTTGTATCTTGGTTAACCCATCCGTTCGTAAATGGATGACCAGCTGTGCAGGATTTCTGTGAACGAACGAATAAAGTGTCTCTGCTGTATTTGTAATGTTCAATGATTTTGCGACATATCCTTTGCACTTAAAGAAATACTCGATTGACGCAATCAGTTCCTTTGCTTCATATTTCCATGATTACTCACTCGCAGACTGACATCAAAAGTTAAATGTTGGATTGGCGAAAATATTTATAATTGCGTACGGCTGCGGCATGTGGATTGCATTCGTCCGTTTTCATTGCTTTAGGGTTTGGTTTCACCGACGATATATATATATATATATATATATATATATATAAAACCATAATTATATACATGGGGGCGCAACAGGGTGGGCCAGGTAGGCCATGGCCCACCCAATATTTAGGCCCAATGGGCCACAATGCGTTTGGCCAACCCAATTTCAATTGGCAAATTACAATGTTTTGTGGAACTAATAACCCCAAATCCCCAATATATTGGCATAATATTGCCAACTATATAAGAGAGATGTCACAGATGTGGAAGACCATTAAAAATTATTATATTTCTATAACCATGAAACTGTGTTTTTTCAATGATCGATTGATCATAACGGCAAGAATTTCTCGCTGCGCTGTCTTGACTCTGAAATATTGGCCATGTTTGCCCACCCAATATTTGGCTTGTGGCACTCTCCATGGTTTTAATGCGTTTCATCACTCTTCTGAATATTTGCATATCTATAGCCTATAGTAGCACTAGCATTGTCCAATTTCAAACAGGGTATCAATTTTATAATATTTTGTGGTCTATAAAACCTGTAATAGAAGAAACCAGCTCTTTAAGCGCCATCTTATCTCTCGATTGATTTTTTAGACATTTGACAGAGAATAGATTTCTGAAAGACTTTGTATAGTGTCGTTTCAAATGGCTCATTATTTTTCGTGGCATTTCGAAAGCTCTAGAAAAAAATCGAGACAGAATATGTTGACAATTCTAGTACGGTTTGACACAGCAAAGATGGGGACACAAGAATATGTGGTTTTAATTCTTAATTCATTTCATCACTTTTCTGAATTTTTGCATATCTGTAGCCTGCTGTAGCTCTAGTCCTTGCATTGTCCAATTTCAAACAGGCCATGTTGGCCCACCCATTATTTGGCTTGTGGCGCCCTCCATGATTTTATATATATATATATATATATAATTATGGTTTTCGGTCGGATGCGTATATATATATATATAAAATTATGGTTTTAACCATCGGTTGACGGCCTTTGGTCGTATCTTCATTTCCTAGTCTGAGTTTTCTGGCGCTGAGTCATCTGCCCCAGTCGCTTTTATTTTGGGCGGAGGCTAGGCCTAGCCCGTGCCCCCTTGAAAGAGCCCATCGGTTGACGGCCTTTGGTCGTATTTTCATTTCCTAGTCTGAGTTTTCATACGCTAAACATCTGCCCCAGTCCCTTTTATTTTGGGCGGAGAGGAGGGAGCCCCCCGGTCGCCAAATTCTTACCGGAGATAAAGGGCAAGAACTGTCTCGATGGCCAGCGAACGATTTAAATGATGATGGAGAGAAGAAGAGGAATTCTCAGCAGCACTAATTGGTCAGTTAAAGCATTTGAGAGAGACTACTGCTGTGGTGGGAACGAAATTCGTATAGTAGGCAACTATGACTCATATATATATATATATATATATATATATATATATATATATATATATAGAGAGAGAGAGAGAGAGAGAGAGAGAGAGAGAGAGAGAGAGATGTTGATATTAACGGACCGCCAACATCCATCACTGGCCTATATATTGCACAGTGAAAGAGCAATATTATTGCCTTCAAGGCTGAGAGCGTATATCGCATGTCCAGCTGGGAATGCACGTGTGTCTCTGTGACTTTTGAACCTAGGAAAGAATGCATACAAGGCCTTTGTGGATGCCCGTCTTTGGCGCTGCAGCTACAGAGTCTCTGGTGGGAAGTTTCTGAACGGGGCATCTGCAGAGTGCTGCTTTGTTCGAACCCCATAAGAGTCGTTGGCGATATTTAACGACGGTTTCCTTGCCTTCGACCGATTTCATATTTTTCAGTTGACTTAGTATTTCGTGCCTTGGCAACTGATGTGCAAACAATGTTTTCCTAATTTTGTTTTGTTTAGGGTGGATCTAAGTTCCGTACTTTCTTCCCGTAATCTCTTTCTTAACCATCGATTGTTTTGATAATTGTAAACGGCGTCATCGCTTCACCCACCCACCCACCCACCCACCCGTGTCTGTGTGTGGCACTGATACGGACACTGGAGAATCCGCCCCAGAGAGAGAGAGAGAGAGAGTCCACGTTGTTTGGCATTTGAAAGGGCTTTTCATCGGCAGTCAGGTCTCAGGTGGTCGCGGCTAACGAGTAGTCGACTGAATACCAAAGGAATTAAGAGGTGTTGAACGCTAAAGAGTATAAGGAGTGGCTGATCACTGACGTAGCCAGGATTTTAGGCTGGAGGGGGGGACTGAAGCCCAAGAGTCCCCTCCTTGAGCTCGCCCATGCCTAGCTGCGTCCCTGTGGCTGATTCCATCACCTGGAAACGCTCCGCCATGTTAAATGCAATTTTCAAATGCCTTTGCAACTACAGTGTAATAACTGTAACCTTACGTGAAGACATTGGTCGAAATCAGAAGGAATTGCGACCATTTAATTGCTGTGACTTAGCGGGCTTCAGAGATGAAAGACCATTAAACAAGACTTCTTCTGCTTCCTATTTTATTGGCATCTCGAGTATTGATTAGACTTCTGGCAACGTTCTGCGTCGACAACTGTGCAGCTGAGCTGATGCCAGGATCCCTTAATTCAAGCCCGAGCCGTGTTAGAATATCTGTCTTATCTGTCTTGATAGTTTAGTTCACTGGTGTTGGCCACTGAAGAACACGACGCCCCTCCCCATTCTGGCTTGGACCGGTCGTGGAATTTGCGCAAACCCTTTGAGAATTTTTCTTCTTTTGAGGGGGTGGGTGGGTTGGTAGCACGATCGAAGAGAATACGTGGATACATTTTTTGCACGTCGGAGACTTTTACCCAAAAATGTCGATGCACCCCTTATTATGGAACCCTGGCTGAGCCACTGATCTATAGTCTGAATTAAGGTTAACGAATGGGGTCTGTGTCTCTGGTGGGATGGTGGTCATATGGAGATGATTCTCTTCGTCTGTCGGAACGCAGGTAGCATCAGTGGCGTAGCGTGCACTCGTGCCACCTATGGCTTCTGGCAAAAATGCCGCCCCAATTTCACTCTTAGGCCTATATAACACCTGACAAGCAAAAAAGGTCGTCGCCGCTAAATTTGCCTTCTCTTCTAAATTTTGCCGCCCCTTCGCCAAAACTCCTCGACAACTCGACAAGCAAAAAAGGTCGCTTCCAAAATTTGCCGCCCCCATCAAATGTGTGCCGCCCATGGCTAAAGCCATAGTAGCCATTGGGACGCTACGCCCCTCTGGGTAGCATCAGCTGTTTGGCGGTGCAATTCGTTTGGCAAAATCGCGAAACCAAAGGATCTGCAACGAATAGGCTGATTAAGGCCTACAATTTCCACATACGATTGTTATTAGGACTATTAGGCCTACTATATATATATATATATATATATATATATATATATATATATATATATATATATATATATATATATATATATAAGGTGTTGTTGCGAAAAACAAAATTTCTGATTTTCAAAAACTTTCAAAACTTTTCAGATGACACTTTTTACATATGAAACATATATGAATATGATTTTTTAAAAGTTACAAAAGTTCATAATTTTCTGGTCTTAGTTTTTAGTAACTATAGCAATTTTCGTTAACACTTTATGTTAAAAACCTTAATGCCCCATAGAATAGAGACACAACAATAACAAATAGAAAATAATGTAATGTTGGGAATGCATTTCGTTATCAATGCAATGATGCCATTTCTATTTCCAGTATTGCCAGGCTCTGTATCTTAACATAACACTGTACACAGTGCACAATCAGTTCCAGGTTCGTCATTGTGCTCAACGAAACCTCTGGTTGAGTGTCATGGATGAACCGTTTTAAATGCGGAAGGTGATGGCCCATGTTTGCAATAGCGATTGATATCAATGTAGTAATGAATGCTAAAGATAGTGACTGAATATATGGTGCTTGAATTCGATCTATAACAGGACGAAATAAATTTCAAATGTGCGGTTGTATTTGCTCAAATACCCTGCATTATTAGCATTATGGAACAACGGCGGTTGTCATGCTGGATGCGCTATAAATACAGAAGACGATGGCCTACGTTTATAATAGCGATTGATATCGATGTAGTGAAGAATGCTAAAGACAGTATCTCAATATAGTGGTTGAAATCGATCTCTAACATGACGAAATAAGTTTTAAAACATGCGCTTCTATTTCCACAAATCCTGTGTATTATTAGCATTATGGACAAACGAGGGTTGTTATGGATGAGTCGTTTTAAATGGAGGAGGTGATCGCCCATGTTTGCAACAGCGATTGATATCAATGTAGTAATGGATGCTAAAGATAGTGGCTGAATATGGTGCTTGAATTCGTTCTATAACAGGACGAAATAAATTTCAAATGTGCGGTTGATTTCCACATATACTGTGTATTATTAGCACTGTGGAACATCGGGGTTTGTCATGCTGGAGGGGCTCTAAATACATAATAGTGAGTGATATCAATGTAATAACAGGAACATCTTGCATCGTCCATGTATCTCTAATTTCCTTTCTCTCCCTTTGATAAGAAAAACCTGCTGGGCTACCACATATTTTCATTTTGTTGCTGACATCGCCTTTGTAGCACATTCTTTTTTATGACAGTGTCTTCAAATTTACTAGATTATCTATGGATTTAAGAAATCTGCTAGACAAGTGTATGAAAAACATATGCTAAAAATTTATGAACTTTTCTGAGCTTTCAAACAAAAACATTATTACATTCATAATAAGTGAGTAATTTGAGTAAAAGCTCATATGAAACCATTTGAAAGTAATTGAAAATCAAAATTTGCAACACCTTAATATATATATATATATATATATATATATATATATATATATATATATATATATATATATATATATATGCCTACAGTGGCGGCTCTAGGATTTGGCAAGTGGGGGCCGTTGGGGGGGCAACTTCTAATCATGGGGGCCAACCATTTGTTGTTTAATGTATGTAGCATTAAGTATAGGGTCCCAACTGGGGGGGCAGGCTCTCAATAGGGGGCACGGGCCCCCCCGGTGGAGCCGCCACTGTATATATATATATATAGGCTTACGTCTATAAGACTAAAAAGTTCACGAAGCATCGTATATGCCTAGAGGCGGTGAGAATATTAGAGAGCGAAAGGGCGATACAACCATGCGAATATCGACTGAAGTGCTCCTACTTCTTGTCCGTTGGCGTCGTTGATGTCTTGATCTCGTCTTAAACTCCTATAGCGCCTCTTCATGCATACATAGACGCATCAGCCGATGACACGCCAAAAAGTCAGTCAAACAAGAATCCGGTCGATTCCAAGAAAGCGCATTAATTATTCGACGCCTGATCGTTTCCACCGAGACGACATGTGTGTCCTTTTAAGAAAGTATTAGGTCCTATACGGCTGTGTCTGATGTTTAGAGAATTCGGAATGGTGATTTAGAATTAGTTGGAAAGGAAGTCGTAAGCAGTAATTGTTAGGCCTAATAATTAGAATCACAAGGGACACATTTTATTATACGAGCATTTAGAACACTCGATCTGTTTAATTAATCTCAAATAATTCGTCGCATAGGCCTATTCACGATCTTTGGGGTGAGATCAGTGGGGCTGGAACCAATGCGTTGTTCATTGGAATGCCTTGTGCAGCTCCACGCGACTTCTAAGAAACTGCAAGATCTAAAAAACGTCCCGATCCTCGCACCTGTTCGTCGCTCAGACGAGGCGCGTAACGTACGAACGCGCGTTTGTAAGAGGGAGCAGGCGAATGATACAAGAGGCTGGCGGTCACGTGACCTTTTTGGCGGCAGAAGAGATGAGGAGAAGAAGCCCGGGGCCGAGTAGACTTGGCCGCCCGATGTCCGCAGCCGGGGTGAACTTAGGCGGGACCTGGAAGAACTTAATCTAGTCGGTCCCGGGTCTGCGCAAACTCCGCGCTCAGCCAGAGAGAGAGAGAGAGAGAGAGAGAGAGAGAGAGAGAGAGAGAGAGAGAGAGAGAGACAGAGAGAGAGACAGAGAGAGAGAGAGACAGAGACAGAGAGAGAGTAGACCAACTCTCGACTGGGAGTTGAAAGCAGTTTGACATTATCTCTGCCGTGGTAGATGAGAGCGTCTGAGAGCTCGTCCTGCGTTGCTTCGAAGGTAAGACAGACAGACAGACGATATGCGTTCATCCATTACACTTACAGCGTCACCTTCTTGCTTCTGCTGTTAGCGCTTTTCCTTCTAGTTTCTTCATCTCAGCCTCTTAATAGTCAGTCAGTTGACGACGATTGAGTTGAGGGCGGAGGGGAGGAAGGGAGGAAAGCGGCAGAATGAAGCCGTTGTCGCTGTTGACCGTCTGTTTGCTGACGATCGTCGACTGGCGCGAGAGGAGCAACAACGCCGTCGCCAGCACCGTCGATTTCGACGGAGAACTACTAGACCAGGATTCGATTCCACACGGAGCGGCGTCCCTGGCGTTCGTCTTCGACGTCACCGGATCCATGTACGACGACCTGGTCCAGGTGATCGAGGGCGCAGCGAAGATCCTGGCGACGACGCTCGCTCGACGCGAGAAACCGCTCTACAACTACATCCTCGTTCCCTTCCACGATCCAGGTCAGTCGCCCGGTAAAAGCGTTCTTCGAGGAGTTCAGTGGCGGCTCCAGGATTTGGCAAGTGGGGGGTGACGATGGTGTGGCAACTCCTAAGCAGCATGGTACCAGCTACTTTTCATCAACACGGACTGGTCTATAGCTGCTTAGAATGAGTGCACTAAAGAATGGGGACCCACTGAGGAACAGGCGTTCAATGGGGACTGACCCCTGTGGAGCCGCCCCTGTTTGATTAGCGGATCCATTTGTTTGCTGTCTCAAGTCTCAACAATAATCTAATTAAGCGCCGGTAGTTTCTAGTGTTAGATTTTTAACAGAAACAGCGGGGGCGCACTACCCCAAAAATCTCTACCTCCAGTGTGGTAGGGCAGCTTATCTGTCCCTCTGGACGATAGACATAAACCAGTGGGGAGGGGAAACCATCAAACCCCAAACAAATTGGTGGCTTCATTAGGACTGCGATAGTGAATACCTGACAAAGCAGCGCACACAATCATCGGAAAGCGTACAGTAAGTATAACCAGTTGATAACAGACAGACAGGACAGAAGGGGCTTAAAAATTACAGAAAAGAGCGCTTGGAGGTTTATAGACGTGAGCTAAAGAAATTGACGAGATGTTACATATGTGGAAGTCTGGCACAATGGAGAAGCCGTAGCGATCAAAAGGGAAGCAGACATCGTTTTACCGGTGGACTCGCGCTTCTCGGCTAACTCGGTCCAATCCTTTTTCACGTGAACCTTGCAATGCCTTTAGTTCAGTCGGTGGCGTAGCTGGGGGGGGATTGCAGGGGGAGCGGGCGCTCTCTTGAAGATAATTTTCAGAAAAGTGGCGCATTTTTCGTTTTTCGGAATTAATTTAGGCCTAAATGCAATACATTTAAAATAACACAATTAAAAAAGAAACTCGCCATGACCACGGCGGGGTGACCGTTTTTCTCGTTTTTTTTCTCGTCGATACTTTTTGACATGTCTGGGGGAAAATTCCGATGTGACGGCGCATTTTGGTGTGGACCTAATACAGGTGGCGCATTTCTAATGTGCTCGCTCGCCCGCCGCTCCCCTGGTGCTAAAACCTGGCTACGCCGCTGCATGCTTTAGTTCTGTGCAACTGAGACTACGGAGGACGTCGTCTCGCTGTTATTTCGAGGTCGGATCGCATTATTACGATATATCGCCGTTCTCAGCGCTGCAGAGAAAAATCGACAGAAATAATTGTTGAGAGGAAGTTTTTCAGCGGTTTCTTTTCGCGAAGGTCAAAAGGGAGGGAATCGAGCAAAGCGAACAGATGCTGGTTCCCGAGGCAGACACGGCTAGGGATTTAATACGCACAACAGCGCATCCGCACGCCTTTAGTTGAGTGTTTATGGGGCGGTGAACGCGGATATAAGCGAGGAACGGAGCTATTACGATGGATGGACGGTTGAAGTAGCGAAGCACTCGAAGAGGTTCAAATATCGATTTGCTGGTTGATTGATCGATTGATTGATTACAGATGTGATCGAATTCTGTGTTTAGAAATGGTTTTATCCTAGGTCGTTGGAGTTATAAATCAAATGCTTCGAATGAATTAACAAATTCCTTTTTCCCGTTTCTTTTCGAAATCTTGTTTTGGTTAATTGAAACACTGATCACTTTCAGTTTCTTAGGGGTAAATAGACCTCCCCCCAAAAAAAAAAGACGAGTCTGAACTCTGAACATTTGGATGACGCCATGTCTAAATGGCGTCCTGAATTTTCAATTGTCTTCCTTCATCTTTATCTGCCTGTGCCAATTAAATGCTTACTGCACCCGGTGCAAGTTTACTCGTGTGCTTGCTTATGCTAGACTCCCGACGTACAGTATATTATGAGGCACCATCTGAAAATAATTCGAATCTCTCTCTCTCTCTCTCTCTCTCTCTCTCTCTCTCTCCCCTGCCGTGGAAACTCGAACTTTGATTGTTTTAGACTCTTTTTTACACTTCTATCTTGTTTCACAGTGAACGTTAATTATCAGACGCAGTGGTTATATGTGAGATCCATTGAGTGCATGTATACACCTTGGTGCATGCGTCTGTCCGCCTATTCCCGAACCCTGACTACGCCACTGAATGGATGTGTGCTGTACACTGTACGTTGGATAGGGCGATGGTTGTTGAGGCCCCAGACCGAGGATTCGGCTGAACCCTCACCCCCACCCCCTCCATATTATGAGTCGAGCAAACATTCTGCTAACGCGCTCTTGTACATGGGCTAGTAAAACCACAACGGAATTCGTTAATAGGACTAAACCTTCGGAAACATTAGAATCCCAGTATCATGGGGGGGGGGGGCAAACGGGTCAATCCACCTGTGACTTTTTTCTTTGAACTGAGGGTAAACCCATGAATTAGTGAATTCACGCGGACGTTGAAAACAATTGAGGCGCCGTGGAGTAAAAAATGTCAGAAGGCACGAACGAAAATATATAAATAATAAATACACCTAAGTCGTAAATAACTACACGAAATAGCTGATGGCCTTTTTGGGCGCATATAAATACCATGCACCATATGCACTTACCACTTGACGTCAGGCGCCACCTATATTCACTCTACGCCATGCACTGTCTCTCGCCGATATGATAGACGCAAGAAAAGTCGATTGAAAAAACTCAATTCAGTTGACTTCTGCTCTTTTTAAAAAATAGTAAGTCACTTGCAAAATCCATGCTTGATGTGTGTTCCGAGTGTAGATAAAGGGAGAGAGAGGGAGAGAGGAGAGAGGGAGAGGGGAGAGTACTTGTTCGAGTATTTCTGAGAACGTTGTTCTTGTGGATAGAAAAAATCTTCGTTGAATTGCTTTTGTCTGTTCCGTGCTCTTGTACTATCTTTGATATTCGTATCTTTGAAGGAAATTCCAACGCCGGTTTTTAATAGACGCCTCCACTCCTAAATGTCAGTGTGCGTTGAACTTAGATGCTGATACGATGACCCCCCGACCAACCGCCGACCAACCAAATGGTCAAAGCCCATGCAAATGGTCAAAGCGACAAAAAGTCTCAAATATGTGACACAGGACAGAAACCGAACTTCACTCAACTGCTCCGAATATTTCCAGACAATTTTCTCTCAGCCCAGATCCCACTTATCGTTGATGTCCATCGATTTGTTCACCTTCCTGAGGTGTAACTGGCGGTTGGGGTAACCATAGTAACCAAATACCTGTTAAGGAAATCCTTAGGGTGTATTTGCCATCGATCTCTTCCTCCAGTTGCTTCCGATTTTGGCTTTGCGAGGGCCTCTGTGGATGCTGATTTATAATGGAAGCAGCTAGAGAAAGGGGCAGCAGTGGAGATTAATGATTGTTTTCAACGTTGCGGCCAACCTTCGCATATAGCGACGATGACTGCTTCATGACGTGACGGGGGCCTCCTCTGTGGATGCCAATATGGGAGACCTCTGCCGGTCTTTAGGGAGGTGTCATCCTTATCTGTCTGGACCGTCTTATCTCCTGTCATGTTCTGCTTATTAGTTACTGTCACTTCTTCCTCGTTTAATTAAATGCCTTTCTCATGTAATCTGTTTCTACCCATCCGTGTCTGTGTTTGTCAGTCAGTCTCTCTGTCAGTCTTAATTTATTAGTTTAGCCAACGAGTTCTCCATGTTCGGCTCGAGGAACCTTGATTTTCCTGGAGAGCTTATCCTTCATTCTCTGCAGCTGGCAGTGGGGATTCCTCCAGCGGCGGCGGCGGCGGCGGCGGCGGCGGTGCGCTGGGTTGACTCTCTCACATCTGGTGCACTAATCATCGCTCGGCCGATGTCTGGATATCTCTGCGGATTGCGTTCGATGGATGTCGTTTCTTCGGTCTGTTTATCTAGCTGGTCTTTCTCCTCCCTTCCCTCTTGTATCTCCTCCCTCCCCTCTTGACCCTCTCTGGCATCTGGGCGGGGGTCTGCGGCTAGACGAACGAGCGCCTTGCTCTTCGTCTTTCGACAAACGGGAACGATAAAATTTCAGTCGGAGAAGACTGGAAGACTGGAAGACAATATTTACGCTTTTATGTATTGCTTTGTTTTGGGTAAAAAGGCAATGGAAAAACTGATTGGTGTATCTGAGAGAGCGAGCGAGAGAGAGAGAGAGAGAGAGAGAGAGAGAGAGAGAGAGAGAGAGAGAGAGAGAGAGAGAGAGAGAGAGAGAGAGAGAGTAATTTCTGCTTGTTTTGGATGTTTGTCTGTTTGTATCTCTTGTCAGTTGTAAAGTTAGGCTTTTCTATATTTCACAATCATTCATGAATAATGTTTGTTTTTTGCATTAAGAGACGAAATAAGAGCTTCTCTGTTCTCATATCGAGTTGTGCGATGATAAGCCCCGTATATAGGCTTATAGACATATGGTCTAAGTAACGCTGGTGAGTCATAGGCCTAATAAAAAGCGCGCAAATAGCGATTAATAAAAGAGGGGAAATTTCACTCTTACTCACTGAGCATTGCGATCTCCTTCGATAATTGCATCTTATACTCTCAACGCCCTTTCTGTACTCGATCTATAGTAATTAATGGCTATACTGTAGATGGCGTAGAAAAAGGGCCAGGGTAGGATCTATAAGAGTTGAATGAAGGACGAAATACTAAATAAATAGATAACGACAAGCAGGATGTGGCTGTGCTCTTCTATCAGAGTGCCTGGTTCGTACATTATCAGCTTAAAAAGAATATTTTGATGAAATTCCGAACTGACTTTGGCCATTCGTCCACCCCCCCTTCCCCCTCCCCCTGACACCACTCCCACTGCTTTATAAGCTTTGGAGGACAGAATTTCTGAGAACTTACGGTAGATTCTGTCTTTGATCGTCGCTCAGCAGAGGGCGTGAGAATCGACGGAAGCGATGAATCAGCCTTCGTGTGACATTCTCAACGGAGTTTATGATTCCGAAAACGACGCCTTTTAGACACCATATTCAACTTCAAAGTTAAGCGAAAACCCAGCAGAAGATATGGCAGTATTTGATCATACAGACGATACGATGTGACTGCAGACACAAGTTTAAATGAATTTATTTTCCCCTTCTTCCTTTCATCTCGCCTTCCCTTTTCCCCTCTCAGTCCTCTGTCTCTATTCCCCTGCCCTCTCTCTATGTGGAAAAATGCGTGGTTTTATTTCTAAATGTGGGAGGTTGTTACCAGTACCAGCCGTCCAGTTACGTACTTGTGATGACGACAGAGCTACAGCTGTACACTGTACAAGTATACTAGTACGTATATTGTATACTAAGTAATATGGTTGGTTAATGTGCGAAAGAACAAACCAGCAACCACCTGGGAAGGTGCATGGGAAGACACTTGGATTAATTAGCTGCACGCGAATTAGCACTGACCAAATGGCCAAACAGACACCCAATTATGTTTATGCGTTGAACGCGAAGAAGGGAGATGCTCTCTCAGTCGGCCGCTCATGAGAGACAGAAGTGGGCCCTACCCTCCCTCCGCAGGTGACTCACGATTGTCTCTCCAGCCACCGATCCAGCCTTTGAAGTTGAAATTCCGCCGATGAACAGCACAGCCCATACAGTTCCACCTACGCTGCTCTCTGTTTCTGTCTTCTCTTATAACATAGCTCCTCCTTCGATCTTTGATCCCTCTCTGCCATTTTGTCTTAACCTCGTACAGCTCAGAAGGAAGTCTAATGCTAGTGCCGATACATTGTCTTATTCCTTTGTAATATATATATATATATATATATATATATATATATATATATATATATATATATAGAGAGAGAGAGAGAGAGAGAGAGAGAAAAAAAAACTTCCTGGCTGATTTCCGTAGTAATTTTGTGTAGCCTGGTAAATATATTCGATAAGTCGAGCTATTTGAAATTCAAATAAATGTTTTCCAATTCAGATCCAGAGACATTTCTGAGCCTTCATTCTCCTTCATATATATATATATATATATATATATATATATATATATATATATATATATATACAGAGTGTAATGGCCTCTGACCTTCATCAGCAATGAGGATGGACGAGACCATACCAACACCACTTGCACAGCGTAAACGCTTATAACAGAAAATTCTCTGCAAATTGCGCCATCCCGCCATTCACCCATTTGTCACCTATTTCGGTTTCAAAACCTTTATTTCCTAAATTGTTTAATATATTATCAGAAAATAAGGACTTCAACTTAACCTGAACTATTGATTCACTGAATTCAGCTTCTTGACGCGTAAAGGAAGAAGTGCAGTTATCATTTGTTACTGTAATCTATCGTGGCGTTGCTCTAAATGACTGAGGAGAAATCTCATCTTGTGTTGGTCCTATGTTAGATATTAGTGACCAGTAATCGTAACTGAGTAGTGTTGTTGTATGACTTCATATAAATGATTGCTAAGCGAAACGGAGGTGAAAGCTGAAAAGTCAATAGGGCCTACTTATATATCTAGCAATTACTAACCAGGGACATCATATTTAGTATCTTTAATATTAGAAAAATAATGATATATTTTTTAGCCCTTTTAGACTTTCTACTGACCTTGAAACCAAGCAGAATTAGAATATCAGGAATACGTTTATAATATTACATTCAAGACTTGAGAGCTGGGCTTCCGAGTCGTTTGTATGGGTCTCCAATGCGTTTGTTTCTCGATATTTGCCTTGGCATCATTCGGCGTTTTTTAAGCATTTGAACTTCGGGATGTGTTTGTTAGTTCGGAGCCTGAAGTCTGTAGCGGTGAGCAATATGTGCAAGGGTGTGTCAAACAGCAGCAGCAGCAGCGGCAGCAGCGGCGGCGGCGGCGGCGGCGCTGGTGTGCTTTGGGTGTGTAACCGCGTTTGTGCAGACAGTCTCTCTGTTCGTGTAAACTGAACAAGACAGCGACCGTAAATATTCCTCTTCTGCTCCCCTCAGAAGCGTTCTGTTATTTGTACTTTCAGACAATAAAACAGTCATAATCGTTGGCCTCCTCTTCGACTGCGTTCACTTGTAGAATTCAGTCTGGCCTTTGAGGCTAAACCATCCAGAAAAGACAAGAAGGTGCCCGGATGAAATCCAGACTATTACTATTAATGTTATTTATAGTAGACCAGTTTTGTAAACTCAGAAGTGGGCTTGAAGATTCGTTCTGCTTTGTACTTTTGGAATATTGCAGAGCTATTGCCGAGCAATTTGCAGCTCCACAGCATGTGGAAATTTTCTCCAAAGATTGGGAACTCTTGTTTAAACCACTCATATTGACCCTTAAGTGCTAAGAAATTAGAATTTATTGAAAATTCTCAGTTGTTATTTCATGATTGGCTTTACTAGTAATATGTTGGGGGTTGATATTTGGACATTGCTTTGGAAGGATGGAATTAAGTTTAGCACTTTTGAGTGTTTGTATTATTTCTGTTTCTCAAAGTGTATTCATTTAACAGCAAATTATTCACCTTTTGATGATTATAGAATTTTAATGATTAATTATTTTCATTTTAAAAACCTTTCGAGATTTTTCGTCCATTGTTTTTCGTCTAGCGCATGGTTTGCGGAGTGATTGTGAGTTTCATTGGCGTTCAATAATTTTGGTTGTGCGATGAATTTTTGAGATTTCTTCAGTGCATCCGATCGATAGGCTCAAAGCAGCGGTGTTCATTTTTCCAAAATGTGTTCCCAAGAAATTTTGTATGCAAGATTTCTTCAAATGCTAAGTTGAAAATTGTCATGCATGGTTTCAAGGATTAGCATCGTGTACAGCTAAGAGTCCCTAATAAAAGCACGATGGTTTGGATTTGAAAGAGTTTATAGTAACGTCTCAAGCAATGAATCAGGCGTTGTGCTATATGCATGCACTAGATGGCCAGATGTCGCTAACATAGACAGGATTCCGTCTGTTGCAGAGGTTGGTCCTGTCACAGTGACGACAGACCCAGAGAAATTCCAGGATGACCTCCGTGACCTCTACGTCCAGGGCGGTGGCGACTGTCCGGAGATGAGCATTACGGCCATTAAGATGGCGCTGCAGTCGTCTCTTCCCAACTCCTTCATCTACGTCTTCACCGATGCTCGAGCCAAAGACTACAGCCTTACGGAACAAGTCTTAACCCTTATACAACACAAACAGAGTCAGGTCAGGCATTAACCCTTTGATTCCATCAGATTCTTTTTTATGGTTTCAGCTCAGGTATAATGATATCATAATGGCCGGCCGTCATAGGCGGATTTAGAGTTTAATATTTGGGTTGCTTCTTTGGTCGTTTGAATCGTGGCATTATTATTATTATTATTATTATTAGCCTATATTATGTCGTCTTCCCGTTGCTTAGGTTGTGTTCGTAATGACCGGTGACTGCGGCGACACTTCGCATCCGGGCTACAAAGCGTACGAACAGATCGCAGCCACCAGTTCCGGTCAGATCTTTCTCCTGAAAAAGTCTCAGGTCAACCAGGTAAAGAGCAAACAGAAGGCAACTCTAGAGAACTTCTTGAATCTCGGTCTCGCTGAGGATTCCAAAAGAATATGCAGTTCCGTGTTTCCTATTATTCATCTGCAAATTAAACCGAAGACATCACAAGATTAATCTAGCGCCTATATTAATTCTGATCCATGCAGCCTGCTCTCTAAGTGTTGCCGTGTTTTGTTCTTCGGCTGTTAGGTGCTGAACTTCGTTCGCGTCGCTGTTCAGTCGCGTAAGGTCAATCTGGTTTCCATGGATCGCACTTTCACCGATGACGTCATCGTCTACAAACTTCCGGTGGATACAAAACTCCAGGAATTTACCATTTCAGTCAGCGGAGAACGGCCCAGGGTAGTCATCACTGACCCCAGTGGTAAATACAGTTTGCTGTCTGTCTGTCTGTCTGTCTGTCTGTCTGTCTGTCTGTCTGTCTGTCTCTCTCTCTCTCTCTCTCTCTCTCTCTCTCTCTCTCTCTCACGCTTCAGTGATAATGGGACATTAATAAAAAAAATTTGTACTTATTTGAATATAAATCAGGAATATTGATACAATTTGTGGTTAGTTTTCCTGATTTGTGGTACATGAAATTTACTTTTTAAAGTTAATGTTGAGAGTCTATGCTTACAGGCTGAGTACAGATTTAAGATAAAGCGTTTCAAAATATTTTAATAGTAGATCATTGAAAGTTCAGTTGAATAATGTCATGTCAGCGTTGTCAAAGCGCTTTTGATTTTGGACTTTAAACCATGCGTACAGCGCTATATAAATTGTCCTGGAATAATAATAATAATAATAATAATAATAATAATAATAATAATAATAATTCTTATGTGATAATATTTTGAAAAGGTGTCGTACTGGATTCTTCAAATGGTCTTAACACACTTCTCAGTCTACGCAATGCAATTATCCTGAACATCAAGGATCCTAAGCCAGGCAATTGGACGCTGAGGATTTCTGCACAGGGTCAGCACACAATAAGAATCACTGGACTCAGTTCGCTGGATTTCGTTCACGGCTTTACGTCACGGTCCACGCTGCGTCTGTCTGAGACAGAAGCAAGGCCACGGAAAGGTCAGCAGCCTGCCCTACATTTTTCAGAGTGATCCATTTGAAGTACAGTGTACACTGCCTGACATGACAGTCATACGCAAAGGCACATTTGTGCACGTGTTTGTGTTATATATATTATATATATATATATATATATATATATATATATATATATATATATATATATATATATATATACATATATATTTGTTTGTGTGTGCATCTATACATGCGTTATAGAAGAGAAGACCAGGTTGTGAAGTGAAGTTTAACTATTGTGAAAGAGTATCTATAATCTTTGCTTTCTTTCATTTCTTCTGCGTTCCTTCTGTCATTGACCAGACATATAGGTTAAATGTTTTGATGCTTTCTTCAATCGCAGGAACTCCCACTTTCCTTCTGATCAACGCAACTGACTTGGATTTCCCGGGAAGGATAAACAAACTGGAGCTGGTCAATCTCCATGGCAACGTTCTTGTTGAGATTCCCGTCCAGTACCATGCGTCACGGCCGTGGCTCTACAACGTCTCCAGCTTCCTTCCACCTCAAGACTTCTTCTACCTCAAGGTATTTCCATGCATCCGTCTCTCTCTCTCTCTCTCTCTGTTGTTCGGTCTTCTAACCACGAGCCTCTCTTTGTGTTTTAAATTACCCTTCTAACGGTTCTAATTGAATCTGACTTAACTTTATGTACTTGTGGCGTTTCATGTGCTGTATGTGTGTGTGTGTGTGTGTGTGTGTGTGTGTGTGTGTGTGTGTACTATTGTACCGAAAAACAATTATCTTAGAGGACGGACAT
This sequence comes from Metaphire vulgaris, assembly GCA_018105865.1. Classification (NCBI taxonomy): domain Eukaryota; kingdom Metazoa; phylum Annelida; class Clitellata; order Crassiclitellata; family Megascolecidae; genus Metaphire; species Metaphire vulgaris. The sequence continues at coordinate 414,948 of CM030850.1, forward strand.
AGTTTCCATCATTCGCATGTTATTTGATCCATCCGAGTGAATCTAGCCGTGACCATCATGCCAAATTAGACGGAAGGGAATCTTGGCCGATTGTATTTGTCTTGTAATTATTATTGAATAAGAGAAAACGTTCTTTGTCGTCGTGTGTGTGTCTGTTGTTGAGGTCGTTGGCATAGACAGCCAGGGCTACGACTTTCAGCGAACCACTCCGACGGCGATCAGTCCCATCGACCCGGAGCTGCCCTCCGTCCAGATGCCGGTCCAGACGGACGGCTTCTTCGAGGAGTCCGTCGTCCTCACCTGCGCCGTCACCAGCCTCGTTCCGTTCGCCGTCCAGTGGTCGAGAGACGACCAGGCGCTCGGCAACAAGCTCTTCTACAGCGAAAGTACCAACGTCACGTGGTCGATTCCGGCCGCCAGCAGCTCCTCCGAGGGACTGTACACGTGCAACGCAACCAACGGGGCGGGGTGGGCGGCAGCGACCACGAATCTCCAGGTCAAAGGTCAGTTCGCTTCAGACGTAGCCAGGGTTCCGGAACGAGGGGTGGGGTGGGGGGGGTGGGTGGGCGGCGTCAACATTTTCAGGTAGAATAAGTCTCCAATGAACAAAGAGCTTCGTCAAGAAGTTCTTTGCACATTCACATATTCTCCTCGGTTATGCTACCTACCCCCACCCAAAAAATCCCACGGCTGGTCCCAATCAGAATATAGGGGGTGGGGGCTCGACCCCCGGACCTCTCTACACAGCTCCCTAAAATTAATCCCTTTTGAATTATTTTATTGCAAGCCTTACATTTCTCTAATGCAATTTTCATTGATATAAAAATGCACTCGAGATGGCATTTCTATAATCTATCTTTTAATTTCCAATTGCTTTGATTTATTAATGAATTCTCGAACAGTTTTTGTTTCGATGTTTCAGATCCTCCTCCCACAATTGTCAAGCCTCTTGACGTCTACGTCATGCCCGGCCGTGACGCCATCTTGACGTGTGTTGCCCACAGCACCGTTGACTACAACGTGACTTGGTTTCGACAGAATCCGACTTCGTCGCAGCCGCTGCCACTCGGACCGCGTGGAGAGACCTTCGGCAACGGTTCTGCTGCAATCAGGTGATTAGGGGTTGGACTTTTGCAGAGGTTCGTATACAGAGTACAGACTGGATAAAGATGAACCCGATTTTTCATTTGTGTATTTTTATGCTTATAAGGTAGATGACTTTGTTGTTTTTTTTTTTGATCCAGAAAGGTTGAAAGAGACGATGAAGGAAAGTTCATTTGTCGAGCGTCAAACGAAGGCGGACACAGTGACGAAGTCGTGAACCTCATCGTTCACAGCAAGTGACTTTGCATTATCTCTTACATTTTTCAATCTGAATTTGTGTTGTTAGCATTTCAAATAATTGTTTTAATTTGTTTTTAGAGCAGCCTTGTGCTTGAGTCACTTTTTACTCTTTAGGTGTCGTCCATAAATTACGTCACGCGATTTTGGCACTTTTTTGACCCCTCCCACGTAACGCGACGTAACAAAACATCAGACCCCCTAAAATATGACGTCACAACGGGCCGACCTCCCTCCCCCTTTTCGCCTTCCGTAAGTGACGTTTCGCGATTTTAGCAGTTTTTTACCCCTCCCCTTCGTAATGCGTCGTAACAAAAAGTCAGACCCGCTAAAATATGACGTAACAACATCCTTGTATTTTTATCCTCAAGAAAATATCCCTGACAAGCAAAAAAGATCAAAGGTCATGACCTAATTAAATTTTTTGCCATAGAAGTTCACTTGATTGATTGATTTGTAATATGTTGCCGTTGTCTGTAGAGGAGCCAAAGGTGTCCATTTCTCATCCAGTGCAGAAATTCATTATTGGATCAAGAGTTGACATCTACTGTAGCGCCATTGCTTATCCGAAACCGGTGTTCTCTTGGAGACGCAAGCAACAGTCGCTTGTTATTTCTGACCGGGTGTCGTACGACACTGAAGGTCACCTGATAATCGTTGAGGCCTCTCATGATGATGTTGGTGAGTGGGAATGCGTGGCAAAGAATCCGCTCGGAGTTGGGTCGGCGACAGCAAGTCTGGAAACTATCGGTACGAAATGGATGCCTCCTCCTATTCATGCGTTCACTTTTTGACCATTTTATTAAATCTTTGAATTTGAGGTTTCTTGTTCGCAAACATCGAAAGTTTAAAAGGACAGTGTTTAGAGCGACTAGCTACTACCTCCTCTCTGTTGAACTCACTCTCTTTATTTGTTTTTGGAAACTGATGCTAGGAATATTGTGTTTCCAAATGAGCGAACTGTTGCATTCTTTGCACACTTTTGCCTTTTGCCTTTTGATTTGTTCAGAACTGCCGTCCATCCACATTCCCAGTCGAAATGTTTTAGTTAACAGCGGGGACACGGCGCAGCTGATCTGTGTGGCCGATGGAATTCCACAACCTAATGTTACATGGAAACGTGGTGGTATCGAGGTGACGTGTCCATATCAAAATCAATCAATCAATCAATCAATCAAAATCAAATCATATACATTTAAACAAATTTTTTTGCTATATGTTCACTTATTTGAGAATGTTATTATTTTCTATAGAGGGTAAACCGGAATTAATTTCTTTCTCTTTGTATCTAAATATACTTTCTCTCCTAAGTTGTTTTGTTTTCCAGTTGTGAAAGGATATAATTAACAGAAATCTCTTTTTTTCTATCTTTGTTTTATATTTAAAGTTAAAAATTATGGGGGTTTTGTGGGGGGAGGGGATGGGGGAGCATACAAGATAGGATATTTCTTGGTGTTAAGGAGCCGAGTGGTAAATTGTGTGACTTTGATTTCTATTTCCAGCTTCAGGAACTGTCATTCATTCAGATCACTCCTTTTGGTGAACTGTCAATCCTTGGAACTCAAGAAGTCGATGGCGGAGAGTACGAGTGTGTTGCCTCCAATGAAGCCGGTTCAACGAGTGAGATTCTTATCCTTGAAGTTGGCTGTAAGTCCAATCTTCTGCTTTTATCCCGTTTTATTAGAAAAATTCTGGAGTCAGATTTCGGGTTGCTATGTTACACTCTTTTTATTGCTTTAAAAATTTGGTAAATGTCAGGTTTCTTTTGGGACTACCGTCTTGCTTAGAGCCTGGATCTAAACTTCCATTGCATTTAGAGCATAAATGCAAATGACATAGACTCACATCGTACATTTGTTGTAATTAACCAGTGACAAAATATTACACATATAATATATTCTCTGCCGTTTACAACTTACTGGATGAACATAGCAATGCGTCATATCTAAGATGTTTTGTTTCTGCAGCTGCCCCCGTATTCATCAAGCAGCCGCAAAACAAAGGCGTTGACATTCTGAAGAACGTCACCCTTCCCTGTTCAGCGAGCGGGAAACCAGCGCCCAACGTTACCTGGTCTCGAACGGACGGCAAACCGATCGATTTTGAAAGCGGAAGAATTCACGTTCTTGATACTGGCGCCATTTTCATACAGAGTAAGTTGTAATTGATTAAAATGTATCAGAGAACGATGAGCGATTAGAAATACGACGAACTGCTGCGTTGCGTTTTTCTAAAGAGGATGATTGAATCGTTTAATCAAGGCAAGTCCATCGGCCGATGCCCTAGGCATTATTATAGTGGCGCCATAGAAGTTGATTGATTGATTGATTGATTGTATGGTTTTGAAACTGTCTTTGATCCAAGTGCTTTAAACAATCCGAATGTTTTAACGCTGGTTTGAAATATTTTAAATCTCGTTATATATATATATTTTCCAATATTGTGCGGTCCTTGAATTCGTGCTAAGGGGCTGTCCATTAATTACGTCAACAATTTAGGGGGGATGGAGTTTGAAAAAGTTTGACAGTTGTTGACAGGGGGAGGGGGTCAAGAGAAGTTGACGTCAACAATTTCACTTTTTACAAATAATCACAAATAGGATATTTCATGGAATACTACTTATTACAATGGAAAAAACATGGCAAAAAGGTCATCAACACCACATTTTGACACTCGATGAACAAAACAGTGGAAAATGGTCATCACCGCAAAAATAATAACCTTGTTATTGGGACCTGTCATTGATCTTTGGGGGGGGGGGGTCAAAAGTTTTTGACGTAATTATAGGGGAGGGGTAACTGAAAGTTGACAGTTGTTGACAAGGGGGAGGGGTCAAAAATTGCCCAAGAAATGTTGACATAATTAATGAACAGCCCCTAATGCAATGTAGGAGTCGGTATTTGGCGGCTGCCATATACGCTGCTTTCTTTATTTGAGAGGTCCACTTTTGCCGGTGTTGGCAGATTGTCAGGTGGATTGTGATTTTGCGATTTCAGGTATACAGAAAGAGGAGGAGGGGATGTACACCTGCACCGTTTCAAATCAGTTTGGAAAGCAGGATGCGTCCGCCTTCATTGCTATAACGGGAATTGGTAAGACGTCTTTCAAATAAAATGAAATTCCGAATACATCAAAGAAGAAGAAGAAGAAGAAGAAGAAGAAGAAGAAGAAGAAGAAGATATTGCGAATTCGGACGAAAGCTATTACTGAACTGCAGGGCAGACGAGAGGGGGAGGGGCCGGGGGTACATTTTTACCCGGGTCCGGCGATAAACAAAGGGCCCGCGCTGACCAGAAAAAATGTTTTCTAAGTCAAAGGTGTAAGTGACGACCCTTTTTATGCTTGTCAGCATTTTTAAACAAGAGGCCCTGAATCAATATTTGTACCCCGGCCCGTATTTTCTCTCGACGGTCCTGCTGAACTGTCATCAACTTATGCAAATATAATTCTATCTTAAGCAGGGAAGAAGAGTTAGCGATGCTGCGGTGCATGGCTTTCGAATTTCTCGTTTCAGTGAAGCCTCTGATTGCCTACACCACTCCGAGCGTTGAGACTTACGAGGGTCGGGACGTAAAGTTGACCTGTGTCGTTCTGCTCGGAAATCCACCGCCAAAGATCCTTTGGTTTAAGATGGGCGAGCAGGTCAGGTCGAGCGACCGAGTAACGGACGACGGAAACGGAAATCTTCAGCTGAAGAAGGTGAAGATCGAAGACGAAGGCGAGTACACGTGCGTGGCGAGCAATCCCGGAGGCAATGCCTCTCATTCGACAAAGCTCGATGTCCAGGGTAAGAAGCGATTCCGCTCCTCTTAATTAATTATATTCGCGTCGACGTCGCTGTCGAGAGAGAGAGAGCTCGACAGTGAAAGAAGGAAGTACTAATGCTCCTGTGCTGTGTTGACTTCAGTTCCTCCTTCCATCGAGGAATCGGAAACCGAGATACTGGTGGCCCGCGGCCGGTCCGCTCGTCTCCCGTGCGAAGTCCGGGGAGATCCGAAACCGCAGATCTCGTGGGCGAAGAACGGAGTCCGGATTTCAGAGGTCGACCCCCACTACTTCATCAGTGAATCGGGAAGCCTGGAGATTTTCAACGCCGATCCTCAGGACACGGCCACCTACTCGTGCACCGCCATCAACGCGGCCGGCGTCAAGGAAAAGAGAATCACTCTTTTCGTACAAAGTTAGAATTTTAAATGGTTCATTGTAAAGCCAATTTCCTAATTTTTACAGCGCTGTTATTATATTTTTTCAACAAAAATCCGAGTTCTAGTGTCCTGACGTAAAAACCGTATGTTGTTTTTTTATTGAGAAGCAACTATTTAGCATGTTATGAGCACACTGTATGTAGCAGGTGTAGTTGTCATTGTCATGTATAGTTCCACCTCAGATGAACAATGATCACGACGAGTACACCGTCATTGTGAACAATCCGATTCAGTTGGGTTGTGAAGTCACCGGCATTCCGCCGCCTGACATCGGCTGGAAAAAGAGCGGAGACGACATCGACTACGATGCATCAGACAACCTGCTGCTGCTTCCAAACGGTGCGCTGAGGATCAACCACGTGAAGGTGGAAGACGGCGGACTGTACGAATGTACGGCGACCAGCACAGCTGGAGTCGCCAGCAAGACCGTCACTCTTAACGTTCAAGGTAAACGCCGGAAAAGGTAGTTTCGAAAATACGTACGTAGCATTATATTTTGCATTTTGCATTTAAGGACTGACAGAGTCGGGAATTTCAGTTTAACGTTTGATGCAATTGCTTTGCTTTTGTGAGAGTTTCCGGAATTTTGCCTAATTTTTCAGTTCCTCCGAGAATCGATTCGAAGGCCCCGCCGACGATGGTGGCGTTGGCGGGAGAGGAGGTTCTGCTGCCGTGTGAAGTGACCGGAGATCCTCGACCGGAAGTGGAGTGGCGAAAGGACCTCGTCCGAATCGATTTCTTCAACACCGAACACAAGTTCCTGACGAAGGAGACTGGTTCCCTGGTCATTCCACGCGTCAGCGTGAAGGACACCGCCAGATACCTGTGCGTCGCTGAAAATCCAGCCGGAGTCATCACACAGGAAATCAATCTCATAGTCCACGGTACGAACTGTCAAATCCGTGTGATTTATATTTTATATAGCGCCTTTATGCTTGAAGCGACCGTCGACTGACGTTAAGAACATTATTAAAATGGCGCTATAGAAGTTCGACGGCGACGGTGCTCTTAATCACCTGATTCGGATCTCATTTGCAAATGGTTTTTTTACTAAGTCAAAATGATTGCTTGTTATTGATAAAGAATCCGTTTATATTTAACCAATAAAGCAACCTGTTGAATGTTTAAATGCCTAGACACGCAGATATTTCAGTTTCACTTGCTTGGAATCTTGCTGAGAAGTAACGCACAACGTATCACTGTTAATTAAGACGGAGAAGTAGGCTATATGATGTCTGTTTCTCTCTCTCTCTCTCTCTTTCTCTCTCTCTCTCTCTCTCTCTCTCTCTCTCTCTCCATCGATGCTTGTTTTGCGTCGTGGTCCAGAGCCGCCGAAGATTCCCGTCGACACTCCCACTGACATCGACATAATCGAGGACAACCGCGTGACGCTGCCCTGTCCCGCCACCGGGACTCCGACGCCGCGGGTCCGATGGTTCAAGGAAGGCGTTCCGGTGACGGGAGACGAGATCGGGGTTCGGATCCTGGGAGACGGATCACTCCAGCTCGACCACGTCCAGGCCGCCAGCGCCGGAAGCTACAACTGCCTGGCGGAGAACGTCGCTGGAAACGTCACTCACCGCATCGATCTCGTTGTATACTGTGAGTCCAATGGAGACGCGACTGGGTTTTGCAGGCAATCATATGGTGCAGCATCCATATGCGTTATGCTGGACTGAGGACTCAGTGGCGTAGCGAGGGGGGGCAGAGGGGGCGAAGCGCCCCAGGCGGCACTTGCTCTAGGGGCGACACTTTCGAGATTTCTTAGATTTTTGCTTGTCAGAGACTTTTTGGAGAGTTGATAACGTTTTTTTGCTTGTCAGACTTTTTTTGGAAAATTGAGGGCGGCACTTTTTTCTCGCCCCGGGCGGTACTTTGCCTCGCTACGCCACTGGTTGGATGGGCTTGACTATAGTTCCTCTTTAAGCCTCTGTGGCCTGACTGAAGAACTAATTTAATTGCCCGCCCTTGGTCCGTCCTTTTCTAAGCTCATTTTCAACATAAATATCCTCATACAAGTGTTTTAAACTTTATAAACAGGTAATATACTTTCCCTCAACTGGTCCTCACATTTATCACTATAGTCGTTCGTAATTTTTTGCAAGTGTTTGTGCAAAATAGTCCGACGTAGGCCTATCTCTCATGTAAAACGTTTATGCTATAGCATAGCATAATTATAATTGCCATATAATAGAGGCATTGCTATTTGTTATACGCGTCGTTGACTGCAGCGGAACCATGCACATATCTTATCCGATGTGTCAACCCCCACCCTTTGTGTAGATTTTGACTTTGAGTAGATTTTAAAGTTGAAATGATCATTTTTCCAACGATATGGAAAGTCCTTGGTTTGATTTTATATATATATATTCTATGACATTTAAACAATATATGTCCATATCAGTGCCGCCTCGAATTGACGGGGCTGATTCGGAAGACGCGGTGGAGAGCCTGAGCGTCATCCAGAATCACGCGATCCGTCTTCCGTGTCCGGCGACGGCCATTCCTCCGCCTCAGATCACGTGGTACAAGAGCGGAGAGGAGGTCGTCGTCGTCGTCGAAGATGACTCTGACCGACGGGTTCGGATTCTGGACGACGGTCTTGAGCTGGAGATCTCCGGCGCTGAGGTGGGCGATGCCGCCCGATACACATGCGTCGCGAGGAACTTGGCCGGAGAAGTGGAGAAGTTGTTCGACGTCGACGTCTTCGGTAAGTCTCTTGGCCTTCTTGATCTTCCTCGTCAGTATATTATTACTCTCGGACTCTTTCTCTTGACGTTCCTATAACTCTTCCACGCCGACCATAAACCGTATGCCGAGGTAACCTGGCCCGTCGAGAGAAATAATTTCGGGCCCCTGGGCAGAGCAGTCGCAGGACCATACAAATCTGTTAGAATGTTTTGTGAAACGTTTACAATGTCTTAAAAAGGTTGAGCCATTTACCAGATTTTACAAAGCAAGATGTAAAAAAGTGATGACCTTTTTGCTTATCAAGACGTTAAAAGATACGCAATGCCTTCAGCGGCCCCGGACTCCCGCCCCTCCCCCCCCCCAATTCGCCCACAGCGTTCATAATAATACATGTAAATAATATTGCATTAGATAACTTTATTGCTGACCCGCCTGGACCCCTACAGATCGCCAGGCCCCTGCTGGGCATCTGCCCCCGTTTGGGCTTGGACCTTTGTGTCTGAAGAAATTTTACAAAAGTGAACTTCAGTTGGTGTTTCATTTTTTCTCCAGTGATACCAAAATCGACGAGGAGACAGTAACCGAGCTGAACGTTTCGATTATCGTCGACCGACCTCTGTCGATCAACTGTCCAGCCTCCGGTAATCCGCCTCCAGTGATTACCTGGTACAAAGACGGAATAGAAATAGCGACCGGTTATAATCCAGGAATCCGGATCTTATCGAATGGGCGGAGATTGGAGATAAGCAACGCCGATGTTTCCGATAAGGGTCGATACATGTGCGTTGCAAAGAATCCGGCTGGTTCAATTGACCGCCAATACATCCTGAATGTTTGGAGTGAGTCAATGAAAACAGCCTTACCTTTTGCTACACTATATAAAGTATAAACTATTGATATTAAATGCTGTCAGATTAATAGTAATGAAGCTATATAAAGACTATGTATCTAAATAGACTCTCTGTTGATTAAAGTATTTCGTTTTGTCATGTCTAGTTCCTGCAAAGATTGACACGTCAGACATCATATCGGACCCGGAAGTTACCGTCAACCAGACGATAACGCTGCACTGTCCTGCGTCCGGGGACCCTCTGCCAGTCGTCGGCTGGTATCGGGACGGGGCTCCGGTCGACGAGCAGTCCGCCAACGTTAAGATCCTCGACAACGGCTGGCGACTTCACATTAAGAGCGCCGAGGTGTCACACGCCGCCAGATACACATGTCGGGCGAAGAATGTTGCCGGAGACGCGGAGAAGAATTACGATCTCAGTGTTTTGGGTAAATCATGGACCGGACTTTGCGTTGAGACCATAGCGGAGGTAGGGAGGGAACGGGGGAGAGGGAGGGAGGGAGATAAAATAGAAATTATGTGGAGTTAGGATATTGATATGCATTGTGTGATCGAGGAACTGTTTAGATTTAAATTTTGGGTGTTTTTCTTTTTGTGTTTTATTCTTAGTTGTGCCTAAAATTGATACGACGGACGTGGTCCTCTATCCAAAGGTCATTGTCAATCGAACGGTGATCCTGAATTGTCCCGTCAGTGGAATCCCGGCGCCTGGCATCGTCTGGACAAAGAACGGCGACGTCCTCGATCCAGTTCTTCATCCCAACATGCAGATTCTTGCCGAAGGAAAGCAGCTGCGCATCGGTTCTGCGGCCATTTCTGATTCCGGTGTATATTTGTGCATCGCTCGAAACAAGGCTGGCGAAGACAGTTTGGAACACCAACTATCTGTCTTCAGTAAGCAGCTTCAATAAAATCAGGGAAAATTGCACAAATTTATCAGCCATTTTCTAAACAGGCAGAAAATCCACTCAAGGGAAATTTTAGATTTGTGCATTTAATCGATAAGCTTGAATGAATGGAGGCGTTGAGTCTATGGTTGAAACTGAAATTTTATCTGTTGTCTATCAACATATGCAGCATATCTGATTGAAGTGGATGTGATATGCATAGGCGGATTTAGAGTTTAATATTATTTGGGTAGGCTAGCATGGGGGGTCTGGGGGTGCCATCCAGCACGCGACAGACCTGGTGTTGATGGAAAAAACAATTTTGTTTTGTTTTGGTGGGATTAGTTGGGCATAGACTTAAGCCTACCCTAGCCTTTAATAAAATCCGCCTATGGTGATATGGGGGAGATGGCAGTGCAGAGCATAGGTATGCATTTAGACGGATCTAACTGTAGTTTTGAGCTGGACCTTCTTGTTCCAGTTCCTACCAGCATCGACCGATCGCGTCTCGATTACTATCCCACCATCATCGTCAATCAGTCGAAGACTCTGGAATGTCCGGTCATCGGAATTCCTACGCCGAAGATCACGTGGTTCAAGGACGGAGATCTGTTTCCGGTCGATGGTCAAGCGAACGTTCGATCGCTGCAGGAAGGTCGAAAACTGGAAATTCTGTCGGCTCAGGTCGTGGACACGGGGTCTTACGAATGTCGGGCAGAAAATGAAGCTGGAAAAGACCAGATCTCATACGATCTCAAAGTCTATGGTACAAGAATTTAGGCTTCTCTTTTTACCTAAAAAAGTTACTTATTACTGATTTTAATTGTGCTGCTGTAATTTTGATAATTTTTGCCCAAATTGTAAAGAACGAGGACAGACGTGTAAGGATCATCCGCATCTGAATTGACCAAATTCCAGAACACAGTTTGACTGTTTAGGGGCTGTCCATTAATTACGTCAACAATTTAGGGGGAGGGGGTTTGGAAAAGTTTGACAGTTGTTGACAGGGGAGAGGGAGGGCAAGAGAAGTTGACGTCAACAATTTCTTTTTTTTCAAATAATCAAAAAACAGGAAATTTCATAGAATACTACTTATTATAATGGAAAAAGGCATTAGAAAAAAGGTCATCACCACCACATTTTGACACTAGATGAGGAAAAAAGGAAAAAAAATGGTCATCACCACAAAAATAATAACCTTGTTATTGGGACCTGTCATTGATCTTGGCGGGGGAGGGTCAAGAGTTGTTGACGTAATTATGGGGGTTAAGTGAAAGTTGACAGTTGTTGACAAGGGGAGGGGTCAAAATTGCCCAAAAATTGTTGACATAATTAATGGACAGCCCATTAAGAACTGCGTCCTATGAAACAGTTGCTCTATTTTGTTGACAAAATCGAAGATTAAGACTCTTGGATGATTACAGAGTAGCTCTGAGGATGGTTTTGAATCCAAGACACTTTGCCTGTGAGACAGAAGTTATCACCATCACGGCCGAATGTCTTGTACACTGTAATTGGTAATGTTTTCAAGTCTCTTCTGGTCGCTGTTCTCGCAAATTGTAGTTTAAAACGCGATTAACCCCTTAACTGGGGATCCCGGATATATCCGTCCGTTTTACATTGAGTTACAGTTAAATACACGGTTAAGGGGTTAATGGCTTAAACCGATTGTCCTCCTGTAGTTCCACCGACGATAAACGTGAAGCTGAGCACGGCGTCGAATCCTCAGGTGGTCGTTGGGAAGTCGGTGGTGATTAGATGTCACGCCGAAGGTGTCTCCGCCCCTAGGATCGAGTGGCTGTTTGGCGGTCAGCCGTTGGACGCGGGAGGTCGTAGGCATCGTCTGCTCTCCAACGGACAACAACTCGAAATCTTGGATTCGGAGGTCTCAGACACCGGGCGTTACTCGTGCGTTGCTAAAAATGAGGCGGGAATCGCTGATCGAGACTTCGACCTCGACGTCTTAGGTCATTATTATTATTACCGTTGTTGCCACTGCACTTTTTGTATGTCTGTTAACTTTGTACAAAATATATCTAATATTGACACTACTATTACCCTATATATCGACTTGTCTCTTCGCTTAACTTGAAATGATTTTTATTATAGAGAATCTTACTCTGATGACGTCAGAAGCGCTCTTAGTTTGTCATTGATGAACTATTAAAGGCTTCTGTTGAGTGGAAAACAAAGCATGCGCCTATATAGTATATATATATATATATATATATATATATATATCAGTGATGGGTAATTGCCCTTTTTTATCTAATTAATTAGAATTAGAATTAGTTGAAATTTTACAATTACAATTAGAATTAGAATTAGCAAAATTTCACAACCAATTAATTAGAATTAGAATTAGATACCTTCTAATTTAATTAGAATTAGCAATTAGAAGTGCAGTGATAAAAATTGCAATGCATTTTAATGTAACGGCGAAAATTAATTTCATCCTCCGTAATCTAGATTATATCAGAATTGCATTTTGCAAGTAAAAGTGACAAAAACAAAGTATCATCTAATCGATTTCATTTTCTCCTATCATTAATTAAGAATAAATCCAGCTGCACTCAGTGATGGGCACTAGTTGGGAAAAAAGTAGTTAAACTAAACTTTATTTTTAACTAAATATTTGTAGTTAAACTATTATTTTAACTATTAGTTAAAATTTTCCAAAAAAAGTTTAACTAAACTTTTTTAAGGTAGTTAAACTATTTCCAACTATTTTGCAACTTTTTTGTAAATTTTTTATTATTCGATTCCTTTCAATGTAACAAAAAGAACTCGCCGTAATCTATGAAGGCTTTCAGTGGCGGTTGCAAGAACTCTCGGTGGGGGATGCAATGAATTTCTAGGAAAGATCCTCCAATTGTCAAAGGAATTATGTGTAAATGGTTTAGAAGAAATCTGTAGATCTGATTTATAAAATATAATGCTGAGAATTGGCAATGCATAAAAGCGATTTTAGTCTGGTTTTACAGTCATAGTGCAAAATGAACTGTAGTTAGTCAGTAAGTATACTGTTAGACCAAAGTACTACCAAGAAATAAATACCAAAATTTTTTCTCAGAAATTCATCAATGCCACACATGCATTTTTGGTGGGCTGTGAGAGATGCATCCCCATTCCCAGTCAACCCCAACGTGGAACTGCCCTGAAGACTAATGCAGGCAGTAGGGCCTTTGCATCAAATAATGTGATTAACTATCACAATCAGAAGGGTCAACAACAATGTCAGCAAGACTTGTGTGTTCATTTTCATGTTTCAGTATAAAGAGAAACAAGAAAGCAGTATAATAAAAAAGTTGGCAAAAAGTAGTTAAACTTTTTAGTTGTAACTATTTTAAAAAGTAGTTAAACTATTGCGTAACTAGTTAAGAAAAAGTAGTTAAACTATTGCCTCAACTAAATTTTTCCAGTTAAACTAATAGTTATAACTATTTTAGTTAACTAGTGCCCATCACTGGCTGCACTAAATGATCTTTCAATAGCAGCAGATGTGGCCGGTACAATATGATGCTGCAAATGTAGCTGGTATAAACAGGGAAAGTTCAATTTATGGTCCTCCCAAAAAGAAATACAATTAGTGTTCATATTGGTTGGAGTATATAAGTAATTTTGGAACTCTTCAGTTTCTGTTGACGTCAGCAAAGTTTCTTCCATATATCCAAATATATCGTTGTGGGACTTAATTTGAGGTGTGATTGATTTGTCATTGTCCATAGCCGGTGTCAAAGGTGATTTGTTTATCTGCTTTGAGACTGAATTTACTTGACGTTTAATTTGTCCTTGAACAAAATATCCTTCCTCAGCACTCTCTATCCACTTGAGTTTGAATCGTGGTTCCAAAGCACTTGACACAAAGCAAGTCAACTAGTAATTGTTCTTTTCAATTACAATTAGCAAGCTATTCATTAGAATTAGAATTAGAATTAGCAATATTTTGGAAGTAATTGATTAGAATTAGAATTAGACAGATAGCTAATTCATTAGCTAATTAATTAGAATTAGAAATTGAATTACCCATCACTGATATATATATATATATATATGGTTAATTCTGAAGAATAGACTACTAAGAATACTCGGAGGCAATCCAGGAGGTTTCTTATTTTCTTGCGTTGCTATTTCAGTGCCACCGTCCATAGACGACACCAACCTTGACCTTAAACCCACTGTTATCAAGGGCAGGGTCGTCACCCTCAGCTGCCCCGTACAGGGCATTCCATTCCCAAACATCACGTGGCTGAAGGGTCGTGACCCCGTCGAGTTGAGTCATCGAGCCCGTCTCCTGCTGTCCGGGCGTCAGCTGGAGATCTCGCTCGCAGAGGAGACGGACACTTCCGTCTACACTTGTGTTGCGACCAATGTTGCCGGAGACGCCAGGAAGGAGTTCCAACTGTCTGTGCTGGGTACCGTCTATTTCGAACAGACATTATATGTTTCTATGTGTTGCAGTTGTATGGCTTGAATCTTTTGCCTTGTGGTCTACATTAGCGTCGCCACGGGGTGGGGGGCAAATGGGGCAACTCCCCCCCCCCCCAAGCTGACCACAGGCCGCCTATCAGATTCGCGCAAATCCGGTGAGAAAGTCTTTGTGGGGTGGGGTGGGGTGGGGGTAAGGAATCTGACATGCCAGCCATCTTTTGCCCCCCTCCAACTCAAAATTCCTGGCGACGCCACTGGTGGTCTACAGAGCCTTTTTCTGACCGGTTGTGTTGCTGAGTGTGCTTTTGAATCACCGACTGGGCGTAATTTTCGGAATTCCATTTGATAAAATTCTGTGAGGTTTACTCATTCGCGCCTCCCTCTGTGCATTAGATACCAATTTATTTATCTGCAATTGCTTATTCATTTATTGTGATAATGCTTTATTTCCTGTAGTGTTTTGGTGGTTTTGGTTAATTTTCCGATATTATATTTGTGCCAAATGTCGTTCAGTTCCGCCTGCAATCGACGAAGCAAACTTAGTTGACAGTCCGAAGATCATCGCTAATCGTACAGTTCTTCTGGAATGTCCCGTGGCTGGGGTTCCTCCGCCGAAGGTCAAATGGCAGCGCAACGGCGAGCCTTTTGTTCCTCAGCCGGGACTGCAGTTGGTGTCTCACGGTAGACACTTGGAGATCCTAAAGGCCAAGGTCACCGACACGGCTCGTTACACCTGCATAGCCACCAACGACGCCGGCGAACTCCGGAGGAACTTTGACCTTGAAGTTCTCGGTAATAATGGGCGGAGTCTCATTGGACAAGATTCACCTTGATCTTGATTGACTGCAATCGTTTGATTGCAGTGTTTATTCTAGCCACCTTGACATTGGGGGATTTTGAAATGTTTGGGGGGGGGAGGTAAGGTCTGAGTCTCCACAATTTTTTTTGGGGGGGGGATTTCCATCCCCCAGCCAACATATAAAAAATTTGGGGATTTTAAGACTGGGAGGGGGGAATTCACCCCCAGAGATGGCCTAGAATAAACACTGGTTTGATTGGCTGTTGGTTGTTTTTTTACCCTTCCCCTCCGTTCATTTATTTGTAACGTCTTGTAAAATGGACAAGTATTCTCGGGGCAAACGGGAAAAGGGTTAATCGCGGATGGTTGTTTTTTTTGTTATAGTTCCGGCGCACATCGCAGGTGAAGGGACGGTGGAGGAAGTGGAAGTCATCGAGAATCACACAACGTATTTGGTTTGTCAGGCGGATGGCATTCCGCCGCCGTCTATACTGTGGCTGAAGGACAACGTCCCTCTGCTCGACATCCCGTACGCCAACATTCGGGAGCTGAGCAACGGAAAGCAGCTGGAAATGAGAAACGTCCAGAGAGGCGACGACGGTCTCTACAGGTGTCAGGCGACCAATGTTGCCGGGCAGAAGGCGCGGATCTTCAAGCTGAAAGTGCTCGGTCAGCGTTTTACTCCTCCAGCTGTGGCTCAGTGGCGGCTCTAGGATTTGGCAAGTGTGGGGGGCCGTTGGGGTGGCAACTTCTAATCATGGGGGGCCAACCATTTGTTGTTTAATGTATGTAGCATTAAGTATAGGGTCCCAACTGGGGGGCCACTGGGGGGCCAGGCATTCAATAGGGGGGCACGGGCAGCCCCTGGCCCCCCGGTGGAGCCGCCACTGCTGTGGCTGCCTGTTTTCTTCCATTGTCCGTTCTTACATCATGCGTCTGGTTTAGCACGGCCTCCCGTGAGATTCGGCGTTTCGAAGAAATTCTGCGGATTGAAAACAGGAATTTCGTAATTATTATTTCATCGACTGGGCTTCTCACTGTCAACTAGGTAGACGCTCTTCTGGAAAACTGCTTCCCCGTGTTTCTGTTTCCAGTTCCGCCGAGAATCCAAGGAAGTCGCTCCGTCGCCGATCTGTCTGTGATCGTCCGTCAATCGATCCGCATGGAATGCGATCCATCCGGAACTCCGGAACCTGAGATCACGTGGTTCAAGGACGGAGAGGTCGTCGGAACGGAGCAGACGGCTGTGAGGGTGCTGCGTGCGGGGCGCATTCTCCAGGTGACTGCGGCCGAGGTGCAAGATGCAGGTGTATACACCTGTAATGCGCAGAATATTGCTGGACAGGAGCAACGAAGATACAACTTACGAGTGCAAGGTGATTTCAACTTTCATTGTAATAATTAATTACCCTAAGCAACGAATTTCTTCCTTTTTTGAACGATTTACACTAACTCTTCAGACTTCAATCTCGACTTTTTTCTGGCACTTTTATTTTGCAAATCAGTAATTTTTTTGGCACAACCGATTTGTTGTGCGAAATTTTTTCAGTTCCGCCCACCATTGACGATTCTCACGTCGTCGAAGAGCTGTCGGCCGTCGTCGGCAGTACAGCCGAGATGCTCTGCCCGGCCCACGGGACCCCGGAACCGGTCGTACGGTGGTTACGCGACGGGCAGAATTTTACGTTTGTGTCGCATCCGAATCTTCGAATCCTGGACGACGGAGTGCGTCTTCAGGTGCTCAACACTCAGTTGCTTGACCACGGCGGCTACACCTGTGTTGCAAGCAACGTTGCTGGCCAGCTGTCCAAGGAATACACACTCAACGTTTTAGGTATGAAGTATTATGCTTTAGAAGAGCACAGAAAGATGTATAGGGGAAACTAAAAGCTTTTAAGGTCAGGTCTTAAGGTCAGGCCTGCATTGACCAACACAACTATTTTGAAATGTCAACTTCTAACCAGTTGATTAGGGTTTTGTTTTGATCTATATTTTTCATTCTAGTTCCTCCGACAATCGAAGAAGGTCCGACTGAAGTGGCGGCTACTGTGAGCAGTCGAACGGTGCTGCTGTGTGAGACCCTTGGACTTCCGAAGCCCGAGGTGTCCTGGGAGAAGAACAGCAAGATCATTCCCCTCAGTGGACCGGGTTACATGACACACCGCGCTGGTTCCCTGCAGTTCTCTTCGGTCCAGGTCGGCGACAGCGGATCATATCGCTGCGTTGCAAAAAATGCAGCGGGAACAGTGCATCGAGACATAAGCTTGACTGTACAAGGTATCGTCTTGTTTATTCAGTCTATCTATACATGTATATGATAGTTGCGTGCAGATTCCAGATTGATATTGTCGTCTTTTAGGACTGTTTAATTACAGGCGACTTACATAAGAAAATAAATAAATAGCTATATTACATAGCATAAAATAAAAATAGGATATTGATTTCATTATATAATGCCGTGTTTTTTCAATTGGATAATTATGTTTAGTAGAAAGTTAAATAAATGTATAGGCCTATGTATGTGTGTTACATACATTTATTACCTAAATACAGATGTTGAGTTATTAAGTCATATTTATAATTAAGCGTTTATAGATTTATCATGCTTATTAGTGTTAATGGTGTATATATATTAATCTGTTTAATTATTTCGATCTCTGTTTCGCTGCAAATTAATTTGCGATTCAGTTCCTCCGAAGATTGAACACAAAGGTCAGATGCAACTGAAGGTCGTACTGGGGTCATCGATTGACCTTCCGTGCAGGTCTACAGGTGTGCCGAAACCAAGGATCACCTGGCAAAAGGGAACGCGCATTTTGACCGACGTACCTGGTTAGCTGATCGACGTTTCTTGAATTAGTTCAAATTTTGGCGTCACTGTTCTTGTTCGACTGACTGGCGGGCGTTACTGTGTAGCATGAAATCTCTCTGAGGGTGCTCCATTTCGAACGCCCTATACATTGAAATTGATAATGATATATTTGATTATTTTTACAAAATTTAAAGCAATGAAGATGGAGCAAGAGGAAAATGTGGATTCTGTACACATTCTACTTAACAGGCCTTTCATTGGATTCTCTCACAGAGTGAATTAATATATATATATATATATACTGTATATATATATATATATAAAAAACTTGTATATATATATAACTATATATATAACTTGTTTATATAACTTGTTATATATAACTTGTCTATATAAACCTGTTGTACAATGAACTAGATATTTTAATGCGCGGCTTTTCCCTCGATCGCCATACTAACCATTCCATAAGATATTCGGCAGGACTTTCATTTAGTTGATGTCACTCATTGTCGTACAGTCTCGGCCTGATTGCTTTTGTCTTTTGTGTGAATGTGCTGTGATGGTGGTGGTGATGATCAGTGGCGTAGCCAGGATTCCGGAATAGGGGGAATGGGGGCACATCGACATGTTCAGGTAAAGAAGTCTTGGCGAGCAAAATCACAGGTCGTTCTGTTAAGCACCTTCAACCTCATGCATTTTTACATTCTTCTCATTTTCATATACTACCTACCCCCTCAACTACTCGACGGTTTTGCGCGAATCCCGCGGCCGGTGCCAGTCCGAATAGGGGGCGGACCCCCAGACGCCTAGTGGCTACGCCAATGATGATGATGATGATGATGATCACAATATGTAGAAAGATGATTTGTTGTTTGATTGCTGTTTGTGATTTAATTGAAAAGGATTCAGATTACTGGAAGATGGTTCATTGAGAATTGAATCGCCTGATTTGAAAGACGCCGGAATATTCGTTTGCGTTGCGCAGAACAACGCTGGAACGGCCCTGGGTCAGGTCAGAGTGGAGGTCGAAGGTCAGTTTCTCTGGAATTTTAGTTGAATTTTGCAGAAGCGCTGTAATTGCCTCTGATCAACTGATCAAGTAGAGTCTGATGCTGACACGAATTAATTGTCGTTTGATTACAACTGAGAACGCTCATTGCATTTTGGGCGTTTTACACTTTCTTTTGGCTGCAATAATCATTACGAAACCATGTTCATTGTTCAATATTTCACACATATTTCACGTGTGGCTCTTTTAATTTTAAATTTTCACAGATTCATTATTATATTACCAGGAATTACTATAATTACGGTCAGAATTGTGATCGGGGTCAGTAGTGCTTAGATGTAAGTAATATTCCTATAAATAGAGTTGGTGGATGTGTGTGGAGGTTAAAAGGCGTGTTGTTTTGACAGTTCCTCCGTCGATCGAAGCTCCTCAGCCGGAGTACAGAGCAGTTCAGCGTCAGGAGATCGTCCTGCCGTGTCGTGCCAGCGGAGTGCCGAATCCACGCGTCCATTGGGAGAAGGACGGCCAACCGATTAAACCAAACGACCTCCGATACAGAGTCATGCGTTCCGGATGGCTGACCATTCCGCTTGCACGGTTCGTCTCCTCCATTCGTAGACGTAGAAAACGGTTAAAAGGGATCGAATGCCCTCTACTGATTGTTCACTGAGAGAGGGTAATAGAGTTTGGCAGAAAGTGTAAAATAAGTGGGTTTTTTTCTATTTAGTGTTGAAGATGCAGGAACGTTTACATGCATTGCAGAAAATGATGCTGGAAAGACTTCTGCCGACATGAAGGTCACTGTTCACGGTAAGAAATGTTGGTGGAGATGCTGCTGCTGCTGCTGAAGGTGATAACTGTGATGAGACTGGTAATTGTGTCGCCAGTTATATAATCATTATAAAAATTCTACTAAAATTTGAAATCTTGTCCCCCAAAATTGTTGCATTATCAAGAGGTCTTCTTTTTTATCGAAAGAGCTTTGGCAGTCTTCTTGTCTTTTAAAATCTAGTTCCTCCTTCAATATCCGACAGTGAACGCTTTCTGACGGTGTCCGAGGGTGAAGAGGCGAGGCTGCCGTGCGTGGCGGACGGTCACCCCCCGCCGATGATCAGTTGGATCCAAGATGGACGATCAGTCCTATCCACCGGAGGCAGATATCTGATCCACGAAACAGGAACTTTGATCATTGGCAATATCCAGGTTTCCAAGAATTATTATTATTATTATTATTATTATTATTATTATTATTATTATTATTATTATTATTATTATTATTATTATTATTATTATTATTATTATTATTATTTTATTATTATTATTATTATACAGACGTCGTAAGCCTAACTAAGGCTAAAGTCAAAGGCGCCTAACAACAGAAAGGAACTTTGAACAAGTGCGTCTTAATGGTCTTCAGGAACGCTTTAGGCATGGTCTCCGTAGTGATCCTTGATCCTTTCGAATAATAAAAGAAATCAGAGGAGAATTAGTTAAAGTAAAAAGAAGCAGATATAGTGGAATGTCGTCAGTTGCTGCTTCTGTATTGTTTTGCTGCATCGTATTTTCAAAGGCAACGGATTCCGGAAATTACGTCTGTACTGCGAAGAACAGCGCAGGTCGTGATTCGAGGGAAGTCGTACTCAAGGTCGAAGGTAAGGATGTCGGAAAGCAGGGTTTAATATTTGGGTAGGCTAGCATGGAGGTCTAGGGGGGGTGCCATCCAGTATACGGCAGACCTGGTGTTGATGGAAAAAACAATTTTTTGTTTTGTTTTGGTGGGATTAGTTGTGTAGGCTTAAGCGTACCCTAGCCTTTAATAAAATCCGCCTATGATAGCTACGTGACTACGTCATGTTGACGAGTGGCTTCCGACTGTTGCGCTCCGGAAAACATTTGTTTACAAAAAAAGTCCTGTCGGAAAGTATCCTGCTTTGACCTTTGACTCTATAAGAAGTTTTCTATTGTTGTATACTGTACTTAATTAGAGCCTTAGTTAAGTTTTAAAAACCATTACGATCCGTCTTTGGTGGTCTCCGACAGTTTGGTCTTGAATTTGTAAGTTGTTTTTGGAAAATTTTAACATTTGCCTTGAACGTGGTTTTTCTGTGATGCAGAAGTGATTTTATCTATAATTTTATCAGTTCCACCGACATTTACGCTAAGTCCTCGGGATCAAGAGGTGATGGTTAATGGTCGGATAGAGCTGGAGTGCCAGGCGGAAGGAATTCCCACTCCAGTTATCTCGTGGAAAATCAACAACACTGACTTCCAAAGTGAGTTGGTGACTGTTGTCTACAGTGTAGAGCTGTATTATGGTGAAACTAACATTTTACCGGAACGCAAGTCGAGGCCCGTAAGACCGCGGTTTGCCAAAGGTGGTGGTGGGGTGGGAGATGCGGACGGGGGTTGTCCTCCCCCTCCTGCCCTGACGATCCAGGGTGTCTGTGGTACACTTTGGAATCAAAGGCTGCCTCAATATGCCGCCTGAGCTGTCGTCGAACGGGTACAAATTTGAACGAATTCAAAAAATTCTCCGACGAAAATCACATTTTCGTTTGTCCCCATCCCATTTCTCCAAAACATGCAAGAAATATCAATAGACCAATTACCCGTCTAAATTCTACTCAACAGCGCTCGCAATAAGACATCTGTTTGGGGGCAGTCCACCCACTGACTGTCAAATTCAATGTTACATAGCCTTGCGTCAGTTCAGATGACCAAGAATTTGCTCAAATTTCTTATTAGTTTTCGTGGTTGATTAAGGGACATTTTAAAACTACAGAGAATGGTATTGGGAGACGTGTGAATGGCTAGAACTTTTGACAGAGAAGTGAAGAGCATTTTTTTTCCAAAACTAGATCAAAAGATTCAGAATTTTGCCTGTGATATTCTCTAATGCGTAAATTGGAGACATTTTAAAACTGAAATGGCTAGAACTTTTGACAGAGAAGTGAAGAGCACCTGCTAATCAAGTTTTTCCAAAAATTATGGCACTATCTTTTGTAGATAAAAGTGCTTGACATTCAGAGTTTTGCCTGTGCTATTCTCTAATGCGTAAATTCGACATTTTAAACTACATTTTAAAACTACAGAGAATGGCATTGGCAGATGTGTGAATGGCTAGAACTTTTGACAGAGAAGTGAAGAGCACCTGCTAATCAAGTTTTTCCAAAAATTATGGCACTATCTCTTGTAGATAAAAACATTCAGTTTTTGGCATTCAGAACATTTTAAACTACATTTTAAAACTACAGAGAATGATATTCTCTAATGCACCTGTAAATTGGACATTTTGTAGATCAAAAGAAAATTTTGGTTAATTCTCTAATGCGTAAATTGGACATTTTAAGAAAATGGTTATGCGTAGAGTATGGAACAGATCTTCAGTGTATTTATTATGGAGCTTGATGATTATGTAATATCCGGGTATTTATGTTTTTTATATAAGACATCGTCTGTAAATCTCCTAGTACTATGAATATTTTTTAGCAATCAGACAGACGATGAGGAAGAACCGTATCTACAAAGGTCAGTAGAGTCTCTCTCTCTCTCTAGGCCAGAGGGTCTATGCCTAGTATTATACTTAATAATAATAATAGAGGGTCTTTAGCCTAGAAAACCACTATTATTCAAATGCTCACCGCGTAAATGCCCAATAAATGTCCTCCAATCAAATAAAATAATAATAATAATAATAATAATAATAATAATAATAATAATAATAATAATAATAATAATAATAATAATAATGATTTTAATAATAATGATTTTAGGTTTAGAGGCTAAGTAAGCTCTTTACTGATCTTTTAATCATGACGTTACTTCTAAGCGCCTTCATTTAGCACCTTATGTGTTATTACCGTGATATTATATTGAAGTTCATTCATTTATTCGTCCTCTTTCTGTTCCTTCCTTCATTCATTCATTGACATTGGATGTTTCTGTTTGTTTCCAAAACGATGTGAACGTATAAGATATTTCCACTTGGCCAGAGGTCACCTCTGATGATGCGGAAAATGTATGTACCGGTAATTATCTCCTGTGTCGTGCGTTTATTTCAGTTACACGCAGCGTCAATGGCAGAAGCAAACTGATCATTGAAGATGCAATGAAGCGTGACGACGGCACGTACATGTGCGTTGCCGAGAATTCCCAGGGTGCACGAAGGACGTTGGCGGCAGTCAGGGTCAAAGGTCAGAGTCGGATTCGTCGTTTTGCGCCACTGATTCTGGTTTCGAATATGGCAGGAGATCCAATGATCATATACGTTTCAGCCTAATTCAGCTGTCAGCCGGGTCGTTTGTTTTTGCGTTCCAGTTGCTCCGAAGGTTCTTCTGCGGACAGGGAACCAGGCGGTCACTTTCTCCGAAAGAGTTCTTCTCCACTGTCCGGTCGACGGCGCCGATCCGCCGCCAACGATCGTCTGGATGAAGAACAACAGACGAATGGACATCAGCGATCGAATACAACAACTGCAGAACGGATCGCTGGCCATCTACGACTCCAGTGTTAGTGGCGCGGAAAGCGCCTGGCTTAGCATTTCAGCACATGCAGAGTCAGACACGTTAATTTTCCTTTTCTATTTAAATGTTCTATTGATATTTAACCCCTTAACCGTGTACTTAACTGTAGCTCAATGTAAAATGGACGGATATATCCGGGATCCCCAGTTAAGGGGTTAAATAAAATAAGTAGCTTTTCGGTGACTATTTTGAAACTTGAGCTTTTGTAAATGCATATTATATTTCGCAGAATGCTGATGCCGGTGAATATAAGTGTATTGCAACAAATGAAGCGGGTTCTTCAGAAGGCTTTGCTTATCTGACAGTACGAGGTAATGAGGGTGTTTGACTTTGAAAGTCTCTGTCGCTAATTAGTTATTATTTGATGAGAACAGGTTTTTAAAAAAATACTTGCAAAGATTTTTATTTTGTGATGAAACCAATATTGATGGTTATTCTTTACAAATGTCGTGGTTATAGGTCTGTGTTTTTGTTGACCAGTTCCTCCGACCTTTAAGGTCGAGCCGCCACAGACCCTGACCATTGACGGTGGGTCGACCGTCGTCTTGAACTGCGTGGCTGAGGCTGAACCAGCGCCGGAAATGGTCTGGAAAAAGGAGAGACGAAATCTTCAAACGGAGGACAGACTCACTATTATGCCGAATAATTCTCTGCGGTAAAACATTTTTCTCGTGGCCATCTTCGGTTGCGTGGATCTTAATTTGACTTAGTTGTTTGTTTTTGGCAGCTATATATATATATATATATATATATATATATATATATATATATATATATATATATATATAGAGAGAGAGAGAGAGAGAGAGAGAGAGAGAGAGAGAGAATCATTATTCTGAGTTGAAATTTCTTCTGATTATTTGTTTGCAGAATAACTGGTTCCCAGTTGGCTGACTCCGGTGTTTATATCTGCATGGCTCGTAATAACCTCGGATCTATTTTGGTCTCTGCCAATCTGACTGTCAAAGGTAAGAAGACTATGGCTTTCTAACTTTACTTAGCGTGATTTAAGGTGGCTTAGGGAGGCAATACTTCATGTGTGAAAGCCACTATAGGAGCACTAACGGGGCTTGAACCCGCTCCGTCAGCCTACCGCTCCAGTGCTTAACCCACTCTGCCATTTTCCACCCTTTCTACTTGAGTGAGCACAACATAGTTTGCCCCGTTCCTATTTCGGAATAGATTCTCTACAGAGCAGTCGTTGCTGATGTTTTCTGTTTTAATCTTGAGTGCAGTCCATGGTCAGTATTCGGTCTGGTCTGCTTGGTCGGAATGCAGCGTCTCGTGTGACGACGGAACTCGATCCGGACCCGGGCGTGCAGCAGTCCTGCCCCGGCCAACGGCGGTCGGCCATGCAGCGGTCCGTCGCAGGACACCAGGCCGTGCACGCCGCAACGCTGTTCAGGCAGGAATATGGATATGATCTCTGCTACTTTTGTCGATATTACATCGCTCGTTAATATCTTAGCAGCAGTTATAATTATCATCCCATCTACTGAATATCG
>CM030850.1:445000-612500 GCA_018105865.1 Metaphire vulgaris
CCGGTTCTGATGGCGGTGACTGTTGAACATGGTGTTTGGTATGATATTGTTTTATAAGGATTATTTTGGTTCATAGTCTTGTACATTAGCGTCGCCACGGGGGGGGGGGCAAATGGCGGCAACTGGCCCCCCAAGCTGACCCCAGACCGCCTATCAGATTCGCGCAAATCCGGTGAGAAAGTTTTTTTGTGGGGTGAGGGTGGGGTGGGGGTAAGAAATCTGACACGCTAGCCCTCTTTCCCCCAACTCAAAATTCCTGGCAACGCCACTGTTCTTATGACAATGGCATATTTTCTATGTTGTTTTGCCTATGGAACTCTAGTTGTTTAGGCCTATAACTTTTGATATCTTTAAAGGAGCACCTAAATCTTTGAGTTATGTGGTCCAGAGGGCTAGCACCCTCTACTGAAATAGGCAGTAATTGATTGCTATTAAAATATATTTCTTAATTTCTTATGACAATGGCATTTTTACTATGTAGTTTTGCCTATGGACCTTTAGTTGTTTAGGCCTATAACTTTTGATTTCTTGAGTTATATGGTCCAGTCTATAAAACCTGTAATACAAGAAACCAGCTCTCTTAAGCGCCATCTTATCTCTCAATTGATTTTTTAGACATTTGTCAGAGAATAGATTTCTGAAAGACTTTGTATAGTGTCGTTTCAAATGGCTCATTATTTTTTGTGGCATTTCTAAAGCTCTAGAAAAAAATTGAGACAGAATATATTGACAATTCTAGTAGGGTTTGACACAGCAAAGATGGGGACACAAGAATATGTGGTTTTAATTCGTTTCATGACTCTTCTGAATTTTTGCATATCTATAGCCTACTGTAGCACTAGTCCTTGCATTGTTCAAAATCAAACAGGGTATCATTTTTACAATATTTTGTGGTCTATAAAACCTGCAATACAAGAAACCAGCTCTCTTAAGCGCCATCTTATCTCTCGATTGATTTTTTAGACATTTGTCAGAGAATAGATTTCTGAATGACTTTGTATAGTGTCGTTTCAAATGGCTCATTCTTTTTCGTGGCGTTTCGAAAGCTCTAGAAATAAATTGAGACAGAATATATTGACAATTCTAGTACGGTTTGACACACATTAGCGTCGCCACGGGGGGGGGGCAAATGGGGCAACTGCCCTCCCCCCCAAGCTGACCCCAGGCCGCCTATCAGATTGGCGCAAATCCGGTGAGAAAGTTTTTTGTGGGGTGGGGTAAGGAATCTGACATGCCAGCCCTCTTGCCCCCAACTCAAAATTCCTGGCGACGCCACTGGTCTTGTATCAGTATCAATGTACATTAATTTTGGTGCTAGACGTTGACGAATGCAGTAGAAAGTCTGAGCACCGTTGCAGTCATGGATGTCAAAATACCTTTGGGAGCTACAGCTGCAGTTGCCCCTCTGGCTTCCAGCTCATAGATGGACACGACTGCTCAGGTATTTATAACAGCAGCAGGGTTAGGGTAATTATATATAGGGTAATAATAACAGCAGGACTGGTTATGATGATGATGATGGGAAAATGACAGAATTCAGATTATGATGGTTGGCCATATTGTGATTTGGTGACTGACAGGAAGCTATCGTATTATAGATGTTTTCGTGTAATCAATTGTTGTTACAATATTGTTGTAATACATTTGCCGATGCTAAAGACCCACCGCGCCTCATAGATACACTGACCTTTGCCCGGCCGACAAACCACCTTGTCTATAGCTATCTCAAGAAAGATTCAGCGCATAAGAATAAGCAACTACTATACTGTACTACTTTCCAGGGCGCTGTATAAGTTTACGAGATTTTACTTACTTACTTACTATGGTAATTATTGTACTGCGGTTTTAATGGAGGCAGATGACAACAAATGGCTGTTAACCCCTTAACCGTATATTTAACTGTAACTCAATGTAAAATGGACGGATATATCCGGGATCCCCAGTTAAGGGGTTAATGGTGATTTTCTGATTAGATGTTGATGAGTGCAAGCATCTGGCCCACGATTGCAGTTCCAGTCAGGAGTGCCAGAACACTCCTGGCGGCTACGTCTGCGTTGACACCTGCTCACTCGGATTCACTAAAACTGAAACTGGAGCCTGCGTCGGTTTGTCCAATTAGCTTTGCTTCAGTTATTAGTTTTAGTTTTAGTTCATTGATTTTAAGAGAAATCAATGTGCTTAATATTTATATTAGTTCACCTATTTAATATGTCCTTGAATTTTTTAATTATCATGTATTAATTTTACTTAATACATTCTGATTCTTAGCAAAAAAGCAGCTAATGATTGAAGTATCTAGCAGACGATGGGACTTGAATGTATTTAGAGAAGACAACGATGTCAGTTTAGTTTAGTTTAAACGACAATTTATAATTTTATATAGCGCAGTATCAAAGTCAGAGACTTAAGGCAAAAGCGCTTTACACATTGCACTTGCATGAGATGTCGAACAGGTGCGTCTTAAGTTTTTAACAAATATTTTATGCATGATTACATAAAAGATGTATGATTAGTTAATAGTTAATGGGCAGCTTTATGAAACAGTTACCTATATATTTGAATATATTGTGTCGAATGGCATGGCACAGTTTTATGCATGAAAAGCATGTCAGTCCTATGTTTTATAGATATCGATGAATGTGCTATACGCAACGAATGCAAGTTCAACCAGATCTGTACGAACTCACCCGGCAGCTATCTGTGCTCTTGTCCGAGAGGCCTCCGCTCTTCGGGCCCCAACCGTCCTTGCATCGGTGAGAGAGAGTCGAGCGTATACGACACGTGAATCTTGTAGACCTCTCAAGAGAGAGGTTCTTGTGATCCTCTGTTCTAGTAACTTCTGATGAACTGTGTGAGCCTGGTGCCATTAGCGCATCTGCTGCGCTGCGAACTTGTGCTTTATAAATGTTCGTAATAATAATAATAATAATAATAATAATAATAATAATAATCTGCTATAATAATATCATAAGAGATTTAACGCTAATTCCCATAAACTTTCAATACATAATAATAATAATAATAATAATAATAATAATAATAATAATAAACTGTGAAAAAGGTTTTCATTGGAATTGACGTTCTGAACTGCAGATATCGACGAGTGCGAAGAGAGTCCAGGTCCATGCTCACACCAGTGTCGCAACTTACACGGTGGATATCAATGCATCTGCCCGCCAGGACAGAAGCTGCTCGCCGATCGAAAGTCCTGCGCCGGTCAGACTTTGATTATTGCTTCTCCTCTTCTTCTACTTAAAGAGTGGAATAATAGTGGAGAGGAGTCAGTAAGCTGGGACCGGGAATTTCCACTCCACTACAAATTTCACATTAGCCTACATTCCTGTACTTAGAGCTCTGGTAGTTGGGAGCCTATAGCTTTCATACTTGAATGCCCGAAGTCAAAGAGCAAGCGAAAAATACGAAGAAGCACCATCTTCCAAATGTATTGAAGGGACTGTAAGCGACCGACGCCAGTAGACTCACAATCTTAACCTCTTAACTGGGGATCCCGGATATATCCGTCCATTTTACATTGAGTTACAGTTAAATACACGGTTAAGGGGTTAACAGATGGTTCGGTCTGGTTCGACCGAACCGGTTCCACCACAGTCCTTCCTCTTGCGTTGGTTCAGAAAACTCTGCCCCCAGTTGCCCCCAGTTAGGACCCTATAAGAAAAACATTAAACAACAAATGGTTGGCCCCCCATGATTAGTTAAACGGCCCCCACTTGCCAAATATAGAGCTACGTTGGTTACGATAAGAAAAAGGAAAACTATTAATTAATTAAATTTTATTGATAACGTTATCATTTCGTCCGTCGTTCTGAATTGTGTTTGCGTTGATGTTCTTGATTCTCTCTCTCTCTCTCTCTCTCTCTCTCTCTCTCTCTCTCTCTCTCTCTCTCGTAGTTTTGCCAATGCAGACGTGTCTTGTATCCCGTGTGTGTATTAGGCATTCAATACGTCAGCAGAAACACATCCAGAAGTCACGGCTCATCTAAGACGTCGTCGTGTCCACGTGGATATGCGGCCGGCGACGACGGTCAATGCGCCGGTCAGTATGCTGTCATCTGTAACGACTGTCTCTCACACAGTCTCCCAGACAGGGTTATTTCTAGGATTGTGAATTTGGGGTTGTCGGAAAAATCTGGGGATCTCGGAGTTTGAAAGTCTCTACCGAAAAAGTCTGGCGAGCAAAATAAAGTCATCACATGATAAAGTTGGAGGGTGTCCTTCTCTATTGAGGGGGGGGGGGTCCAGGGCTAATTAATATGCATTTTTATACTTACCATTGTCACATTCCCAAATTTTAGGGGTGTCGACCTCAAATTGGGTTGGAGGTGGTGTTGGGGGGAGGGGGTTTAGGGGTGTAAAAATATCCCTGTTCCCAGATCAGTTTCTGTTGAACTTTAGAGAAGAAGTAGAAAGACAGCAGCACACTGAGGTAGACTCATTATTCTGTTGACTTGATATTTCTTGAAGATATTGACGAATGTCTGAGGCGTTCTCGCTGTCAGCACGGCTGTCAGAACACACCTGGAAGTTTCCATTGCACCTGTCCTCCAGGATACAAGATGGCGACCAATAAGAGAACGTGCATAGGTATGACGTCTGTTATCATTAACAGGGCATTTACTTTGATCCTCTTGGATATAAACGCCACTGGAGAGGATCCAGGACTGCCTGTGAGGTTGTGATTATCCCAGAAGCAGTGAGCAGAAACCAACCGGGGTCGGCAGAGCAGCTCTCCTCAAATCCATTCCACACTTCACTGCTTAGTAATCTAGGCACTATAAGGTTAATATTAGGCCGCTGTGGTGAGATGCCTGAGATCTCTATTGTCTATTGGTGTGAATAATAAGTCATTTCGAATTCCCGTTTCCTGCACCAAATTCCGTTCTGTCACGGCTGCAAGTTGTCCTTGGCTGTTCAAGGCTTTTGGCGTGTTTTCAGACGTTGACGAGTGCGCAGAGCAGAGAGTCGCTTGTGGCCAGAATCAACGCTGCTTCAACAAGCGCGGAGACTTCGAATGCGTCGACGTCTCTTGTCCTCCAAGATACGAACGCGACAACTCCACTGGGTAACGACGCTGTCTCACGGCAGAGAGTTCATATATGACGCACATAATTATAACAATTAACACCCGTACCTAGCTTCCATCTACCCTGTGGCCCAACAAATCCCACATCCTTATTTTACTGTGGCTAGAACCTTGTCAAATTTTGACCAATCTTGATGAAACTTGGTAGAAATGTAGCTGAAAGAACCTCCCCCCCCCTACATACCTATGTTCAGTTTGTTCACAACATATTTTATTTGTAGCAACTGTATATGTCATGAATATTGTTCTGTTTTTCTGTACCCAGGTCCTTCTATTAGGCCTCTAGTTTCGAGCCCCTCCAATTTTTGGAGGCTACCATGGAGAAGAGGGAGGAACAGGGGTTGGGCCAGCTCACTTTTGGATCTAACTTTGCGCCAATGCCCAGTTCTGGATCCGCGCACTGCACCTCCTCTTAATGATAACTCCACTTAGCAATGCATTATAATTTCAGCAGTTCTTCTTTGAGACTGCTGTTAATTTTGCTTGACTCTATTGTGTGCATGTTTAAAGGAAAATAGTTTTACTCTCGTCTTCTGTTTTTAGCTACTGCGTACTTAGGTGCCATCAGCCAGGAGTTGACTGTCCGGAGGGGATGCTCTACAAAGACGTTCTCGAGTTTCACCTGGTGGCACTTGCCAGTGGAATTCCCGCCCATCGTGACCTCATCCGATTGATTGCCTACGACCAGGAGAGCGTCCATCTGCCGCAGACGACTTTCACGATCGCTGAAAACGGAAACAGAATTCCGTTTGCCATTCGACTCGAGGACGGAAAGGGGGTCGTCTACACCCTCCAGCCGCTACGAGAGAAACAACTCTATCGGATGAAGGTCGAGGCAAGGTCGTACGACCATCGGCGGAGGGGGATTCAGTACCACACTACCTTCATGATATACATCTCAGTGTCTAGCTATCCGTATTAGGAATAGGAGAATGCCGATGGTAGCATCTGCTCTCTCTCTCTCTCTCTCTCTCTCTCTCTCTCTCTCTCTCTTCCCCTCTCTTGTCTTCTCAAAGGGCTTCTGTTTTTTTATTCAAACGACATTCAGGTTGGCATAATAAAAACGCTGCTTAAAATAATCTCGATTCAGGCCCGCTGGTGTCCAGTAAGAGCACCGGGATATGTAGGTACATATATTGAACGTAGAACAGTTACCGTACTAAGGCTTTTTTGTAGACTGCTTGTTACCATTTGTGTTTAAAAAGTCGTTTTTCTTCACAGCTTGGTTTTTAGGAAAATTCGTGTACTGAGATGGATTTGTGAATTATGAATTGTGGTATTCTATCAAATGCATTGTTTGCATATTTTTTGTGTTAAAAATAAAATCTGCTGTGTAAAAGTGTTTGATTCCAATTAATTTGTCATAGTGCCACAATAATAATATAGAACAGCGATATCATAAATGATGATAATGAAATGAAATAAATATCTTCAAACATGATAATGAAAGATGATTTAACTATTTATCAAATTTTTATAGATAAACCTGACAGGTATATCTATGAAAATGTTGTCCGCTTTTGTTAAAGTCCAGTAGATAGGCTGCAGGGATATTTTACACCCCCCCCTACCCCCCCCCAATTTGAGACCGAATCCCCTCTCAGCTATTGGATTATCTTTTTTGTTTGTCAGACTTTCTTGGTAGGGGACCCCAGAATTTACCGCCCTCCAAATTGATAATCCTAGAAATAACCCTGATAGGCTGCTATTAGTGGTCTGTGTGATTTTTATCTTGTAGCTTAGTGACGTCATATAGGCTCCCTAGTTACTAACTACCTGTGCATAGTAGCATAGTGACCTTGTTCTGACATCTCTATTCAAATGTTTTATTAGGAACCCTTAAAATTAGATGCTTCAACAAAAATGTAGATTATGACAACATATTTGCAAGGACATCTTGCATATTGAATTAATAATTTTGAGACAAACGGTATCGACCTGAACATTTCCAAGCTTACAATTTTAAACTGTATTTGGTGAAAAATGGATGTTGAATTCATCTATAGGTGTAAGCTTTTATTAGGCCACTAGGCTCGAGCCCCCTCCTCTTTTTGAGAGGCTACCATAGGGAGAACACTTTCATCTAAGTTTGCGCCAATGAATATAGGCTATACTGGTAATTGCCTTGTGAAATTCAAAACTAGATCATATTATTACAAAACATATTATTGTGGAGAATTTGCATTCTTTAGTATAGTTATATACCTTACGCTAATCTACGGTTTTTCTTGGCTTTTACCTACGGGGTTCTCCTGATACGCTCTTATACATTATGATTTCAAAACACTCATTTTTGAACAAATATTAGCCATCCGCCTATGAAATCCCTGAAATACGATCAGAAATAATTCTGCTCTCAAGCGAAAGTGACTTTGAAGCTTGTGGACAAGCTTTGAACGATTTTTTGTTCATTGCTGATACTCCCTTTTGTGCGCTATGTACTATTTTTGCAACAATGCACGGTTTATTATTATGTAATCGTATATGTAATTAAGATTTTTAGGACGATTATTTAAGAAGTTATGGCACATTTGTGCCAACGTTTAAAATATCTCTCGAATTGCGGCTTCTAAACTTTAAGGCTCATTAAACTATCAGTCAAATGACTCCGATTTTGTCATATTTAAGATTCATTTCCATTAATTATTTAGATATTTGTTATTGAAATGTCAATGGACATTTAGCATTAATCAGAACGCTCCGTTCCTTGGTCACATGACCCCATTCTTCAGACCTCGGCTTCCATTGGGCAAGGCCCCGTATCTCAGATCACTGCGGCCCTGTCATTCGTCGAGGCCTCCCTTCTACCTCCACTCCACTTCTGAGGCTATATAAACGCGAGAACGCGCCTCAGTCGGCAGTTCGAAACGGGCTCCCGTTACTTACCGATCCCAGCTTCGGCTGAGCATTTCTCCCAGCTTGAGCAGCTCTTCGTGAATTTCTCCCAGCTTCGGCTGAGCAGCTCTTCGTGAGCATTTCTCCCAGCTTCGGCTGAGCAGCTCTTCGTGAGCATTTCTCCCAGCTTCGCTGAGCATTTCTCCCAGCTTCGGCTGAGCAGCTCTTCGTGAGCATTTCTCCCAGCTTAGGCTTCTTCGTGAGCATTTCTCCCAGCTTGAGCAGCCATGAGCATTTCTCCCAGCTTCGGCTGAGCAGCTCTTCGTGAGCATTTCTCCCAGCTTCGGCTGAGCAGCTCTTAGAGCATTCTCCCAGCTTCATATTGAGCATTTCTCCCAGCCAAAATCTTCATCTTCGGCTGAGCAGCTCTTCGAGAGCATTTCTAAGTCCCGAGCTTAGCTGGATTCGGAGAACGAACTCCCACAGCAAAAATTTCTGGTAAAGTAGAACTGTATAAGGTTGTTTTTTTGTTGTTGTTTGCTTGCGAATGTAAATGTTTTGATGCTGTGTTTATCTGTAGGTGTGGCTGTTCTTTTTTGTGGTGCGTTGCATCTCGGACAAAGACGTCTTCCCTTTGCATTAGTTGTTCGACAGTTCATTTAGTAATCGAGGTATTTACATAGGTTTCCTTATTAGTTGTTCGACAGTTCATTTAGTAAGCAAGGTTTTTGCATTAGTTGTTCGACAGTTCATTTAGTAAGCAAGGTATTTACATTTTGACGCCTTTGCATTATTGTTCGACAGTTCATTTAGTAGCCGAGGTATTTACATAGGTTTCACGATTGACGCCTTTGCATTAGTCGTTCGTCTAAGGCCTTCTGTTCGATCCTTTTTTGCAAGTTCGGTTTCGACTACTCGGGATTTCGATATAAGGATCGTCATTTCATTCATGGTTGTGATTCGTGTGTTTTCGGCATTTATAGAAAAATAAGACGTTCTACTTTATAGTATCAAAACAAAAATGCTCGTTACCAGAAGTTATCAATTGGTAAGATTCATATTAGTTGTTTCTCACAAGCAAGGCCACGCCTGACCGGGTGGGGACCCGTATTTTCGATCGAAAATTTCGGAGAGTTCGCCAAACTTATTAAACTGACAATTTCTTGTGCGCCATAGTACCAAATTGTCAGGAGCAAGGGCACATTGCAGAGTTCAATAACGATAAAATAACAGTCATCAAAACAAAAAATCCATAATAATCAATTTTTCATATCTAATCAAGTTATCATAGTGCAATGAGGCCTAAGCGTGTGGGGTCGCCTTAACAAACCAGGCAACCTTATGAAACCATTGCAATTCTGTTTTCCAAACATCGTATCAAATTAGTGTTGTTCTCTGGAAAAGTAGCAGAAGAATGGAGAGGTGAGAAAACGGGCACCGGGCGGTGGCGTACATACTTATTGGTGTCGGTGGTCTTGCCTGTAGACCATGAAATGCTTGGTTTTTTTGTATCAGAGGAGCCATTTTGAAGTGTGAAGAATCTCGTCCTATCGACGGATCCTCTGCGTTTAGCGTTAGGAAGACACCGTCCCTGCGCCCAAAGAAATCCTCTTTCGTCGGGATGATGTGCATTTATTTTCTCATTTGCCTCAGATAACGATGGGAGACAAACGCAAGCTGCAAGGTAGGATCACCGTCTACCGCTGAGATCTTGAATTCAACATTTGTAATGTAATGTAGGATTTGTATAGCGCTTTTGTTTTCCACCCAGACGCTGCCTCTGGCTTTGGAGTAACATAATAAAAATCAAGACTTTTATTTTTATTTTCGATTATATGTTACCGGTGTTGATGGTGCTTCTTTCTTAACTAATCTGCTCTGAGTTATTTATGATTAAAAGACCTTAGATGAATTACAGTTATGAACGCAGGGTGAATAACAGTCCAATGTACGCAATGTATAAGGTCAGTGATATTAATGAGAAAATTAAAGTTGCATAAACGAGGATACGCAGGGAAGAGGGCTAATATAGCTTAAGATCCTTTGTGTGAAGTCATAGTGGCATGTGGCAATGTAGTTTTTTTTGAAGCACAACTTTAGTTGGTGTTGGTTTTGTGTAGCAAGATTTTAAAACCGTTTCAATGTTTTTTGGCAGAAACAGCACTGATTTAACAAACTCCGTCATCTAAATGCCGTGATAGCATTGATTGCAATAAATTGACTTTGCAAAGCATTATTGACTCCACAAGAAAAATCAGGAGGCATTTTAGGAGAGGTGTCCCAATACAAATAAACGTTTCAACCACTTTAAAGTCAATTTTGTTATATCGTGTGAAAGGAGAAGAAGAGAAAACATTGAAAATAGTGTCTTTGTTTGTATATAAAATGCATATTTTTTGTTTCATTCCACCGATCATTAAGCATGAATGAATACTGAATGTTTACAAATCGTAGATCATTGATTTAAGCCATTTGCTGATTTAGTGAGAGTGTGATTGATTCAGTTTCTGTGTTTGTAGCTGAAATTGATCGCTGTTTGAAGAAAGTTACAGAAGGAGTGGAAGCGTTTGATGACATCTGGAAAAAGGTTGAATGTCAGACCACGATGCACCCAAACATAAAATTATACATGTTGTATTCAGAGTTGAATGACTACTTTTGACACAAATGCAGTTGGTTTTAATACCATCTTTGTCTGGTCTATGCGCCATTGATTTCTCCCCCACTGACCTCGACTGACCCTTTCTGGCATTACCTGGCTCTAATCTGGTTTGCCTTTGGTGTGCCATTGGCTGATACCCTTGGCATTATGATTTTGGCACCATGGAAGTTTGAGTGATTGAGTGAGTGATTAAGACACTGTTTAAGTTGTGTGATACTAATGTAGTTGGTTTGTTATCTTGACTTGATTGTTCTATGCAGTTGTTGAACTGGGATGATAAATAAATGTTATGGCAGTGAATGGTCATTGTTTGTATTTCTGTAGTTGGTTTTGAATATCCGTGTGATTTTGTTGCCTTGTGAAGGTGTACTCGTCAAACAACACGAATCAGAAGGAAAAATTTGAAGCTGATCTTAAGAAAGAAATTAAAAAGCTACAGGTGCAGAGTGACTCACTTTGTAGCAAAGGATTTCAGAGATAACATCCGAAGGATTAATTGGCACCTTTTAGCGTTATTGTCATGTAATTATGATGTGTTTAATCTAAGGCCTGTGATTGATATTGTGGTTCTACTGCATGCCAAGAGAAGCTTTCTTTTAGAGACATGATTGAAACAATTGATGCAGTTTATTGACAGTTTATTATATGTTGTTGACTGTTGTACGTTAAAAGTTGTAACTTAAAATATTTTTGCTGCTTTGATCTCAGAGGCTTCGAGATCAGATAAAGTCATGGCTGGTGTGTGGAGACATAAAGGACAAGCAGGTGCTCGTAGATCACAGAAAGATCATTGAACAAGTAAGAACAAGTACAGCAAAGAACGTGATATATACTGATGAAGTAGCATCTTTTCTTGATGTTGTGTGATATTTGAACGATAATGGTTGGTCTATTGTGTCTCTTGTGGCCTGCTTCATGTTTATTAGTAACGGGAACAAAGGCTTTAGGAATTCAAACATGTCCACTGTATGCATATTTGTATTGTGCGTAGCAAATGGAAAGATTCAAGGTGATCGAACGAGAGACGAAGACAAAGGCTTACTCGAAAGAGGGACTTGTGTTAACGGGGAAAGTCGATCCCAAGGAAAAGGAAAAGGAGGACATCAACAATTGGCTCTCGGTAAGACGTCACTGCTGCAACTGCGATGCATTTCAGTTCCAGTTTGAGATAAACTTGCAGTCATATTCCATTTGCTTCAGTTACTTTGACTGTCCTATTGAACTGTTAACGTTTTGAGGCTGACAGTCTAGTGTTGGCTGTTTATGGCTGGATCTCTCGTTTTAGGGGTTAATCATTTCCCGACTGTGAGGACAATGATGATGTTGATGCACTACTGATGTCGGTGTTTTGTTGCAGAACTCCATTGGAGAGCTGAACCTACAAGTGGATAAGTTGGAGAGTGAAATGGAAGCAATGAATACAAGGAAAAAGAAATTAGACAGAGATGTATGTTTTGCTTTTAATTTCATAATTTACTTTTAAAAGTCTCCGATTTTTCACCTAACTTTACAGAATTCGTTTATTTAGATTTTTTCATTTCCTGTTTACTTTGATACAATAACCTGCTTAATTGTTTTGCCATTGGGAGCTGTTTTTTGCACCATCATGGATGCTTCTGTGTTGCTTTATGGCTGGAATTTTCTCTGCCTTTTTAATTGCCTAGCTAACGATGAACTAATGTTAAACTGAGCTTTGTTAATTTTCTGGTTAAACTTATGTTTTACTTTCAATTGTCAGGAAACAACACGGTACGAGACGTGCAAAGAGCTCCTAAGCAAGCACCGACATCACATCGACCGACTTGAGACAATCCTTCGAATGATGGACAACGGTGCTTTACAATCCTCTCAGGTGTGATGTTCTGTCTACAAGTGCAAAATTATTTCAAATTATTCTGAATGAATGCAGTTCTTAATGGCTTAATGTCTTACACTCGGAGCATGTAAACAAGTGTATAATTAAATTATGCAAGAATTTCAAGAAATTGAAGACAATGACTCATTTTGAAAGTGATATGTGGGTGTCTATCTTTTTGATATCTTGTAGATTGCAAAAATCCAAGAGGATGTCGACTACTACATAGAATCGAATCAGGAAGCTGAATTCGAGGAAAACGACTACATTTACGATGAGCTTAACTTGGACGACCTGACAGCCAACCTGAGGACGGATGTCGTCGCGTCCTCTCCCTCCGAAGCAGACGCCGATGCCGTTGGCACCGCACCATCGTCCAATCACAGCGGCTCACCGTCTCCAAGTTCAGGTGCAAGCACTCATTCCAAGGTAAGGTCAAAGGTGGACGAAAGGAGTGTCACTTGATCTTTTCCATTTTGCTTGACATTACTTTGACATTTGGCTTTTATGGACTCGGGTTCTTTGTTTTGAAATATTCATCTGTGATTGTTGTAAAGCATTTTATGTTTACTGTTTGTACCAGTTATAAGGTTGATTGAGTATGCTGTTCAATTTTTGTTTTGACCAAATTTGATTTGATAAGTTTCATGATGAGATATTTTATTTATGTATTTTGTTTGAAAAGAAATCTGAAGATGATAGCAAGAAGAGGCACAAGAGCCAAGACGATGTGGTACGAAAAGTTAATTTTCTCTTATTTATTTTCCAAAAAACTAGTAGTCAACAAGAACTGAAGGAATTAGAGATGATTTTGTGTCAATGTTGAACTCCCTGGTCTATGATTTTTTATTTTAGAGATTTATTGCATAAATTTTTATATTGTAATGATTCATAGTCTCTCTTGTTTTAATTTTGACTTTGGTCCTGGATCATGTGTGTGTGAAGGAATTTGCTGACTAATTTCTGCTTTAATTTATTTTTTAAGAGCCAAAGTGTTGGAAGGAGTAACTTATCATTGAAAACCAATTTAACAGAGAGTTCAAACAATTCTACAAGTTCCAGTCGGTTGCCACAGACTCCAACGAAATCAAATACTCTCGGGTAAATTGTGCTCAGCGACCACGTGTATGGGGCCCATTGCTCACCGGGGCCACTGAGCCCATTTCAGAGCGGGACCCTTTAGACTGCATCCGGGGCTCTTGTGGCTCTGAGCCACGTGTGCCATAGTGCTGTTTTGCATCTGTCTACTTTGGGTTTGCTACAGTCAGACCAATTTGATATTTTCTTTGAGAGACTTTGGAAATGGTGTTATAGTAGACAGGCATGGGCTAAATATTTCATGATGAGTTGTGTTTAGAAATGCTGTGACATTAAAGGAAGTGTGAATTTAGGAGGAATAGTTTGTATGTGAGAGAAACTATTTTTAGTTTGGATGAAACTAAATAGTACAGTGCAATATTATTGTTCTATGAAATGCAGCCTCTTCATAGAGGATTCTATACACCTGGAACATGCTTTGTTTTACAGTAGCGTGCCATCAACACCAACATCATCCTCCGTTGTCAGCAATGTGAGGCCAACGACAACGGTATCCGTACAAGGCCTTGGGTACGCACAGGTCGCAGGGTCGCATCACAGTAGCTCATCAGGTAATGGAATTACTTTACAGAGAGAGCTTCCATGGGGAATAAGGCTGCATGTGGCTAATGATGTACAAATGGCCACGGTCATTTAATATATATGGTCTTGATTTGACTTTGATTTCCACTCTAATAGCCTTATTCATTAATTGAATGGCATTGTCTAAGCCTATGGCTGTGATATTGGAATAGAATGTTTATTTCTAGGCTTAAAACTTTTCAGGTAAAGCGGTGCAGAGCCTAGCCAAGAGTCACTCTGGCGGTACGAACGGCTTGATCGTCATGTCTCCAAACCTCTTTCAATCAATGACACAGACTGCTGTAGCAACAACCTCTGTCTCTACGTCGTCGTCGTCATCATCTGCTGCCTCTGGCCATTCCAGTTCTTCCGCAGTGCCGGTGGTTTCGTCATCGTTGGCGGGCGGTGACTTGCCTTCCTCCAGTTCTCTTCCAGGTTCCTCTTCGTCTACGTCTGTCGTGACGGCGTCTGCCGCTGCGCCCAGCCCGTCGCCGCTCGTCGGAGGTGTCACGACGGCGGCAGCACCGGCGTGTCAGCCACCGCAGCTGTCGGCGCTGGCACAGCACCAACACCAGCAGAGACTGCATCAGGCGATGATGGGAGATGCGGCAGAGCGGTCAACGGTGTCACCACAAGCACGGCACACGCGCCACAGGTCGTTCAGTTTAGAACACTTTGACAATTGACTTTCAGTAATGCTTCTGTGAAGATAAGGATTTTACTCAGTTATGGATTTTGCTGTGCCAAGTAAGTAATTGTGTTTGATAGACGACATATTTGTTTACCATTTTGCTTTTGCCTTGCTTTCAGAGTTAATAGTTTTTCTTACTATAGAATGACACAAATGGTTCAAATTCGAATCAGCTAAAGTCCTTGGGTCAAGACTCACAGGAGCAGCGGCTCTCACAGGAGCAGCGGCTGGGTCTGGACGTGGCTTCAAAGCCGTTGGGCCAAAAGCATCTCGAACCATCACTAGGTTACTATTCACTGTCTGCAAATTGCAGTTTGGAATTAAGAGTTGAGATGTCATTTGAAAAATTGCAGTTTAGTCTAAGTAAGATATCATTACTCACAAGTGTACATTGATTTACTAGTTTCAGACATGCCGCCAAGCCTTCAGCTGTCGTCGCTATCACTGACGCCATCCACTGACTCCTTGCAGACTCTGCCTCAGCAGCAGCAGCAGCAGCAGCAGCAGTCGATATTGCCACCCATCAGTGTCCCAGTGACACACACCATCTATCTCAACCCCATTTACGGCGTCACCCCCTCGGCCCCCAGCAGCTGAATAACGACCAGATTTTTCATCAGATGATGCTCAACGTGTCATCGCGTCACCTGCCGCTTCACACAGACTCTGAAACCGTGAGGTGCGATGCTTAGGAGATGTAATTAAGATAGTGCATTATGGTGGTTTTGATGTATTGTTAACTTTGAAATGTAAAAGGAAACGGTTTGTCCAGTTTAGTAAAGATGATTTCAAATTATTCATTTTTGGCTTGTATGTTGAAAAATTCATCATTTGGTTGTGCTATTAAATTTTGTGGTTGTAGTTTATTTGCTTCAGTTCTGTTTGAACTTAAATCTGATTTTAATTTGATGGTGTTCTAGGGTATACCTGCCGAACAACCCTTGTCCAACTCCTTCTTACTATCCTCAGGTGTTGCCTCAAATAATGCAAACACCTGACTTCTTCAGCAAGTTAGAACCTGACTCACTGTTCTTCATATTCTATTATATGGAGGTGAGAATCTCTCATTTTAACAGCTTAATAAGTTCATTCATCTTCCATTTTTTTGAAATATTTTCCACTTTTAGGGTAACTGTTCTTGATGTAATGTGTTTTCAATTGGTTAAAAAATTGTTGTATTAACGTGAAATTCGTCATAATGGGATTTCTGCGGTGCTTTTTTTATGCATTACTTAATGCATGACAAGCGTTTGGTAGATGTGTGACAATGGATGTTTGTGTGATTAGGGAACAAAGGCCCAGTATTTGGCAGCAAAAGCCTTGAAGCAGAAGTCTTGGCGTTTCCACATGAGGTACATGATGTGGTTCCAAAGGCACGAAGAGCCAAAAACAATTACAGACGAATATGAACAAGTAAGAACGTAGAGTTGTTGAAGGCTCCTTAGTGGTATTCAGAGTTAACCATGAGCTCTATGACTGCTTCAGATTAATCCTTTATTTTGTGCTATTTGCTCATATTTCCTCCTCAGATCTCTTTGTGTGTGTGTGATGCATCGTGTCAGCAAATGTATATCTCATCATTAATGCTTTCATATTGCGACTAACCATTTGGCTGGTTATCTGTATTTCTTTCCAGGGCACTTACATATACTTTGACTACGAAAAATGGGCACAGCGCAAAAAAGAAGGCTTCAAATTCGAATACAAATATCTGGAAGACAATGACCTATAAAGTGGCGCCATCTTATGTAAAATTTCAGAATGATATCTTTGTTTTTCTCTTTTCTTGGTCTTTCTCGGCACGGACAGGAGTTCTTTATTTGAAAACAGATAGGAGGAGGAGCCGTGGCTTCACTTGGAGCGGTGAATTAGTAGATTGATTAACTGTGAAATTAAATATCGACCGTGGTTATGATGTGTTGTGATGCACGGCAGAGTAGCTACCGGTCTTCATGCAATACGCGTATTTGTTAAGTTGAAATCTTCAGGTCGGTGTCATCTGCTTCGAGGTGTAATTGCTGATCGCTTGGAGTCGTCTGTTTGGGAAAGTGCCTAAACATCTACGGATATAAGTTGGCTTTAATTATTATTTTGGGGTCTTGATTCTTAATTCGGCTCAAGTCTTGATTTGTTCTTTTGCAAACAACAGAGAGAGGGAGAGAGAGAGAGAGAGAGAGAGAGAGGCATAATGTCCATTGTAGTGACTCATAATATGCTGATTTGTTCCTGTAGTAGCAGTTGACTTTTATAGGACGTGTTTAACGATTGTGGCAGCTGTGAGATGTTTCAATGACTTCTGCTTAAATCTCATATTTTCTTGTTTTGCGTTCTTTCGTAATCGATCCACGTCAAATTTATTTCAGCATTTCTTACCTTTTCCTATTTTTTCTCCAAGCCGATTAAGAAACGGGTTGTGAGTCGGACGACGGGGGCGTTCTCTTTTGGTTTTACGTTTTTGAGTTCTAAATGGTTCCTGTAAATTCATTGCACAGACTGTGTTTGCCGCTGCTGATTTGTTAAAGTAATGTACTCTTGTTAGGCCTTAATTGGGGGGGGGGATCCTTGTGCTGATTTCTTTATTGTCAAATATTCAATGGGCTGTTTATTTAAATTGAATGCCTTAGAATCAACATTGGTAATGCTTTCTGCTGTGGCTTTTCCCGTTAATCTGCCTTTTTTGAGGGTGTCGCTGTCTGTCAATGCATCAGTTTGGTTGATGCTCTCCAGTACCCTGTACTCATTGTTTTCACTGATTAAGTAAATGGTGCTGCTGTTTATGCAGAATAATTCGTAGCCATTGTAGGAAGAGGGAGTCCTCTTTAAGCCGCCTCTGGAAATTCTGTCTGTTGACAGGTGTTAACTGATTTTGCCCCGATCACCGCCGTAGTTGACAAGATGAGCATTTTAAAGCTGTAACTGGTGTTTTTTTATCGTGTTGCAATTATGTATTCTGTTAATTCTTAGAAGCAATTCTACGAGCAAAGTGTCTGTTGAAACAAGTACTATGTTGTAAAATGTTTTGCTTGAAACTTACACTGCACTTCAAAGAACAAATGCAGCCATCTATACAATCGGTGTTCATTTATTGTTAAAGTGTATTGCCCGATGGATTCAGGCAGCACTGCAGTGTGGCCTCTGGCAGGCAGAAAGAAGTCTCTTGTAATTAAAATTCAGGTCACAGTTTACAAGGTCTTGTTTTAATTGCTCCTTGGTCCATTATTGTCTTGACTGTTAAGTTGTGACATTCAATAATTATTTGTTAAAGAGGAACTGCTTCTCACCGCTCTCACCACCTATCTGTGTAGCAGTATTTAGTGAGAGCCGACGAGACACTCACATCTTCTGTTTAAGTTGATGTTATTTGTAGGACAACAGTCTTGTGGTATTACAGTGAAGCACTCAGCCGTCTAAACTAAGTCATTTTAAAATTTTGGCCCACGTTGCTAACTGTTGAGAGTTTTTTTGTCTACGATAATAACAGATAATTCTGAAATAAACTGAACACTACTTCAGTAATTATTGTTCAATCAAAAATGTTTTCGATGTGACATCATTTGGACTCGGTGCTGTGTTTGTATCTTTTGAAATGCCTGTTCAGAGGCGCAGACGGTGGTCGGGTGGAGAATGAGTGAGCGTCTTTTGCGTCTAGCGTTGGTTTTATCTGCTGTCGGTCGTTGATTACAGGCGTTTGTCT
Source organism: Metaphire vulgaris (assembly GCA_018105865.1). Classification (NCBI taxonomy): domain Eukaryota; kingdom Metazoa; phylum Annelida; class Clitellata; order Crassiclitellata; family Megascolecidae; genus Metaphire; species Metaphire vulgaris. The sequence goes on from CM030850.1 coordinate 463,498, forward strand.
ATCTGCATATCTTGGTGATTAGATTTGATTTTCCTTTTCTAACGTCACTTTAATCGCAAAAGCGATATACATTCGCACCAAGATGCACACACACGTTTGGTTTGATCGTCTGTCGGTTTTTTCAGTCTAATTTTGCAATCAGTAGTAGTGTTATGAACGAGGTGGTTTTTGTGGGTGGGAGACAGAGAGAGAGAGAGAGAGAGAGAGAGAGAGAGAGATATGACGACCTGTGACATGCCATGTTTAATTTCAGTTGATTAATGAAAATCAGTTTGCTCAATGATTACACGTTCTGTGTTGCCATCATTAAAGAAAACGCTGGTATATATTGATGCCTTCGATCGCTTGTGTTTGTATCGATATGTCGGTCTGTCGGACCATTTGTTTCAAATGATTTGGATCTGATGTCACCCAAAGTTCTTTGTCATGTGGGGCTCTGTCCTAGGCAGGGTTATTTCTAGGATTATCAATTGGGGGTTTATATATTCTGGGGTCCCCTCCTTCATGACGAGTGATAGCGAGCGTTAAAATGTTATAATTTGGGGGTGTTGCTCAACTTGCTCTCATATTGGGGGGATGTAAAAATATTTGGTCCTAGGTCATACGACTGTGCTGTAGTATGTACTTGTACAAGGCAGGGCATGACGCATGCAGTCATAGGGCACGCTGGGAGGGCTCACGGCGTTTCTTAGGCCCCTTAGTCGAACCCAAGAAGGACTCCCCTCTTCCTCAGGGACATCATGAAACCATGGGCGCCCGCACATTGGGGTCAGAGGGGCACTTGCCCCCTCTGGAAAATAAAAATGCCAATATTTCCCATTGAAATTTGAAAATCTTGCTAAAATATTACCTGCGACCATTGTGTTAAGGTGTGTTTTGCCCCCTCTTGGAAAAATTTCTGTTGTCGCCCATGCATGAAACCCCTCCCAACAGATGGAATCAATCGATTTCGTTATCCGCGAGCACAACTACCTCGGCCTTCGAACTCCTCGACGACGCCCCTGGCCTCAGCGAAGAATAGCCAGGATTTTCTGAAGGGGAAGATTACAAGCGACTATTGGGAGAGGTTGGGTAGCGAGAAATATTTACTTGGGAAATAGTGAAACATCACGTTATCCGTTTTTGCCGAAGGAATCTAGAAACATTAAAATTTACAGAGAATAGACCGTGGCGCGATTTGGCGCAGCGCCTGCGCCAACGTCGGCGCTTTGCAGGGGCAGAGGTCGGCGCCGGAACTCCTCGGCGAAATCGGTGATTGGACCTCCAGGTGGTAGTCGAATTCCACCGAGTCAGTGGAAGAACTGCAGCACCTGTTCCAGTTGGGTGGTGTTGGCATATTCTGGGGTCCCCTGCAGAAAGTCTGATTAGCATAAAAAGTTCATCCCAGTCTCAGATTGGGGGTGTCGGTCTCAAATTGGGATTTGGGGATGAGGTGTAAAAATATCCCTGGCCCCCACTCTGTCTTTTACATATGAAAGAATAATATAGCCTATATTTTCAATCGTTGAAATAGCGCTATAAACCACTTGAAATTCGAATCCGGCTTGAATCCGCTCCGTCAGCCTATATTGGTTGTCAGGATACAGGAGGCCCACATTGGGCTACCCGAGCCTACCCCAGGGCGCGATTTGTAGGGGCGAAGGGGGAATCTCCTCCCACTGCCCAACTGCATCCCCCTACTGCTACATACCCCCACTGCTACATTTTCCCAACAACTACATCTCTCAATCTCGACATATTCCCTCCCCACTGCTCCAGGTCACAAATCGCACCCTGGGATACCTATATCAGTGATCGCCAACATACAGGTATTCAATGCTTTACCCTTTAACATTACTTTTGCACACAGTATAAGGGCCCATAAGTAAACATTGGGAGAGTTAACAAATTGGCCAATCTGCCTCCGCAGTGGCGTAGCCAATGGAAGGTTGGGGGCTAACCCATTGGCTATCTGACCAAAAAACTTTATATTGCGGAACACTATAGTTGCACGCGGTCATATGCCTGTATATAATGCTATATAATAATTCCTTAAAAGCAAGTGAAATAATATAATATTTGACGACTTTTTGCTTGTCATGATTTCTAGGAGTTGGGATTCATAAATAACTACCCCTTCGGGATATCATATTGCGCCATTGGTCAGCAGTATTAAACTCTACCAGAACTAGCAATAGTAGAAATCTAGTAGGCTCCTAAATTGCTACTTAGGCCTATATGTGTTTGCCCGTTTCTATTGAAACATATGCAAAGTGGTATAATCCGGACCTGGGTGGGTGGGGGTAGTATTAAATTGAGGAAAAGGCACCAGACAGCAGACTTTAAAGCGTTTGAGACGACCTTTTTGCTCGTTAAGACATTTGGACCGGAAAATGTGGAAATGCTTCCCCATTCTGGAATCCTGGCTTCGCCACTGCTGATGATAGTGGCACTTGTTTCGAAGACCTTCATTCAGTTATATATATATATATATATATATATATATATATATATATATATATACACGTTTCTGTTTGCAATTTAATGAGTTCTGAAACGTTTCTGTTTGCAATTTAATGATATGAATGACGTTATTTTCTCTTTCTGAAGTACTTCAAAGCATAATTTCACTCTGAGCATCAGTATGAGACATCAGTGGCGGCTCCACCGGGGGCTGGGGGCCCGTTTTCCCCCAGTGGCCCCCAGTTGGGACCTTATACTTAATGCTACATACATTAAACAACAAATGTTTGGCCCCCATGATTAAAGCCCCCCACTTGCAAATATAGAGCCGCCACTGTGAGACATACCGACATAAGTTTCGAACGTGGTCTATTTAATTATTTTCAAACTATATTGTGTCAAACTGATCAAAGATAAATGCTTTAAAACAAAACAGTGGTAACACCACCTTTGGGTCACGAGACACTTGAGGATGTTACACGAGAAATGTCAGCCTAAAGCTCTAAACCAGATCCGGCGCGTGGGGCCTGCAAAGCCTGCGGCCGCAGGGGGCCCCGCCGGCCTCGGATATTTCAGAGTTTTCATTTTTCGGATTCTTAAGTAGTATTTGTTTTGTTTTTTGCTCGTCAGGCCATTTGAAGAGGCAAAACTATATAGGCCTACGGATGACCCAGGGCCTGTTTTAAGAAAAATTTATCATTGCACTAAACTCGGAAAATTTGTGGACATCCGCGCAAAAACAAGTTTAAAAAGGTCGTCCATTAAATGTATCACTACACAAAGCACAGAAAATTGCACTTTACCACTGCACATTTTCATTTTATCACTGCACATTTTGTGTAGGCCTATCACTGCACCTTAAAACAGGCCCAGGGATGACCTTTTTTGCTCCTCAACACATTTCAAAAACGTTGCGCTCGTAAAAATTGCATCGGGCCCTCGAAAGTCACGCGCCGGCTCTGCTCTAAACGAGTCTTTCCTCTGGGGCACTCCCCAACTCTCTAGGTACGCCGCTGCTACTAAAAGCAACTAGACGGGTTTTGTTCAATTTATATTATACTGAAAAATATTCAGCGATTTGTTAAGAATTTAATCCAAATTTAAGTCATGCTTAGAGCGGTCTTACGACACTTTTGAAAATCGTTAAAAATTTAAATTAATTCCTCAAAATTCTGAATAAATTAAGTTTTTTTCCGGTGCTTGCTTCAGTTGATCTCGCCCTTTCAACGATCGCATTCAATTAACGACATTAATAAGTAATAGTTTGTAAAATTTAGCAGTTAGACACAACTTGAACTGGACTGGGATCGTTGTGTCTGTCGACGATCGCCTGAACGTGCATAGTTAACTTATCCCGACAGAGTAGCATATGATCCAGAGAATAAAACAGACCAAACCGATCCAAACGAAACTTGGACCAAAGAATGCCATCCCTGAAGAAAACACGATCATAGCGACCTAGAGTCAAATGCAAGGGTCTCTTGCTTATACAGTTGAAGCCCATTACTACTGAGTCGGACTATAACGCACCATCAATTACCACATACTAATTCATAACTAGCAGATATGTAATTTTTGTATTCAGCAATCAACTAATCGAGTTACTAATGAGCAGTTTTTGGTTGGGGGAAGGGGCTAGTGTGTCAGATTCCTTACCCAACCCTCACCCCTCCACAGAAAACTTTCTCACCGGATTTGCGCGAATTTGGCAGGCGGTCTGGGGTAGGTTGTGGGGCAGTTGCTCCCATTTGTCCCCCCCCCCCATGGCGACGATAATGCTAATGAGTAATTAATAATCGCTTAGAAAGAATGATATTTGATGAATGATGTAGGCCTAAGCAAATTTAACGCAAAACATAAAAGGCATAAAGTCTTATACCGATTACTGTTGAAACAAGGATGCAGAGAAGGTTTGTTGTTTGGTTCAGATTGAAGTTCATGTCGGCAACGTCATCGTTCTGTCCTGAAATCAGATCAAAGTTGACTTAAAATGCTAAGTCAATGACCTAAATATCTAAACTAAAACACTAAAAACGCTGTCACTCAAATTTGGCAAATTCAATAATTCAAAGCAACAATGAAGATGATGACGATGATCATGACGACGACGAGTGATCAATTTGTAGATTGCCAAGATTACCGAAGTAGAAATTGTTGATCTGGTTATCGGCTGAAATGGAAAACAACTCAGTCAGTTAATATCAGGTAAGCAAGATGCCTTTTATTCAATGCAACAAAGAAGTCAGATGATGATGATGATGATGACGACGATGATGATGATGATGATGATGATGATGATGATGATTTATGACAACTACGAGTAAGAAAATTGTCGCCTACCGTTGACTTGCAAGTTTGGCCCGTTCCTGTTCAGTGCTGGAGGCGGACCTGAAATGGAAGTAACCTCGTAGTTAATATCAGATAAGTGAAATACGTCGGCGGAAAATGCAAGTGTACTATGAACGAGAAGGTATGGATTAAGCGAGACAAATGGGAACACTGAGTGTGTGTGTGTGTGTGTGTGTGTGTGTGTATGCGCGCGTACCGTTCTGACCCACAGGTGCTCCGTTCCCGTTTTGACCGACAGCTCCTTGTCCTCCGTTCCCGTTTTGACCGACAGCTCCTTGTCCTCCGTTCCCGTTTTGACCGACAGCTCCTTGTCCTCCGTTCCCGTTTTGACCGACAGCTCCTTGTCCTCCGTTCCCGTTTTGACCGACAGCTAATGGGTTGCCATTGTTTGCCATTTCACCCCAGTTCACCTAAGAATACATAAAGACAAGGTATTACTTTATAATTCTAATGCGCTGTAGACTGAAATGCCCACGATATTACTGTTACGATTATTTTAAAAAAGCAACATACCTTTATTACGCGTCTTAAAAATCATACGAATATTGCAAAATTGCTTAACCGCCGGGTTATCATGGTACAAGTGTTAATTACATTTTTAAAAATTGACAAGGTTTGGGTCGACGTCGTCTGGGCAAGGCAGGTGCCTCTTCGCTTTCAGTTTCACTTTCAGTTTCAGTTTCACTTTCGCTCTTAATAAAGACAGCTCTCTTTTGAGGTTTAAACTTCTTCTTTTGTAGTCTTTTTTCTCCGCTCCTAGCTTTTCTACCACCCTCTTGAAATTCTTCAATCAGCACACTGTCCAAAATAGCAGATGCAGCCATGCTCAAAATATGCCTGGCCCATAGAGAGGATAGGCTGCCCGCCCTGGTCTGAGCAACTTCCCTTAAATGCTGAAATGCTGATGAGGGAGAGAGAGAGAGAGAGAGAGAGAGAGAGAGAGAGAGAGAGAGAGAGAGAGAGAGAATGAGAATGAGAATGATGGTTCGAATGTGGTTTTCGAATGTAGGCGGTCAGTGTATAAAAATAGACTGAGACCCTCTTCCGAGAAACACACACACACACACACACACATCAAAGATTACTAATCGAAAGCGAATTCTACCAGAAAAGCTGTACCACTAAATAAAGAGCTGTCTTTAAAAAAATAAAACGTTAGCATTCTAAATTGGTTGCTTAGCAACATTCCGTTGTCGACATTGGATTTGAAATTTTCGTTTGGATGTGGTCTAAAAACGATCAAAGATTACTAATCAAAAGCGAATTCTAGCTGAAAAGTTGTACCACTAAATTCTCAGACTTAAAATTAACATATAGGCTATACATACTCCCGAATCGACAATGGACGTATCGCTAATCTGCTAATGCGATCCGAAAAAATCTTTCTTTTCTTCGACTTGCAATCCCGAACAGTTGACGTCATAGAAATATAATTCCATTATCTTTTTTTCAGGAAATTTACATTGCGCCTTTACGCAGCTTTCAGAATGTTTCTATGGGATAGAAGTTTTCAATGTAACATATTAAAAAATTAGAATTTGGGACAGCAACTGAATAATTCATATAGCACAAATGTCACCAACACTGTTGCTTATAACTGGACCATAATTGCAGATGTGGATAGGCCTACGAGAGAGAGATATGGATTGCACCTAACATCGGCCACAGATAGAGGGTATTTGTGTGTAGCAATTTTTTAAAAGAGAGAGAGAGAGAGAGAGAGAGAGAGAGAGAGAGAGAATGATGGTTCGAATGTGGTTTTCGAATGTAGGCGGTCAGTGTATAAAAATAGACTGAGACCCTCTTCCGAGAAATCAGTTCCTGGCAGTGGTCTTGGCATCCTTCTTGACAAATTTAGGCGGATAATCTAGTTGAGCGTCGGAGTCAGCCACTCAGTCAGTCAGGTCTGAGTCGCCACACTTTGGGGGGGGAAGAAATTTCCATTCCCCCATGCAACATATAAACAATTTGGGGAAATTTTACGTGGGGGGGAATTCCCCCTAAGAAGGCCTAGAATAAACACTGACGAGAATTTCTACCTGGGCCCGGAGAATTGTGAATTTCGATTAGATCGACGAGTTGCGCAAATTTTGTGGACAAGTCCGATTCGGGGAAGAGATATAGAAATAGAGTAATAGGTCATCGTAATAGGAAATAGAGTAATAGGTAGGCAAGAAGAGTTATAATCTTAGTATTGTATGCGTATTTGTTGGGTTTCAATACAGTGCAATTTAAAATATCATACTTATTATTTATTTTTATTATAAATTATAAAATTCCTGATTAGAATAATAAGTAAGTGAGTCAGTTTCCCTATATCTCATGTAAGTCTCCCACCGTAGCCTACACTTCCATTTGTCTTCTTAAATAATACGTCGAATTTATTTGAACGTTTTAAAAACGATGGGCTTACGTGGCGACGTTCTCATAGACATAGTCCAATGAAGTCTCTCACGTTCCTACCTTTACCGTTAAAACACACCGATAGCCGTTGCCTCGATCGGGATGACAACCGTAGTAGAGGATACTAATGCCCAGTAATCTTACACCTGGATAGCTGGTTTGTCTCGTATGGACTCGTTAGGTTATCACTGTCTTTTTAGGCCGACACTAACGCGTCTACAATAATTTTACAGATTCTGTACGAAAATTGTAGGCCTAAAGGTGTTAATGGCTTAAACGACTGGCAGAGACGCAGGGACCATTTAAGATGAAGCTGCATTGACTCAGGCCTCAAAGGGGTTGTCATCTCCCGTCCTGACAATAGAAGGATGCCGGCGTCCTGATAACGTTAGGTTGTGATATCCGCATTCAGGCACGTCCAGAAGCGGATCTAACGGGGGCTAGGGGGATCAGCTGACCCAGGTTACGTGTATTTATTGGTGCCAAATTATTTGAAAATTAAATTCATGTTGATATAGTAAATCTTGACACAATGACCGTCTGATAGACTTTTGCGCAGGCTGCATTTGCTTGATCGAAGCTAGCAGGGCATCAGTATACCGTTTGTTCCGCGCCTATATCTACCTTCTAGTCTATCTGATATTAGACCTCCCCGCTAGACAAGTCATTGTTCGTCTGATTTCGCCGCAGGGCAAGAAGTGTATATGCGCAATTTGTATAGTCGTTGCAGAGCTGCCGCGTCTGAATTAATATGCGTTAACCTTTTAGGAATCACAAGAAGAGATAAGATCAGGAATGAATAAATCAGAGAAAGAACGAATATGAAGGACACAGCAATAGACAAAATCCGAAGGAGAAGACTTCAGTGGTTTGGACACGTGATTGAAGCCCAGTCGATGCCTAAAAAGAATCTGGACCCGCATTTTAGATATATATCACTTTAAAGGGTTTTTAAATCTATACAATGCTTGGACGACCATTGATATTATTGCCAATATAGACACATTAAAACGGTGGAAAGTGACGGCTTTTTCTAGTCCTCTGACATCATTGCGGGGCGCTTGAGGGTTCTAAAGCGAAATGTGAGCAATATATCGACATGAATTTTTGGGTCGCCCAAAATTTTTTCATGGTATTTTTTCGAAATTTGAGCGAAAATTTGTGGTGTCGTAGGGCTTTCATATTTGCACAGATTGAAGCCCAGTCGATGCCTAAAAAGAATCTGGACCCGCATTTAGGATATCTATCACTTTAAAAGGTTTTTTAATCTATACAATGTATGGATGACCATTATTATAATTACCAATATAGACACATTAAAACGGTGGAAAGTGACGGCTTTTTCTAGTCCTCTGACATCAGTGGGGGGCGCTTGAGGGTTCTAAAGCGATATGTGAGCAATATATCGACATGAATTTTTGGGTCGCCCGAAAATTTTCCATGGTATTTTTTCGAAATTTGAGCGAAAATTTGTGGTGTCGTAGGGCTTTCATATTTGCACTGATTGTAGCCCAGTCGATGCCAAAAAAGAATCTGGACCCGCATTTTAGATATATATCACTTTAAAGGGTTTTTAAATCTATACAATGCTTGGACGACCATTGATATTATTGCCAATATAGACACATTAAAACGGTGGAAAGTGACGGCTTTTACTAGTCCTCTGACATCAGTGGGGGGCGCTTGAGGGTTCTAAAGCGAAATGTGAGCAATATATCGACATGAATTTTTGGGTCGCCCAAAAATTTTTCATGGACTATATAGTCCATGGTATTTTTTCGAAATTTGAGCGAAAATTTGTGGTGTCGTAGGGCTTTCATATTTGCGCTGATTGTAGCCCAGTCGATGCCTAAAAAGAATCTGGACCCGCATTTAGGATATCTATCACTTTAAAAGGGTTTTTAATCTATACAATGTATGGATGACCATTATTATAATTACCAATATAGACACATTAAAACGGTGGAAAGTGACGGCTTTTTCTAGTCCTCTGACATCAGTGGGGGGTGCTTGAGGGTTCTAAAGCGATATGTGAGCAATATATCGACATGAATTTTTGGGTCGCCCGAAAATTTTTCATGGACTAGTCCATGGTATTTTTTCGAAATTTGAGCGAAAATTTGTGGTGTCGTAGGGCTTTCATATTTGCGCTGATTGTAGCCCAGTCGATGCCAAAAAAGAATCTGGACCCACATTTTAGATATCGATGTGGTGTTTAAAGGTTTTAAAAATCTATACAATGTATAGCCACCGTTATTATAATTGCTAATATAGACACATTAAAACCTAAGGTAAGATCAAAAGACCCGAGAACTGTCTCGTGGGTTTCGTTTGAATACAGAATAGAACAATTATATATTTTAAAATAGCTTTGAACGGAGCTGAAGTGCTGCATTATTCAAACTGAATATTCTTGCGAAATCTTGTCTAAGAAACAGAATTCATAATTGACGTCATTCTTCTATAGCTATTCTTAGCAATACAAAAACTAGGATACTGCGTCTACAGTTGCTAAGTTCCTAGTCGATCACTAAAATTGAAGAAATACGTTTCACGCCGTCTGTCGAATCGTTCTCTCTTTGATGTTTGTCTACAGTTAAAAAACAAAAATCATCAACATTTAAAACCACAATAATTCTTCTACAGCTTAATTAAGTTACTAAATGAAGGTTTCTGTACAGGATGAGGGGCTCCTCCTCCTTCTCCTCGTCCTCCTCCTCCTCCTCCTCCTAGACCACCAAAGACTCGTCGTTTTACGTTCTGCAGATTTCAGAATCTCGGTTCCAGAATATGGACGCCGTCAATCTATACAGACCAACTTCAATCCAAACGGATTGGGTCTTATATATATATATAGGCGCTAGAGAATTTTAGGTGAAATTAGATGCAAATATTTAACTCTGAGCGAAATTGTAGACTATGATAATCCATATAGGGACTCGCATCTTCTCCATATATCCAGATACAATCTCACCCCATCGAATTTGCACGAATCTCACGGCCCAGGCCTCTCACTCGGGGCCCGTCCATAAGGTCCCTTTCGTTGCTGTGCTATTCGTAAATTAACTTGATGCTAATGGGAGTATTTAATTTTAGGCTGAAAATTTAAAGAACTAGGAATAACTCACAAGTTACCTTTCTTTTTAAGGGTCAATCTAAAAGCGCATAATAATACAGTAAGCAGCTATACTACGCTGCAACTCAAAAGCGCTTTATGAATCCAAGAGACGTTACTGACTTACTTACTTTAGGCCTACAATGTCAGTAGAGTTGTTTAATAAGCCGGTAGAACCACAGATGTTCGTGCAATGCGCACGCACTGACAGACAGACAGACGCTCTATAGGTTTTCGTTATTAATTTCGAACAATTGTAGAAATTACCATCAGACGACTCTTCAATCGGCCGAAGATCTCGACGACCTTTCCGTCAAGGTCACTTTAACGCCACCCTGAAATTGCAAAGTCACGCAACAACTGCAGATTAGAAGCAGGTCAATTTGTGCAGACAATGCCAGATTACGTGACATCGCTATAGTCAGTACTTAGCCACGCACACGCACACACACAGCACTCGATGCAAATCTCTAAAACCATGCAACGTATAATTCACCGACGAAAAGTTTGTCATTGTGGTCTATCTGGAGTTTCATCCAGCGTTCGATTTGTCTGGGGGTACATCCTCTCCATCACTCCCTCCCTCACCACCACCACCACAGCTTGAGACCGAACTTCCAGTTGAAAAGTTTGGTTTTATGCTGGCCTCTGTTCCCCTGGAAGTCTAAAAATGTCTGGGTGGGAATAGCCAGATTCCCGCTCTCTTTTTGGTGGAGGAGGAGGGGTTGTCAAACTCCGGCGTTAACTGTCACCGCGAGTCACGACCATTTGGTCTCAACTGGTTAACGAGAAGAAGGGAAGGACGAAGAAGACGACCCGTATAAAAACACAAATGATACCTGAAATTTTACGCATACCATTATTAAATCTTTGGCGTAACCACGGGCTAGAGGAGCTCGGTGGCCCTGCCCCCTTATTCGGGCTGAGGCCGGGCGTGAGATTAGTGCAGTTTCTTGGAGTAGTATGAGAATGAACGAAGGAGGGAAGATCAAAGCAATTGGGAGCTTGAAACGGGGGGTTTTTGCCCGTGAAGACTTTTTGGGCTGAAAAAGTCGATGTCCCCCTCCTTCCGTAATTCTGGCTACGCCACTGCATTAAATAAAAGTGTCTCCGAATGAAGTGTCCGTTTTATTTAGGGTGCAACATAAAGGATATTCTAACAAAATTCAATGATCATGCATTAGGACTGCGTCGTAGACTCTTCGATAAATCAACGCGTGTCGTCATCGGTCAAAATAAAAGGTTCGTCAAATGTGAAGCGCTATAGAAGTTGACAGGGAATAAAAACAGAAGTCATAAAACAAAGGGTTCACAAAGGGTTCTGTTCTAAAAAAATAAGAATCGAAATAAATCATTTTAACTTCAAATGTAGACTATCACACGCACACGCTAAGAAAACACTTCACACTTGCGAAGAGACACAACAAGTGAGAATCACACACTCGACTGGCAACAAGTTTCTGGTTTAGTACAACAAACTCTCGGACGAATTATAGGTCGAAAAATTGTTTAGGTCAGGTCAGGGTAGAGAGAGATCGTTAATCGTTAAGAAACCGTGAAATAATAGTTTAAAATGGCGTCGAAGTTAGTCAGAGAAAAGGTAATCAGTTCCACACAAGGTACGCGAACGTATTTTCACTGCAAAAGGTAAACGTCAGGTCCAGGATGTGAGGTTTCTTCAGTGCAACATCACAGGGCAACTTACAGTAACATCTTAGGCTGCTGTGCTGGCTTGAAACACCTCCAGTATCTCAGTACATTTACTGAGAAATGAGTCTCAGAAATCACGTGATCGCACAACCCTATCGATGGCGAAACTCGTCACGTCACCTTAATTGCAGCAACCGTGGTTAATACAATATTGAAACAAAAACATTCTAAAGACGAATTTTGCCAATTTAATAAAATCATGATTTCAAACCATCGATCTGTGCAAATCTAATTTAACCTAAACTGCAGAATTATGCAATTAAGTCCCCTATTCTTTTCTAATGACAGCGCCCACAGCAGCGTCCTATTAGTCCTATTTCATCCGAATTCAAACTAATTTCAAGACTTTCTGTCGTCATGTCAAACCAGGACTAAATGCGCAGCATTCTGTTCGGGGGGGGTGGCTATATGCCGAGTGTATCAAACGGTCAGTGGACTGGGAGGGATTATCCCAACTCTCCATGTGCCTGTTCATCGTCCAATAAAATTTAAAGCGCCAATGCCTTACTAAAAAGAGGCGGCGGAACTGGTCTTTTGCCTCCCCCCATTTAAAAAACGCTGGCCCCGGCATTTCACGCATTGGAAGGGCCAGTTGCTTACAAATCCAGTATATCTTCAGTTTCGCGAAGAGCTAACTAAATCGAAGATTACTGATAAATGTGTCAGTTTTAAAGGGGAAAAGGCCCTTGAGCTAGAAAGGGTATTTCACCCCCAATTAGGGCATATATCTAAGAGATGAAGACAAAAACTATCAAAGAAGAGTATAGATAGCATCTGAAATCCATGACCGAAAATTTTGACCCAACTTCACATACACAAATAATAATAATAATAATAATAATAATAATAATAATAATAATAATAATAATAATAATAATAATAATAATAATAATAGTAATAAAATTAATGATAATGGTAATTATTGTACATGACTGTGTATTTGTGTGTACTGACAGCTGAGGTAGTGGCCGCTCGATTGACAGATGCTGAGTTGCGATTTCTTGCTCTGAGCTTCGACAGCGAGTTTTCCGCCTGGTCCGCCCTCTCCTCAGCCTCTTCCAGGTCGTGTTGAACTTTGCGATATTTTGCCAGGTTGATGGCAGCTATCTCCTCCTGCAATTTCCAAGCATCGTTACAATTCGTGGGCGTAACCAGTAGACCTACACTTGAATGGCTTCAGTGGAAGATGGACGAGCAGAGAAACTAGATTTTTGCGTTGTCATTTAAGTCTAATTGGGCCTAATTGTTATCAGCATCGTTCATTAGCTTAGATTAGAAATTCCGCTATGAAAATGGATTTATTAAAAATAGACGATGATTTAATTGTTCCATGCATTTTGCGCATATAACAGATTGGTGTTCTCATCAAAGCGACGTTTTCAGGCAAGATTTTATGAGGAACAATTACAGTAAAACAGTATAAAGCTCGATTTCTATGGATATGTTGACCATAGTCCAGCGGTTCTCGAACTTTTAGGATTTCTTGCGTGGCGGTCCCTTGGAATTTTTTTCATGACTCGCCGACCTTATAAAATTTGAATTGTAAATTAACCCCTTAACTGGGGACCCCGGATATATCTGTCCATTTTACATTGAGTTACAGTTAAATACACGGTTAAGGGGTTAAGCAGCAAATGTGGTATTACTTTCGAAAGCGCTATATAAATTCACGAGATTTTACTAAAGCCTACTTATACTCGGCGGTCATCGTATAGAAATACTATATCGTTGGTAGTCTCGTTCTCTTACCGCCTCTTCGACCTGTCTCTTGTATGTCTTGATCTTCTGCTGTAGTTTATCGACGGAGTCGTTGAGTCGGTCCTGTCCCTTCTTGTCCTCTTCCGCCTGCATCAGCACCTCCTTCAGCCTCCTCTCCTGCTTCCTGATATTCTTTTCCGTCTCCTGGTAGCGCCGCTGTTCCGCCTCCAGTTCCACTTCCAGCTCCCTGACCTTCTGTTCCAGCTTCTGGATCGTCTTCTTGCCGCCCTTGAGGGCCGACGCCTCCGCCTCGTCGAGACGCGCCTGTAGGTCCTTCAGCTGCGCCTCGAGGGCCCGTCGCAGCTTCTCGATCTGCCCGGAGTGGTCCTGCTCTTGACGGAGCTCTTCGGCGACGCGACCAGCGTCCGCCTGGGACCTCTTCGCCGTCTCTTCGGCGTTCTTCAGTTCGTTCGACTGGTCCTCAAGGTCCGTCTGGATGAACACACGAACACACGATGAACACGATGAACACGTCCGCCGGATTAAACGACGCTGTTCACTACTCAATGAACTCTATATACACGGAGAGACGATTTCTAAAGACAGCGCGCGGTAATTTAGAATTTGGCTGTGAAGATATTCATGATGACGATGATGATGATGATGATGATGATGATGATGATGATGATGATGATGATGATGATGATGATGATGATGATGATGATGATGACGATAATGGTGATTACCTGCTAGACACTTTAGTCACCGCCGTTAGCCAACTAACCGAATTTTTGGCATCATCCGATTTTTTGCCGAAAATTTTATGCCGCCGAAATATCGCTATTTTTAGTTGGCCGAAACTTTTAAGCCGACGTTTTTCGACTTATCCGAACATTAGCAGTAATAATTTCGGCAAATGGGGTCGATCGACGAGTGAGACCTGCATGGCCTGTATGTCGGTCTCCAGTTTTCTCTTGGCGGCCGTCAACGAGTTGTTAGAGGCGTTGAGTTCGGTCACTCGGTCGACGGTCTCGTGCAGCTCCGACTCGGCGGCCTTCCTCGCCCTCTCGGCCGTCTCCAGCTGCGTCCGCAGTTCCTCCACTTCGCCGGCGATGACGATCGCCCTCCGCTCGGACGCGTTCAGCTGCTCCCTGGCCTCGTCACGTGATCGCTGCTCGTCTTCCACCTGCTGCTGGATCTCTCGGATCTGCTGCTGGAACTTCTTGATGTTCTTCTCGGCCTCGGCGCGACCTCTGTTCGCCCCGTCCAAGGCCACTTCGAGTTCGTTGATGTCCGATTCGAGCTTCTTCTTGACGCGCATCGCCTCCGCTTTGCCTCTGGCCTCGGCCTCGAGGCTCGCCTGCATCGAGTCGACGCCCTCTGGCCTGCAAGGGAAAGACTCTGAGCAAGGTATATAATAATATAAAAATATCGTTATAATGGACTGGCATAACGGCTCAGTGAAATCACATCCCTTGATTTGCGACTGCCCTCAAGACGCAATTTCGCGCATCTTATGAACATCTGAAATCGCTCTTGATTTTAGCACTAATGGACATCTAGAAATAATAACGCACCGCAATGTCCCGTGTTAACGTATTAAATTTTAGATTATTTTACAGTTATAACGAAAGTTCTATTGTATAGATAACGTCGAGGATAATAACAGATATTACATTATTTTACAGTTATAACGAAAGTTCTATTGTATAGATAACGTCGAAGATAATAACAGAAGATATCGATACAGAGGAATGTCGTTTAGTAAGTAAGCAAATGTCTGACCGTGTGTTTTCGAACTCTTCGTCTTTCTCTGCCAATCGGCGATCGATGTCCTGTCTGATGGCGGATATTTCCAGCTGCGCCCTCTGGGACTTGGCCTCTTCCTGCTCCAGGGCTGCCTCTGCCTCTTCCAGCGCCGCCTGCAGTTCCTCCTTCTCCATCTCCAGGCGCTTCCTTGCTTTGTCCATCTCGTGGACACTGCGTCCTCCCTCCCCCAACTGATCAGTCAAGTCGTGAATCTCGTCTGTTTCGAATACAACGACCATCAAGCTAAGCTAAAACGACTAAGAATTCAGTATCGTCGTCGTCATCATCATCATCATAATCACAAGCAGCAAATTGGCAAAAGCAAAATATTTTTGAAATTAAAGATTCCAACAGGTCTTCATCATCATCGTCGTCGTCGTCGTCGTCGCCATTGTCATCAGCCTCGTTGTTGTCATCACTGTCGTCGTTGTAATCGTGTTGTTGTTGTTGTACTCTCACCCGAAAGGTTTTTGTTCTCTCTCTTGAGCGCCTCCATCGCTTCGAGCGTTTCCTCGATCTGAGATCTGAGTTTATAGACCTCAGCCGCATTCGACCTTGAGTCCCTCTGAGAGTTTTCCAGCTCCGTCTGAAGGTCACTGACCTTCCTCTTCCACTCGTCGATCGTCTTGTCGAACGCCCTCTGGCGTTTCTCCGCCTGGGAAGAGATTGCCTGGGCCTGGAAAAACAGTCGACTGAGCATGAAAAGGAATCAAGTGAGTCGCTTCGAAAACAGCCAAAGCAATGATAATAATAATAATAATAATAATAATAATAATAATAATAATAATAATAATAATAATAATGCGTTAAAGTCGTTTAGGAGGCTAATTAAGCCTGTGTGAAAACCACTGTATACTAACTCTCCGCATTCAATAACCTAGTTTTCCGAGACAGCCATTGAATCAACGAAGCGAAACAAGTAGAAGAAGGAACAGAATGAGTTACTCAAGAGGAAGTCACGTGATAGAAATTAGTCCACTTTTATGAAATAGTCAAGAATTTGAAATGAATCTAGACGTTTCTGAATTATTATTATTATGACGAAACGAAACGACTGACCCTTTCCACTTCGATGCTAAGGTCCTCTAGCTCTCCCTGCAGTCGGCTCTTGGCCTTCTCGAGCCCCGAGGCCTTCGACTGAGCGGCCTCCAGCTGGGCCTCCAGCTCCTGGATCTTGGCGTTGAACTTCCTCTTGGCCTCTTCCATCTCTTCCGATCTCACTCCACCCTCTCCGCTCTCGCACTTGTGTCTCCAGACGGCCATCTCGTTGTTGGCCTTGGTCAGGGCCCTTTGGAGGTCGGCTCTTCCCTCCTGCTCCTCCTCCAGTTGCTCCTTGAGGTGATCGAGGTCTGCCTGAAGGTTCCTAAGGTCGCTCTGGAGTTTGATCCTCAGTCGGGTTTCCTCTTCCAGCGCCGCCTTCGCTTCTTCCAGTTGTTTTGCCAGGGCCTGTTTGGCCTTCGTCAGCTGGTTGAGCTGACTTTCAGCCTCTTCCAGTTGTCTGGTTCGTTCAGCGTTTTCAGCGAGCGCTTTGTTCTTCTGAGAGTTCAGCTCCTGGACGTCTCTCATCGCCTGTTCGTACTTTGCGTTCAGCTCAGCCAGCTGAGCCTCCAGTTGCTTGGCGATCTTGTCGGCGTTGCCCTGGAAATGACATAGCAACGATCACCATGACGGCGGCATAGGCACGCAGAGGAAAACGTTCACTGAAAAATCAATCCGCGAGGAGCGAAAACAGCGAATCGATCGATCAATTAATAGAACGTGATTGTGGCGTGTTTGTGTGCGACTGTTCGATCAGGAGTTGTCTTGCATGCATTACCGACCTTTGTCTTTGAAGTGTGCTCGATCTGACCCTGCACATCGTCCAGTTCAGCCTTCAACTGCGCTCTCTCTTTCTCCGCTCTGCAATTAGGCAGAAAACGCCAGTCAAGAAACCAGTCAACGACTTTACGAGACGCGGATGATTTTTTGTTTAAATGAATCAATTTTTAAACTGGCGCTTCTATTTTCAGAATTGCAACGAACATATTAAGTTTAAACAAGTTCAAAAGGAAAAGAGAATGCCACGGGCGTGATTGTGACGTGTTCTAGAATAGGGTCGCCATCACTTTGTCTTTGAGGCGGGCCTTAGCACTCGACCAATTTTTTTCCGATTATATGACAAACATTCGGCAATCACTCTACCACTCCAAGTAAAAATTATTCATCGGTTTTGAATTGCAACGAACGCTAGCGTCGCCACGAATTTTGGTTGGGGGCAAAGGGGCAATGTCAGCCCCTCAACCTGCCCCAGACCACCTTGGCCAGATTCGGCGCAAATCCGGTGAGAAAGTTTTCTAGAATTGAAGGGGGTCAGTGGTGGGTAAAGAATCTGAAACGACACTAGCCCCTTTGCCCCCAAATGTCAAAAATCAATCGGAGATAAGATGGCGCCACTGGTTTCTTGTACAGGCTATCAATTATATAATATTTTTACCCTGTTTGATTTTGATAGAACTTGTCATACAAGAAACCAGCTCTCTTAAACCCCACATTTCTTATCTCTCGTCTTTGATTTATTAGACATTTGACAGAGAACAGATTTTTTCTGAAAATGACTTTGTATAATGTGTCATTTCAAATGGCTCACCATTTTTCAGGGCATTTCTGTCAAATGTCTAAAATAAAATTGAGGCAGAATATATTGACAATTCAGTAATCAAAAGTTTGACTCAAACAACTAAAGCTGGGGACACACGAAAAATGTTGGTTTTAATTTGTTTCATCACTCTTCTGGATTTTGCATATCTCAAAGATTTAGCCTTCCAAGAAATCAAAAGTTTTAGGCCTAAACAATAATCCATGCATTGTCCAATGTCAAACAGGCACTAGCATCGCCACTGGGGGGGGCAAATGAGGGCTAAGTCCCCTCAACCCACCCACCCCAGACCACCTTCCAGATTTGCGCAAATCCGGTGAGAAAGTTTTTTGCCTGTGGCGACGCTAATGAAGGGCAAAAAAAGGGGGTTCAGGGGTTGATAAGGAATCTTGACACGCCTAGTCCCTTTGCCCAATTTTTCGGAACCAAAAATTCGGCAATCATTCTGGCGACGCCATTATTCATCGGTTTTGCACAAATCTCTCAACTAGCTTAGGACCGAAAAGGGGGTTTGACCCTGTGCCCCTCGTGGCTACGCCACTACGCTAATGATGCCCATACCCAGACTATGTTTAAATTTTAAAGCTCCGCCCATGTTTTGAGGGCGTGTCTTTTATGCACTAGTCTGTGATGATTGGTCTCTCACTTCTGCTTGGCCTTCTGCAAGTGGTCCATCTGCTCGGCAAGTTCATTGACGGCGTCTTGTTGTTTCTTGCGCAGGGCGGCCGTTTGAGCCTCGCTTTGGATGTGCGCCTCCTCCAAGTCCCGCCTCAATTTCTGAAGCTCCGCCTCCCGCTTCTTGTTGACCTCTACCTGCGCTTGGGTGGCTCCGCCCGCCTCGTCCAATCGTTGAGAGAGTTCGTCCAACTCGCGCTGTAGCTCCGCCCTCTGCTTCTCCACCTTAAACATTTGGAAAGAGAGCTGTTATATTTGCTGATATTTTAGAAACTTACAAAATATCTGTGACCAAAAAATAATTAAGATTTTGAGGCCCGTTTCACAAATAAATTAATAGGCCGTATAATAGACCTATTAATTTATTTGTACGTATTAGACCACACTATGGCTATTTCTTAGGCCTACCGTAGCTCTTACGCAAAACTGTCATAAAATATAAAATAATAATATGAACAGGCCTAATAGCCTAATTAATCGCTGCAAAAGCGCTTTTAGGAAAAGAAACAAATGTTCAGATAAAATCGGTAATAGGTCTATCACGACGATTCATGATTCAGGAGGTTTATATTGCTACGCCTATCACGCGATTTATGACAAGGCTCTCGTTGAAACATATACAGCGTGGTTTATTCGGTCCTGTGTGTGACCTGTTTATTTCGATTATTAATTCAGACAGTCTAAGAAGCCCAATTCATTTGACAAATTTTGACAAATGTTAGTCATCTTGTTCAATTCTCAAATATAAGCTCAAGAAAAACGCTTATTGGTGCATATCAGTCGCCGCTGACCTTTGCCCTTGCTGCTCGTTCTGCTTCCAGTTCTTCTTCGAGTTCAGCAATACGAGCCTAAACATCAGAAAACGCTTTATCAACGCAAACTTCACTATTGAACGAGGTAGGCCTACTAGAATTTCAAGACGCAGAGAAGCCTATAATTTATAGGCCTTATAGGCCTATATAGGCTATACGGCGTATACGCCTCTATCGCTGTCCAAAATTAATGGCCTACGTTTGTAATTATGCTGGGCCTAATATTCTCAGGTAACGATCGACACTATACAGGTGAACGCCAGTCTACCTGCAATTCTTTGATCTTCTTCTGCAGTTGCGCCACAATGCTCTGTTCACTCTCCAGCTTACTGTTCAAACTGTTGATCTCAGCCTCTCTCCTATACACAGACACAGACACAGACACAGACACATAGACACAGACACACAGACACAGACAGAAACTCTTTCAATACCAGACTCTGATTAAATTCATCGCGGCGTCTTAGCATTAGACAGAGAAAGAGAAGAAAATGCAGGTGTTCAAAAGAGGCTTTGGAGAGAAGGGGAGGGGGAGGTATCGAATGAAAACTACAGAATGTATTAGTTCTATGGCGCTGCGTGTTACACAGAGCAGATTCCATGCTATGGAAACGTGTGTCTTACTTGCGACCGTTATCTTCCAGGTCTCTCTTCACCCTTTCCAGTTCTTCCACTGTCTCCTGAGTCATCTTCAGATCAGACTCCACTTTGCGTTTCGCCTTTTCCACGTCTGCGCGAACCTTCTTCTCTCGTTCCAAGTTCTCTTCCAGCTGAAATATTAGATCGTATAAACTGCATCAAGTGCAGTACGACACTCGTAAATGCCTCTGTATGGTTCATCGGTTTCATTCATCCATCCATCCAGTCTTTAGCCTATGCTTCATAAGTTTAAACAAATAAATTGATTATTTTCTGCGTCTGTTTCTTGAATAAATCGGTTATCTTATGTTCAACTATAATTATCTTTAAAATGATCTTTTTAGGTCTTTCGTTAAGCAAAAGTGAAATATTGTTTTAAATCATCATCGTTGCTATTGTTTCCTTATAATTGAATCAGTTTAAATGGTGGGAAATGCCTCGTCGATGTTCTGTTCCATCTTCTGCTTGAGCTTCGTCAGGTGGTTGCACTTGTCCTCCTCGGCGGCCAGCGCTGCCTGCGTCGTCTTGATCGTCTCTTCGAGGCCTTTCTTGTCCTTCTGGAGCTTGGCGATGTTCTCGTCCTGTCTGGCCATCTCCTCGTTCAGTGTCCTTATCTGGTTGTCCTTCGTCTGCTTTTCCTGTTCGGCCTTCTGGAGGTTCAGTTCAAGGCCTTCGATGTCCTTCTTCATCCCGGACACCTCCTCCTCCAGCTTCTCCTTGGCCGCCTCCAGTTCCTCGGAAGCGTTCTCCTGCTGACTCAGTCTCTCTTCCAGCTCCTTGACCTGTTCCTCGTAGTCGCCCTTCTGGTTGACCAGCTGGGCGATCTTCTCTTCCATGTCGGACACGTTGTCCTGCTCCGCCTGGAGCTGGAGGAAGAGCTCGTTTTTGGCCTGGAGCAGTGTAACGTTCTGTTCTTCCAGCTCCTTCTTCAGCTTCGTGACTTTTGCGAGTTCCTCCTTCGTCTTCTCCCACTCCGCCTCCTTCTTCTTCATCTCGTCCTCCTGTCGAGCGACGCTCAGCAGTGGCTTCACTCGGGTGTAGAGCTTCCACCACTGCCAGTTCCTCATCGCCATCCACTTACGAATATTACGCTGGATCACACTCAACGCTACCCTACAACAACAACACCATCATCATCACCACAACCATAATAATAATAATAATAATAATAATAATAATAATAATAATAATAATAATAATAATAATAATAATAATAATATCCTAAAAGGCTAAAACGAAATTCGTCGCTCATCATACTCATAGGCAGCATCAACAACTACAAGTCAACAACGACATCGTAGCATCGTCATCATCATCATCATCATCATCATCATCATCATCATCATCATCATGAAGATTTTCAGCTTTTACAATCCACCCCTTATTCTCTGACATCAGTCGTAGATAGTCTTTGTCATTATACGAGTATTATCATCAGAGAGTCAATGACCCAAATGAATCGAAACGCAAAAGAAAAGGAAAGAAAGAGGAACGGATGAGACTGAGTTGGTTATATAGCGCCTCGTGCCTCTGGTCCTGCAGCTTCTTGTAGTTCTTCCTGATCAGATATCCTCGGATCCGCGCTTGGAAGTTGGAGAAGATCTTCGACAGTCGTTCGTCCCTCATGTCCTCCAACATCCCGAGGACTCCGGCCTTGAAGAAAACCTTGGTATGACCCAGGCGGTAGTCGTTCTGGTCCAGTTGAAGGGCGCCCAACACCTTCTCACTCACCACTTTACCATCCACGAAACCAGGAGGAATCACGTTCGGAGCCAAGATGGAATACCTGGAAAACGAAAGAACGAAGCTGATCCGGAAACTTGGAATTATCGAAGACAATTAAGAACCACATACATTTTACATATATATATATATATATATATATATATATATATATATATATATCAAACAGAGCGATGTACAGTAGACTCCTCTAAAATGCATACTACGCTGAGGTGAGAATGATAAATGCCCATACGTGTGTTTGTTTTTAAGAACTGTATTCAGTGTATATACCAGGGGTCCACAACCTTTTGAGGCCGAGGGACAAATTCAATGTTCTCAAATTGCTCGAGGGTCGAACAAACAAAAATGCATGTTTTATAATATTAACCCCCAAAATACGTTACTATATGTGTAATTGAACTGCTCATAGAACTGTATCTAAGTGAGTCAATATAAACTTACTTCATCCTGTTAGAGATCGATTTCAAGCAGCATATTGAGCCACTATCTTTAGCATGCTTTAGTGCATCGATATCAATCATTATTGCAATCATAAGCCATCACCTTCTCCATTTAAAACGCCTCATCCATGACAACCCTCGTTATTCCATAATGCTAATGCTAATGCTTAGGATTTGTGCAAATTCAACCGCATTTTTGAAACTTATTTCGTCCTGTTAGAGATCGATTTCAAGAACCATATTCAGCCACTATCTTTAGCATTCTTCACTACATAGACGTCAATCGCTATTGCAAACTTAGGCCATCGTCTTCTGTATTTATATAGCATCCAGCATGACAACCGCCGTTGTTCCATAATGCTAATAATGCACAGTATATAAGGAAATCAACCGCACATTTGAAATTTATTTCGTCCTGTTATAGATCGATTTCAAGCACCATATTCAGCCACTATCTTTAGCATCCATTACTACATTGATATCAATCGCTATTGCAAACATGGGCCATCACCTTCTGCATTGAAAACGGCTCATCCATGACAACCCTCGTTATTCCATATGGCTAATAATGCACAGGATTTGTGCAATATCAACCACATTTTGAAAGTTATTTCGTCCTGTTAGAGATCGATTTCAAGCACTATATGGAGCCACTATCTTTAGCATCCTTTAATGCATCGATATCAATCATTATTGCAATCATCGGCCATCACCTTCTGCATTTAAAACGGTTCATCCATGACAACCCTCGTTATTCCATAATGCACAGGATTTGTGCAAATTCAACCGCAATTTTGAAACGTACTTTGTCCTGTTAGAGATCTATTTCAAGTACCATATTTAGGCACCATCTTTAGCATCATTTAGTACTGTATACTGTAGACCATTAACCCCTTAACTGGGTATTTAACTGTAACTCAATGTAAAATGGACGGATATATCCGGGATCCGCAGTTAAGGGGTTAAGGGGCGTAAAGACGTGTACCTCTGTTTGAACTCGGAGTAGATGAGTCTGTTGGGGAATCCTTTTCTGCAGATTCTGATGCCTTCGAGGACACCGTTGCACTGCAGCTGATGAAGAACCAACTCAGCCTCGATCAGTCCTTTGACAACATTCATCCAGTCACGAATCACTCACAGAATAAGCTTCTATACGCAGATATGCGTTTTCTGGCGCAAAGTTATGGCCGCGGGGCTTCAGAATTATAGGAAGGCGGTTAATTTAAGCCCCGTGAACATTAAGCCTAAGAAATGCATTTTTCATAATTATTATCTTTGCTTGTCATAATATTATGATAATAAAGATCTTCTCTTGTGAGCTTTGTTAAAACATTTCGTAAATGCCGAATTTAGCAGATTAACAAAAATAAAATTAATCAAGCCATTAAGTTTCCATGTACGCCATCTACATAACAATGAATAAAACGTCTAACTACTGTATACCACACTCTATAACTATACAGCTGTATATGATCTCAGCGATATCGAATATGTCTACGTAACAACACGCTTCAAAGCCACGCGTATACTCACCTGAACAGCACACCTGGCGACTTCTACTGTTATCATCACAGCACACCACACACAGGGCATCTAATCTCGACATCTCTCTGTCCGTGTTCTCAAAGCATGCGAAGATTCTGCTGCTGCTGCTGTGAAGGAGGTGCGTTTTGTTTGCAAGGAGTTGGATTTAAACTGTTAGCGAACATTGCATAGAACAAAAACGCACTAAACACACTGCTGTACTGTGGGTAAAACTACTTGGTAACATCATGGTGGAACGCCAATCGTATAGAAACGATGCTTCATTAAACAAACGAACATTAAAGCATGCAAACACACGCACACACACATACAACGTATCCCCCCCTACCCCGCCTACACCCCTCTACCCAATAACACAGAAAACATTCCAGAATATTCTCATCTGTGTACATTGTGTTTAGCTATGAGACATTTTTCAATTTTTCTGTAAAAGGGTTAATGCGTAAAATATTCGTGCAGAGATAAAACCAAACACAGCGTCTTTTGCATCGTGCTAAAGACGAGATTCGTTGATTTTTCTGAAAGTTTCTTGAACAATGTTTTTGTCATCTGCCGAAATTTCGGGGGAATACACACACGTGACCACTGTACCCCTCTTCAAGGCGAGGCCTATGCATCGACGGTAGGCCTAAGTTTGGCTGAATTTGAGCTGATGCAGTCACGTGTCTCGTCCCATAGCCATAATATAAATGGTGGATGAACGCTAACCCCAAAACGCACAAAGACAAGCAATAATATATAATAGGATGACAGAAAACTGAAAATGTCACACGTTTAACACACACACACACACACACACATCACTCGGGTTGACGCTGTCATGCTAGGAATGACACCACACTCCAATCGTAAACTATAAAAACGGGATCCCTCATAGAACGAGGTAAGAGGATGACTTTCCGATTCTTTCTACCTGGTTTCTTTTGCTCATTCGGGATGATGCAGCGGACGAATGATGGATGCGTCGACCTCAGATTCGCCATCAGTTTATTCAACTGCTCCTGTAAAATCCATTTTCCTCAGTAAAACGGAAATCCAAAAGGCTAAATAAATGCATTGTTTTTGTTTTTCCAGCCTTTCGAACATGCATTGCGGAATTTTAGAATCAGAACTTATTAATTTTTCCACAAATTTATCACAATGGCTGCTTTCGTAGTAGTTTAGGTGGGATTAGTGGATTAATTAATAAGGGAGCTCTTTGAGCTTCCATATAATCAGCGTTTTCCCCCAAAAAACGCTGATTATATGGAAGCTCAAAGAGCTCCCTTATTAATCAATCCACTAATTCCACCCATGTAATAAACTGCTATACTACGGAAGCAGCCATTGTGCTTGTGAAGCTCTGACCCTGTGGATGGCTGAGATCGTCTGATAGGCAGAACCCTTCTTCTTTTTCTTTTTACATCTCCTGTAATCAATCACAGAGAGAGATCATTGGCACTTATTTCACTGAATATGACCAAGGTAATTAAATATGCGACAAACACTCGTTTTTCTATTCGTCGATAATTTCGACCTCGTAATTTTCAAGTAAATAGCCCAGTGGCGACTCTAAAAGTTGGGGGAGCGTTGTTTTCCCAACCATTTGTTGATAATGTATGAGCATTAAGTATAGGGTCCCAACTGTGGGGGCCAGGCTCTCAATAGGGGCACGGCCCCCCTGCCCCCCCGGTGGAGCCGCCACTGCCCCAGCCCGAGAGAGAGAGAGAGAGAGAGAGAGAGAGAGATCGAACTTCCCAATCCCCATGCAATGAATCGAGAAGTGGACTGTTCAGCGATCTTCACAGGTGAACAGGTAGACTATAACTCACCTTCCTCGGGGTCCTTAAAGAAACAGGATACGAGCGGTTCCTTTGATCCCTGCATCAGTTGGATGACGCACTCCTGGATTGGATCCTTGTTCTTATCCAACCAACCTTGGATGTTGTAAGCCACCTGCGCCAATGTATATCGACAATAGACCCTACGCACTAAACTCATGAATATCTATTATGCCAATAATCACCCCTCCCCTCCCCTCCCTCCCTCCTTCCCTCCATTAAAATATCTAATCGGTTTAACACAAAACCCAGGACTGCTCCAAGTCCGAATAGATGCACCTGAACCTCCCATCCCAAAAGTATCCCCTCGTTACTACTTTATTCAATTTATTTATTTATTTATTTTAGATGTATATATGGTCGTGTATAATTTACCGTTCCTGCGTAGTGGTAGACTTCGAAGTGCGGTTCGAATCTGACATTCGTCTTCACTGGTTTCGGTTTTCCGAAGTTCGGAGACTTTCCCATGTGATTCTCGTAGAGTTTGGCGAGGAAAGTCTTGTCGGAGGCCTTTGGGAACATGCACTCCTCCTCAAGGATCGACAGAATGCCCATCGGCTGAACACAATACATTACAACAACTGTATAGTATAACAACCAACTATATGTGCACATGTATAGGACCCTACCACTTGACTTTAAATTTCAAGAAAAATATAAAGAAAAAGAGGAGAAGGAGGAGAAGGAGAGTGAGGGGAGGAGGAGGAGAAGGAGGGAGGAGGAGGAGGAGGAGGAGGAATAGACTGACCTTTTCGATGAGGTCAATGCAGGCCTGGAGATCCATTCCGAAGTCGATGAACTCCCATTGGATTCCCTCTTTCTTGTACTCTTCCTGCTCCAAGACGAACATGTGATGGTTGAAGAACTGCTGCAGCCTCTCATTGGTGTAGTTGATGCACAGCTGTTCGAAGGTGTTGTACTGTCAACGCCAGAATCAACTGTACCGTTTACCGTTATAAAAGATGCACGAACTATAAGCACGCAGCTCATTCAATATCGCGCCTCAAGTGCAACACAGGGTTTAATCGAGGCCGTTTCCGGGGGGGGGGGGAATTGCCCTCCCCCGGAAATTTCAAATCCCCGCCTCAAGTGCAACAGTGCAATACAATAATATACCGGCAACCTACTTTCACTCTATCATTCATAATTGCATTTAATTAATTCTTGAGGTTAGGTTTCAATATCCTTCAGGGTTTTTAAATAAATAGGCCTGGGGCGGGAAGATGGCAGAAGTGGTTACACGCTGGCCAGGCAGTCACGCTGACGGAAGGGGTTCAACTCCCGTAGGAGCCCCTAAGGTCGACTCAGTCTCCATTCGCCAGAGGGCGGTTATAGCATCAAATGAGGAGCAGCGTTCGCTGCGAAGTAAAGCGCGGGCCTAGACGTTTGTCTGGCAAATGGCCTATCACTCCCCCCCGCGTCGCTCATTCCATGTCTAAGTGACCGAAGATCAGCATAGGCCCCAACGTTCGAATCCGCGGACATGGAAAAACCTCACTTTGCTTTACTTTCTTTAATGCATCACATTGCGTTCATGCATTCGTTCATTCGTTCATTCGTTCATTCATTCGTTCACGTAGATAATTTCTTCGTGTGATCGACAGAGCAATTGACCTGGAAGATTTCGAATCCTGCGATGTCAAGAACTCCGATGAAGTACTGCTTCTTGTTCTTCGTGTCCAGAGTTTTGTTGCATCGAGCAACCAAAGACAGGAACATCTTGGCGTAAATGGCCTTCGCAAGGGCAGCCACCGCATACACCACCTGGCGACGAAACACAGAAACAACCACCAGTATGCACACTGCACACACACACATACAAACCGTCGTCGCATGTATAAACCGTGATATTTATAAAAATAATAATAATAAAGAATAATTATTATTATTATTATTATTATTATTATTTATTATTATTATTATTATTATTATTATTATTATTATTATAAGTTAAAGCGTTGACTGACCTGGTCTTTGTTCTGACCCTTTGTGACGTATTCGTTTCCGACCTTGACCTTCGGCGTCAGAAGGCATTTGAGAAGGTCAGCGCAGTTGACTCCCAACAGGAAGGCCACTTTCTCGGCCTCTGAAAGAACACAGAACAAGAACGAATTCAAAGAACTCGGCTTTCGTCTCTTTTAGAACCGAGTTCTTTAATCTCGACGAAATTCAATCGAGTCTAAATAAGTGAAAAAATTCATCTATAAATTTAAACAATTAAAGGAAGAAGAATGCGATGACGTCATACAACGACCGTCCTGTATTTGCTTACCCCTCCCCCCGTGGTTGTGGCCATCACCCCATCCCCACTTGGGGTCGAAGATTTTAAGGTGAGAAAGTGCCAAATCCCAATGTATAGTTTAATAGGCCTTCAATCATTTGTTGGTGTCTAGAGCAGGGATAGTTCTAGGAATGTGATTTTTTG
The DNA here is from genome assembly GCA_018105865.1 of Metaphire vulgaris. Taxonomy (NCBI): domain Eukaryota; kingdom Metazoa; phylum Annelida; class Clitellata; order Crassiclitellata; family Megascolecidae; genus Metaphire; species Metaphire vulgaris. Next base: position 491,761 of record CM030850.1, read on the forward strand.
GGAGGGGGTGTCGACCTCAAATTGGAGAGGGGTGTTCGGAGCTAATTAGTATGCATTTTGTATACATACCATTGTCACATTACCAAATTTTGGGGTGTCGACCTCAAATTGGGGGTGTGGTAGTGTTATGGGTGGGAGGGGAGTGTAAGGGGGTGTAAAAATATCCCTGGTCTAGAGTCGTATGGTTGTTTGCCTGTCTGTCTGTCTGTGTGTTTGTGTGTGTGTGTGTGTGTACCTGCGGTTCCGTCTGCTTCTCCCTGTTCCTCTCTCGGTCTCTGCTTGAACTTCATCTCTCCGAAGTGAAGAACAGCGCAACTGGTCTTGTACAGACTCATCTTCTCTTCTTCTGCAAATCCAAGCACTCCGAAACCTTTCTACAAGTGCAAAGGCAAACGGCACCACTGCACTCGCAGCAGCAGCAGCAGCAGCAGCAGCAGCAGCAGCAGAGAGATCGCGCTAGACGAACAGGTACCGCGGTGAGTAGTGACCAACCAAATGATGTCATAATGACGTGGTCGTGACGTCATGCTCTCTGGACGTTTCGTAACACGTGGAATCATGCTCGGATTCCGGATATTATGGATTTAGCAGTGGACTGGGCGCTGGTGGATAAGCCACTGGCTTTAAAGTGGCGCTATATAAATCTGCATGGATGACTAATTGTTTCTTGGCTTAATAGTTGTCTATTGTGGCTTTGAATGCCGTAAGCATTGCTGTTAATTAAAGGCTTTCGAATTCAAAATGGCGGCTTACGTCGACGATGTCCATCTCCTCCTTGTCGTCCATGTTATCGACCGATAGACAGCCTTGGTTGATGAAGTAATAGAGTCCTGGGTCCTGTTGCACCAACAGTTTGTCTACGACCACAAAACCACGCAAACGTCACTTAACAGCTCCGCAGGTAAACAACGGTGAATCATACAGGTGCGCCGCTTCCAAGACAGGTCTCAATGATGCAATCAAATCACGTGACTGTATATAGGTTCCTTCACAGTCCCTCTGTCTTAACGGCATCTAATACCTGTGTGTGTGTGTGTGTGTTTGTTTGTGTGCGCCAGTCTATAGTACAAAGGTTTTTGCCAAACTGTAAAAATGACAAGTAATTTTTAAAATTCACTCCTATAGAGTGAGAATTCCTATAAGTGAGTGAGTGCGTGAGGAGAGTGGGCGTCATTTGGGTGGGGTGGGGTGGAGGGAGATATTGGAGTGGTGCTTGCCTCCTATGTGAGCCATTTGACCGGACAGAAGCCAGTAGAAGATGTGGTAGTTTCTCTCAAGGCCTGGCTGTTGGTACGTCACCCGAGATTTCTCCAACAGATCTGCAAAAAACAGAATCAGTCAAATAATTAATCGAAGAGTTTTCTAAAACGTGATAAAGGACAAAAGAAAATGAGAGAATGCTGATTTTGGAATATGAGCACATTGGTTCGTATAGGTTCACACGGCCTCATTAGACCCTGTGTATAGAATCATGGGCCTATGTAGAGGCCTACGTATAGTCTAGAAGCAGAGGAGTTAATCGCCTTACATGTTTCAATGTCCGCTCCGGCGATTTTGCCGTTTGTACCGAAGTGAATTCGAATGAATTTGCCCTAAAAGAAAACTCATCTGATTTAATCTGACATCGAAATGCAAAACCTCTGCCCCCCACTTATTCGTCGGTAGTTGTTTCGGACGAAAGTGCGTCCACGAATCACGTGATAGATTTCTCAGAGGCGCCTTTTGGTTCTATACTATAGGCCCGATGTTTATTCTAGCCACCTTGACATTGGGGGGGATTTTGAAATGTTTAGAGGGACAAGTTCTGAGTCTCCACACTTGGGGGTGGATTTCCATCTCCCCAGCAAACATATAAAAATTTTGGGGATGGAATTTAATATTTTGGGGGAGGGGAAAATTCCCCCAGAGAAGGCCTAGAATAAACACTGTATAGACCTATAGGCATATAGGCCTATATGACTATAGGCATATAGGCCTATAGGCCTATTCCCATCACAAAACTTTCGACTCAGTGAGGTGCGATCGAATCCCATGTCATCGACAAATCGGACATTTTCTTATTCGTATCTGTGGATCTGTTATCAATTTTTGGGTTGATTCTCTTAAAATAGAGGCCTGGATAATTATGAAACATTCAATGGGCTTAAACCTACAATAGGCCTACGATGATCTTAATGCGTCTCACACAGCCGCAGCTTTTTTAAGTATCGAGGGTCCATCGTGTGTATAGGCTATACAAGTATACAGTAAGTATGCTTCTGTTCTAGTGACATGTACTCGAGTACTTACGAAACGCGAAGAGTTGTTATTACGTATCGTCTTAGCATTTCCATAAGCCTCGAGGACTGGATTCGTCTGGACGATCTGGTCTTCCAACGAACCTTTGCCCTGCAGCTACAAACAGAAGCATCTCTCTCTCTCTCTCTCTCTGTTTGTGTGTGTGTGTGTGTGTGTATTAAACGCTACAAACAAACTATATCAGCATGACTAAAGAACAAGCTAGCTCTGCTCTCTGACGTCTGATCCTGACCTATGACCCACAGAACACCAGATGACCTTGAAACGCACTGACCTTGATCTCGTCTTCGTCGTCCTTCTTGCCAGAGGCCGCTGCCACCTGAGCAAAGTAGGAGATTACCTTCTTCGTATTTTCCGTCTTCCCTGCTCCAGACTCTCCACTGCCACACACAAACACAGCAAAGCGACAACATATATATGCCTAACAGGCCTATAAGCCTCTGCTAGATCCTAAGGATATTTCTAACCAACTGGAAAACTGGAATTAGATCTGAAATGATCAAAATAACAGTCGGAGAGTTCCGAGTTATTAGAAGAGACTATTTCTAGGAAGTTACTCACGTGATCAACATCGATTGATTTTCTCGATCTGAAATTGTCAACGAACAACAGACGATTGTAAAATTAAACACAGACGAAGAAAAGTCAACGCAATTTAATCATTAGGCCTATGACACAGGCCTCTATAAGGCGTGCACACTGTTATCACTTTATCGTCGTCGTCGTCGTCATCACCATCGTCGTCGTCGTAATGATCACCTTGAAGCATGTTCCTGTAGGCGTTGTCTGCGATGGCGAACAGGTGTGGCGGCATCTCGTTCCTTCTCTTGCCCTGGTATTTGTGGATGACGCTTTGGGTGTAGATGGGTAATCGACGGTACGGGTTAATTGTAACGCAGAACAAACCCGAGTACGTCTATAGAGAGAGAAACACAGGCCGACCGATGCTATCATCTCAATTATACAAACAACCTGTAATCATTACCACCAGTCTCAGTGTAAAATTATATACATACATATACGTATATATATATACAGTATGGTAGGCCTATGTATGTATGCATATTTAGTATTGTAAAGCGCTCTTGTCTTTGGCCATTTTGCCATGCTTATTACCATGGAGAGCGCCACAAGCCAAATATTGGGTGGGCCAACATGGCCTGTTTGAAATTGGACAATGCACGGACTGGTGCTACAGTAGGCTATAGATATGCAAAAATTCAGAAGAGTCGTGAAACGATTTAAAACAACATATTCTTGTGTCCCCATCTTTGCTGTGTCGAACCGTACTAGAATTGTCAATATATTCTGTCTCAATTTTTTTCTAGAGCTTTCGAAATGCCACAAAAAATAATGAGCCATTTGAAACGACAGTTGCATGGTTATATAAATATAATAATTTTGAATGGTATTCCACATCTTTGACATCCCAATTATATATGGCAATATTATGCCAATATATTGGGGATTTGGGGGTTTTAGTTCCACAAATCATTGTAATATGTCAATTGAAATTGGGTGGGCCAAACACATTGTGGCCCATTACCCATTAGGCCTAAAAATTGGGTGGGCCATGGCCCACCTGGCCCACCCTGTTGCGCCCCTCATGCCTATTACGCTATATAAATTGTCTAGTTAATAATAATAATAATAATAATAATAATAATAATAATAATAATAATTTGGTATTTACGAATATTCGCTTACATATACAAGCAATGGCCAATGCTATCATAGACTTCTATTGCGCCACTTCATGATACGCTCGGCACAGCTCATCGTAGAGCGTATAGATCGAGTATAGAGTAGTCTACTGTAGACGAGGTATACGTACGTAGATCAGCCCGGAGCTGTATCTGGCGCGGAGGTTGTACAGGACTGATGCCTCGTTCAGGTAAGTAAGATTGGCCATGTCGTCGATCTTCTCGAACTTAGGAGGATTCATCTGCTGAATCGTGTCCTTCTTCACCGTCTTCTCCTACGACGTCATCATCATCATCATCACCAGCATCACCATTATCATCATCACCAGCACCATTATCGTCGTCGTCGTCAGTCTATCGAGCGTTGCCATGGAGACTGCACTGACCTCTTTTTTCTCTGTGAGGACGGTGACGTCATCGCCCTTGGTGCTGATGATCTCTGCCTTCATGTATCCCTCCTTGTGGTCTACGATCCAGCAGTTCTTCTTGCCGTCGAATGGCTGCGTCTGTTCCTCCAGCAGCTTCTTTCGATCGACCGCCAGATACTGGAAGTCGGGGTCGTCGGGCGCTATTCCGGACATGGCGGCGGCGGCGGCGGAGGAGGAGGAGAAGGAGGAGGGAGCAGCAGCCGTGGAACTCAAGCGAAACGTCTGCGTCTCTGTAGACGGTTCAATCGGACCGCAGCTGAGAACGCCTGACACGGCGGTTACACACAAATCGGAAAGCAACTATACAGTAGAACTTCGCTATAACGGACTCGGTTAAAACTTATAGCCTATTAAACCCGGTCATGATAACTTACCGCAATGTACGGTCCCGTGTGATGCGCACCGTGTTGGATGGTATAGGATATAACGTACCTCGGATATATAGGGCTAATATTACGTACTGAATTCTACAGGTTCGCTATAGCGAACCTGTAGAATTGAGTACGTAATATTAGCCCTATATATCCACTGCTATAGATACGTTATAACGAAGTTCTACTGTGTTCAAGATAGAAATGAACGTTATAGAATCCCAAACAGGATGGGCTCTATCAACGTCTGAGGCGATGAACGGATTCTTTCATGCGTAGAAAAATATCCAACTGATAAATTATGAGTCAACATTCTTTACAATTTCGTCTGATTGAGGGAAAGAGCCTCCATCCACCCTCGCCCCCGCCCCTCACTTTGAAATTCTCCAGACGGAGGAGATAGGACTTCCGGGAGAGGGAGGTAAGAAAAGTCAGGACAATTATTAACAGTTTACCATTCTCTAGAATTACTACAATTTAAATTCTTTATTTTAAAGTAATCAGGTCTAATAAGCCTAATATTATCGCTTGTAAATGGTTTCAATGACGACGACGACGACGATGATGATGATGATGATGATGATGATGATGATGATGATGACAACGACGACACTGCTATTTCTGTGTAGTTGTCTGGCGCTATAGTCACTGTAATAATGTCTACTCACCGAGCGGTTGACAACAACAGTCTCGCAGTGCATCTGTTGCCTCTCTGTCTTTTATAATCGCACGATCGAAGACTACCACCCTCCCCCCTCTCCATCCACTCCTTCCCCTCCTCCTCCTCCTCCTCCTCCTCCTCCTCCTCCTCCTCCTCCTCTTCATCGCCAGTTGCACGACCATTGAAACTGGGACGAGATTTTACTTCGAGATTGCTGCTAAAAATAGAACCGCTGCTGCTGCTGAAGATACATTTGACGGGTCCGCTGGAGTGGACTATATGCATCCTCCCCCTCCTCCTCTTCCTAGACTTTTTCCTCCTCCTCCTCCTCCTCCTCTTCTTCCTCCTCATCTTCCTCCTCCTCTTTCCTAGTCGCTGAATAGCAGAACTGTCTGCATTCTGGTGCCGAGATATCATTAAGATGCCTAGATAGTGGCTCAGCTGGATAACAGATGGTGCTGCTGCTGCTGCTCTCTGCTACAACGCAACAAGACAGTATCATCTTAGATAGATACAAAGACGATACATCAAGATACATACTTACGTAAGCATTCACTCGCAATTGCCTCTAAAAAGGGCAGAGCAGTTACCCACATCATCGACAGAGACTAGCCTCATCGTCTTCATATATATATATATATATATATATATATATATATATATATATATATATATAATCACTCCATTTTGATGAAAATCTCCGCATCAGAATCTTCATCTTCGCATCTTATCAAATATTTCTCACTCAAGATAAAGATGACTTTTGTTATTGGATCTTTGCTCGCTCCGTTTCCTTTTCCCTCTCATCCTTCTCTCTCTCTCTCTCTCTCTCTCTCTCTCTCTCTCTCTCTCTCAGCTTTTGCATAACATTGATAACATTGTCAGATGTTTTATCTATACAATGCTCTCTACATGGAGACCTGGAGAAATAGTTTTAAAATTACACACGCACAATTCCAAACACTCCTCCGAGTCTACCTCCTCCTCCTCCTCCTCCTCCGCCTCTTCCTCTTCTTCTCCTTGGTTTTGTTGATTTGCTTGTTTGATTTATTAGCGACAGTCGAATCCACTGCAGGTTTTGCGTTGAACTCTGCAAATGGCTTCCATTTCTTCCTCTGCCCCCATCCCCAGGCCGACCATAATCATTATGAATCTGTACTTTGGATGGATTCCGAGACTCGGCCTCTGTGTGGTGGAGAGATGGAGTGAGGGCGCGTGCTGGAAAAGGATGGGCGGTCGAAAGCCAAAAACGAATTCCGGACCAAATATGGGAATGACGGAGAGACAGGGAATGCATCGTGGAGGACGGGTGGAAGAGGCTGGAGCGCGTGCACGGAGGCAGTGGAAGCGAGTCCCGTGGAAATGCTGGAGCGACTCCAGGCAGGAAGAGATACTTTGTGGATTGGAAGATATCAGATACACGCAGCTAAATTTAGCCAAATGGATTGGGCAAAAGAAGATATCATCATCATCAGCAGCAGCAGCAGCAGCAGCAGGCATCGTTTTATCTCTTCTTGTCATTTTTTTTGACTTATCTCTTGCTGCATTATTCATCTCTCGTCTTCCGGGTCACATTCTGCATGGTTCACTTAGCAAAAGCGCGGTTCTTAACCCCTTAACTGGTGATCCCGGATATATCCGTCCATTTTACATTGAGTTACAGTTAAATACACGGTTAAGGGGTTAATTCTTATCTATTCTATGCGATGTCGTTTTTGTGTTAGAGTTTTAGATTTCGAATTCTTTGGTTCGTTGTAATCTTCGTTTTCTTAAAGTGAATTTTGTTTCCGAGATTTTTCAGTTGCATCCATTCAGTTTGGCATTTCCTCTTAAGCCGTTGCCTGTTCGATCGGCGCCAAAGAAGCTTAGCCTATTGTGACGACCCTCCTCTGACGTTCACTATTAGTCGCCAGGAGGAGCCGCACCGTCAGGGTGGCTAAATGCGTTCCGTGTGTGGGTCGGCCTCAGTCAATGACCAAGGGCTTCTAATGGTGTGCGTGTAGGAGTATACATATATCATACATTAAAGAAAGGATGTGTGCTACTGTTTAATACCATTAGTGGATGCCGGTAAGTATCAATTTCCGATGTCCCAACGGGCAGTGAGGTTATATATTTACTTGTATAGCCTGGGTGCGCATTATATCTGGGTAAATACGGTAACTATCCTGACATTCATTTGTATCGATGATATGAGGTCTTGCTTGACGGAGTCAGTGATGCGTACTATATTAGACTACAAAGGTAGGAAAACGCATGTAATTAATACGTATTATTATTATTATTATTCCGTCATACACATTTATATATCAAACGACAATACAAAAGCAGTTCTTAGTCCGAGTTGCATGCACTGTTTATACACCTTGCAGACATCTAACGTATCAGAACGTCCTCTCGTTCATTTCTTTTCATAATCTACTATATTTCTCAGAATTAGGCAACATCGTTCATACGTAACTAGCTCTGCGGACGACGCCGTTGCAACTACAAGAGGGGTCCTTATAATCTTATATATACGCCGACAATGTTCACTCAACTCGGCTTAGAGTATCAGCAGATTATTACTATGCTTTGGAAATCCTCTCCGAGCTGCGTTTTAATCAATTCACACCTATCTATATGTATATATAACATATTACCTCGAGGTTGGTCGGTGACAGTGCAGCTATGATTCTATGCGGCTGCGAACATTATCGGCCTAACGTCAACCGCTATATACGAATGTGCTACCTATATCTAATCCTATCCTATATTAATCTATCGCTGTCACATCAGATTCGGCGTCCCTTGTCCCCTTTCCGCCCTCGTTGCCGCGAGGTTCTTCTCCTCTCGACCAGTCTCTTCCACGTCCAGATTCCGAATGTCCTATATTCTCTCTTTTTGGACCCAAGCTCCCTTCTTTGTCTCCCGCTTTCCCCATACCGACACGTATATCCACACATACATACAAGCATACAAGTTAACGGCCAGTTTTCCAGAACATTCCATGGGCACACAGCCATACACTCAGTCTTGTACACACAGACACCCACACATACCTAGACAAAAGTTGGCTACCCACTTCTCCCCACTCTCCATTTCTGAGAAGGTGGTCTGGAACTTTCCGCGGACCAACACATCCACACAAACAGACTCATACACGTACGTGGTTGTCCGTCGGCCAGTGGCCTCGGCCCCCCCCCTTTCCTTGGAAGTTGGACTTGGGATGGGTACTGATCCCTCGTCTACATACATTAACATAATGGTCACCATAGCAACCATACCGTCTCTGGCCGACCCAACCTTCTGACCAATACACACCGACATCTATCCACAGAGATTCACACTGTCATCCACAGGTACAGGGTCCAGCCACTCGGCTATTGCTTGACCATGCGTAGCCCTGCCGCAGCCGGGGCGGGAGGGACCTGTCCTGTCCAGTCGTCTCTCTCAGCTTCGGTCGGCCAGTCCACGGGGGGTTGCAACGGTCGGCCATTCTGTGACTTTCCGCCCAGCCGCCCCGTAACTGGATCACCCAAACTCTCGGATTTTGATATTATAGGGCTCTTAACCTCGGCAGCAAAACCCTTTGTATACATATATTTATATAGGCCTATCCATACGATATTAATATGCAATGTAATATATGAGAACCTAATGTAACTGACACTCCTACAAAAGAATACATGAACCCGTGACGCGAGGAAGCGTCACATACCCCCCACGCAAAATTGATGTTCGTCTCCCGACGAACGTGTCGGGTTGCTGTCATACACGCACTGTTCTCGCGCGTGCACAATACAATTTAAAACACAACTACGGCAGAAGAGAAAAAGAAAGAAAACATATAGTGATCTCGCTCAGGTAGCTCTCAGTGAGTGCATACGGATCGTTCATCTCTTTATTCGGATCGCTAACGTTCTTTCATCGCTGGATGCAATGTCTGTCGCGTGGACCTCGTAATGGGAATAATAACGAACAACGCGGGATGGAAGTGCCGGTTACGAGTGGATCGTTGGGGAGACGTCTGTTCGTCGGTGATATGGTTCGGGAAATGCGGCTGCGGAGATGGTAATCGTCGCCGCGGGGATATGGGTCCTGGATCGGGCCGTTTCGCCACAGGCGCGGGCTCGTCGAACGTTCGCCCGGTGTGGTCCGGCCCAGAGGGGAGAGTTCGCGTCGGTCGGAGGTATATGATGTCCCTCCGCGGAGAAGCGCAACAATAGGCAAGACGCGACCCGCACGTCGATGCCTGGTTCGCTCGATCCGACGGTGTCCTCTCGTGGCATCCGGTTGTTCGGTGGGTCTTGGATCCGATAAGAGGGGATAGGACGACGTCTCGCCCCATCGATCCTGCCTCTCTGAGCGATGCCTTCACTAACATGGGATATGACATTTTTAAGCAAACGTACTACTTCTACACGAACGGATGATCCCGTTCAGAGTATTATTTTTTATTTTAGGATATACTATTATGTTCCGGGGGTTGACCCCGGGATCATCGAACAGGTTCCTTACCCATATTTACATATATACAAGTCGACTTTTGTTCTTCCGCCGTCGTCCGGCGCAGGCCCTCGCTCAGGCTGTACACTGGGGTAATTTCAGAACCAGGTCCCCACGAAGCTTGTAGCCACAAAGCACCCTCCCTGAAAACAGCCATCTCCGGGTGAGTTACACCATTACCGTTACCTCACACATCTCTCTGTGTCTTCAACCGGGCTACGCAATTCCATCAACCTTTCCGTCATTGCGGCGTACCCATTTCGTTAGCCTGACAATAATCCCACAGGCTCTAAGTACCGAACGACCTGTGACACCAATATCTCCAAATAATTCTACTGTGTTAGAGTACCCCCACGTGGCATCCTCCCCCTTCACTAGTTAAAAGGGGTCCATGGGTTCAACGGATCCCACCGTCTTTCTGACATTTTCATAATCATCCGACTGTCTCTCGGCTCCGGCGTTCGACGCCGGCTCTGATAAATCCGGTGTAATTCCCACACCATACGTTTCAACTGAAGTTCTAGCTCTACCCCCTCGGCATTCCCGGCCGGTAGCTTCCCGATACTTCAACAGCTCGTACATTGCGTCCCCTTCTATTTAACAAGGGTACCCAAATTTCATCCAACCTCCCAACGACAACCTCTTAATTTCCCGGCCGCGCCCACTCGCTTCAGCCGTTCATGTGACTTCGTCTTTTACGAATATACATGCATTACACGATATCTACATCTTACCCGATGCATCCTATTTCCGGTCGGTCGCCCGCACCGATATATATACACAACCTTCTGAGGTTTACCTATCCCCCAAGGTAAGTACCTCACACACCACCCACGAGCCGTCCCCCGCTCGCCTTTACTCACTCACCAACAGATCCTTCCCGCCATCGCGACACCACTGCCCGTCGCGGTTCCGCCATGCGGCGCATACTTACCTAAACTCACGAGAACCGGGCAGGCAACCTCCGTTCTCGGACGGGTCGGTTCCCCCTTCCAGACATCATTTCGGGTCGGGTTTCATCTTCCTCTTCTACCGGTGATTCCGGACCCTCCAAACCCAAACACCTCTTCAATTTATCTACATGGGTTACAAAACTGTTACCCCCTTTTTCCAATTTTAACCGGTAGTTCACGGGCCCTACCTTTTCCACTATCACGAATGGTCCTTGATACAACAAGCACCATTTTGCATACTTACCTTGCCTTCTCCGTGGTGAATAATACCATACCTTCTCGCCGACGTCGAATTCCCGCGGTTTCACTCCGTACTGGTAGCGATCAGCGCGTCGCTGCGCAGCGGTTTTCAATTCGTCCCTCACGAGCTCGTAGGCTTGGTCCAGCCGCTCTTTCAGTTCGCAGACATAGTCACTGTGGTTGACCCCGTGGTCTCTTGGTGGCACGCCAAAAATTAAGTCAACAGCCATGGCATTCTCGTGCCCGAATATCAAGTAGTTTGGACTGTATCCGGTTGCTTCGCTGACGGAGGCGTTGTAAGCAGCGGTCACGAACGGCAACACTTCGTTCCAGTTCCGATGATTTGCCTTCACCGTTTTCGCTATCATAGCGTTCATACAACTATGCCATCTCTCCGTGCAGCCGTTTCCACGTGGCCAGTAAGGTGACGTTCGTAGCTTGTTGATCTCCAAAATCTTGCACATTTCCCGGAACAGCTGGGACTCGAAATTTGCTCCTCTATCTGTTAAGATCGCTTTCGGACAGCCGAAAGTGTTGACCAACGACTTGACTACAGCATCAGCCACGGTCTTCGCTTCCTGATCCCGGATTGGCGACGTTATCACGAATTTCGTAAAATGATCGACAATAGTTAAAATGTAGATGTGCCCCCTGGACGATTTCGGATGGGGCCCCGTCAAATCTATCCCCACGAGCTCCCAGGCTTCCCCCGTTTTCAACGTTTGCATCGCGCCTTGCCGCGGCAAAGGCCTGCGAATATACTTTTGACATTGGTTGCAACCTTTTACGAAGTTTTCGGTATCCCTCGCCCATCCGGGCCAGTAAACTCTGGCGCGTACTGCCAGCTTCGTTCTCCTGATCCCGAAGTGACCTCCCCTATGAGCCAGAGATAAAAACTCTTCCCTTAGTTCCCTGGGTATTACCAGCTGGACTAACCCTGAAAAGTGTTTTCGGTAAATAACCCCGTCAATTTCTACGATTTGGTCGAACTGATGGTACCAAGTCTTTACGCATTTGCCCTCGTACAGGATCTCCGAAAAATTTGGCAAACCGTTCTCCAACCAATTTTTCAGAATTTTAATAACTGGGTCTGAATTTTGTTTTTCCCTAATTCTTTCCAATGGGGTTGGCCAAAATTCGTCCAAGGGCACCGTCTCTCGAAGTCCAGCCCTAACGGCTCGCACTCGCGATCGTCCTGAGTCGGGTTCGAACGGCGTGGCGTCTACGTTCAGTCCGGTCGACTTCGCTTCGGGGTCTGTCGGTATGCGCGACAAGGCGTCAGCGTTCCCATGTCTGGTTCCAGGTCTATGGATCACGTCGTAATCAAACTCCGACAGAAACTCTAGCCAACGGGCGTTCTGCCCCATTAGCTCGGTAGATTTATGCAACCATGTGAGCGCCGCGTGATCTGTCCTTAGTAGGAATTTTCTCCCTAACAGGAAGTGCTTGTAATACTTCACAAAATTCACTACCGCCAGCAATTCCTTGCGCGTCGTCGAATAATTCTTCTCCGCGGAGCTTAACGTTCGGCTCCCGTACGCGATTACTCTTTCTTCTCCGTCCTGAATCTGTGAAAGGACCGCCCCCAGCGCCGAGTCTGACGCATCCGTATCAAGAATGAACTTCCCTTCGTCAACTGGCATGGCCAAGATGGGGGTTGAGGTCAAGGCTTGCTTCAACTTTTCAAAGGCTAGTTCGCAATTTTCATTCCACACAAAAGGTCTATTCTTCTTTGTTAACGCAGTCAAGGGATTCGCCAGATTCGAGTATCCCTTGACGAATCGACGATAATATTGGGTTAGTCCGACGAAAGATCTTACGTCCTTCACACTCCGCGGTCTCGGCCAATTGGTGATCTTTTCTATCTTGCTCGGGTCGACGGCCACTCCTTCTTCAGACACCAAGTGGCCTAAGAACACGACTCGCTTCCTGAGAAGATGGCATTTTTCAGGTTTGAACTTAAGGTTGGCCGCTCTGAATCTTTCGAAGACCGCCCGCAGACGAGCCAAGTGCGTATCAACGTCTGACGCGAAGATGATGACGTCATCAAGATAAACTAAACAGGATACGAAGTTCAACCCCGACAAAACTATATCCATCAACTTCTGACAGGTCATACTCGAGTTTTTCAGACCCATCGGTGTTCTCCGCCACCGGAACGCGCCTCGTCTCGTGATGAAGGTCGTCTTATCCGAGTCTCGCTCGTCGAGCGCTATTTGATAATATCCGCTCTTAAGATCAAGTGTGGAATAGTATTTTGCCCCGGATAATGAATCTAGGCAAGTATCAATCCTCGGTAGCGGATAGCTATCGGCCACCGTGTGTTGGTTAACCGCACGGTAGTCGATGCAAAACCTGGGAGTGTTGTCTTTCTTTTTGACTAGAACAACATTCGCCGCCCAGGCGCTTTGGGTTTCCTCGATCACTCCCTGGCGTAACAGGAGTTCCACCTGGTCGTCGATGGTGCGATGGTATGCAGGTGGCTGTCGCCTAAGCGGCTGCCGTATTGGCTTCACACTCCCTGTGTCGATCCGATGTTTAACGGTATCGTTGAACCCTAGATCCGTTTCACCCTGGGAGAATACGTCCCTATAGTCCACCAGGAGCTGTTTTAATCGACGTTGTTCCCCGTCGGTAATTTCGGGCGGTAAGTCTCTCACCATTTCGTTTATCTTATCCTGCCAGGATGATGTCACCTGCGCCTGTTCCGGGACACTATTCATCACCGTTACGGGCGTCAATGGACCCATGACCGCGTTGCTTTTCAATCCCACCGGACTTTTGTTTATGTTGACCACCTGAATCGATGTCTCGCCTTCTTCTTTCCCGTATATAGTCCTTGCTACGTGGACGCCGGGTGCAACCTCCCGATGTTCCAGCATCCATGTATCGCCATGTTCGCCTCTCCGGTTGCCTATTCTTACTTTCGCCGGGATGCGGGCGCACGATTCGGCGGGTATTATGATCTGGTCGGCGGTCTGGATGCGTCGGCACCAACTCTCGCCTTTCTTCAATATTAGCGCGATTTTGTGTCGCCCATACTGCATTGACGCCCCACCAATATTTAAGCTACACTTTTCATCGCCCAGGAAATCCATTCCCAATATGACCTCATAGATCTGGCTCGACACCACAAAATTAATCTTAACTTTACAAGCAGCGGTCAGGTGTACTGTTACCGTAGTTTCGCCGTCCACGTCGATGGGCGTACCGTTCGCCGCGACTAGTCGGCTATCGGTCGGTCGTATGTTTAGTCCATGGGCATACTTTGCGGGCAATAAGTTTGAGTCACTGCCCGTGTCGATTAGGCAATGGAGCCTATGGCCGTTAATCAATGCATCCGCATGCAATGCAGTCCGGTACACTCGATTGGTATTACGTTCAGAGTTTCTATTGGTATTGCTTTTATAATTGTTCCCGAATTGTTTCTTGTAGGGACAATTTCGTCGTACATGCCCATAGCCGGAACACTCGTAACACTGCGTGTTACTATAATCTCGAGGTATTGCGCTGTTATCGCCGTTCCCCCTCGTGTAATTATTGTTTTGTCGATAATCCAGTTTGTTGTCCCTCCCATTGTAATTAGACTGAGTGGGTTTGAACTGTTGTTTGCCCGCTTTATTATACATGTTTTGCTGCTGTTCGGCCGGCGATATTTTGCATTGAGCCAACTGGTTCTCTATGGATTTCCGCCACTGTTCTTGCCCGGCCATCTGAGAACGTATGAGCGCACTAAGGTCGTTCAACGTTTCTGCATCGGTGTCCTCGCCGCGTACTCCATGCGTGTTGCGGTTCCCTGACTTCCGCCGACATTCTTCGGGTTCCATTTGCTGGTAAGATTCGACCTTCAGAGCGGCGGAGAGGGTCTCATCCAACGTTTTTGGCTCGCGTTCGTAGGTCTTCCTAGCTAACCACCGGTCCGTAAGCGCGCCAAGAAACGAGTCCTTGGCAATCGCTTCCGTCGCTTCATTCGGCGAACCGGGGTATGCTAGGAACATCAGCCTGCGGATGTCCTGCATTAATTCGGAAAGGGATTCACCTGACTTTTGTTTCCGAAACCGCAACTGTGTCCGGTAGACTTCGGCCTGGCACTGACTGCCGTATCTCTGACGCAGCCTGTCCACTAGGCCTCTATAGGTAATGTCTTTAGTAGCACCATACTCCCACAGAATTTGGTTCGCCGGTTTCTCTAGAGAGCATTGGAGGACATCAGTCTTCTCATCCTCCGTCCAGCCGTTCCTTCTGGCACACACCTCAAATTGTGCCAAGAAGCTGTCCAGTGGTTCAGTGCCGTTAAACTTATTCGGCTTGATTCTTGTCCCTTTCCTTTCTGCCGTATTCATCTCCGCAGGGTCTTGTTTCCAGGCCTCTCCGTTAGTTACTCTCCTCTCGTGCTGCGCCATCCGTGGTTCAATTATATCTCTGCGGTCTGACCGGGGCGGTTCCACGTCTTCCTCCTGCGAGGTTTTTCTAATGTCATTCCTATCCGAACGGCGGTATACTGCCGCTGGTGTTTCAAGCATGTTGTCGATTGGTGGCGGCGTTGCATCGTGTCTATAATATCTGCTGCACTGGTCAGAGTTCAAGTTCGTTTGCCACTCACGTGCCCTTCGGTGTCTCTCCTGCGATGTGCTGCACCCTGTCGTGCTATATTGCCCTTCGCCCTGGTCTTCCTCCTCGTCTTCTATTACATGGAGTGTTCTTTTGTCCCTCTGTCTGTGACGCACACTCTGAGGGGTGGGCAGGCGGTACCTTTCTGCTGTCAGGTCTATGGCGTCTGTCCCCCTCGTGGGGTCTACTCCCACCTGCTCTCTCGGCGTCGTCAAGCGTGACTGGGCCGGGTTGGTCATCCTCCGTCGTTCCAAGACGATCTCTGGGTCGTTACTGTGTCGTTCTCTTTCCCTTTCTCTTGAGTGCACGCACGGCGGGGTGGGCAAACGGCGCCTCCCCGGTGCTGGGCTTTCACCATTCGCTCCTGCCGTCGTGTATATTTCTGCTCGCCTTCTCGGCGTAGTCAGCGGCAACTGCAACGGATCCGCCGCCAGGCGTTGTCCAGGATTCGTTTCGGGGCTGTTAGTATCTCTAACCCCATCGAATGTCGCCAATTCCATGTCTGTTCGGTTTGATGTTGCCATTGACTCTTACACAACTGCCTCGATTGCCAATTAAAATTTACTTA
The DNA here is from genome assembly GCA_018105865.1 of Metaphire vulgaris. NCBI lineage: Eukaryota > Metazoa > Annelida > Clitellata > Crassiclitellata > Megascolecidae > Metaphire > Metaphire vulgaris. The sequence continues at coordinate 508,082 of CM030850.1, forward strand.
ACTTACTCAACAAAAATTTTTTTTTTTTGGTATCACACCCCTGATTTTAAAATTTTCGTTCAAGAGTTTATTAACAACCCCACTTCTGGTACCAAATATGTGACGACCCTCCTCTGACGTTCACTATTAGTCGCCAGGAGGAGCCGCACCGTCAGGGTGGCTAAATGCGTTCCGTGTGTGGGTCGGCCTCAGTCAATGACCAAGGGCTTCTAATGGTGTGCGTGTAGGAGTATACATATATCATACATTAAAGAAAGGATGTGTGCTACTGTTTAATACCATTAGTGGATGCCGGTAAGTATCAATTTCCGATGTCCCAACGGGCAGTGAGGTTATATATTTACTTGTATAGCCTGGGTGCGCATTATATCTGGGTAAATACGGTAACTATCCTGACATTCATTTGTATCGATGATATGAGGTCTTGCTTGACGGAGTCAGTGATGCGTACTATATTAGACTACAAAGGTAGGAAAACGCATGTAATTAATACGTATTATTATTATTATTATTCCGTCATACACATTTATATATCAAACGACAATACAAAAGCAGTTCTTAGTCCGAGTTGCATGCACTGTTTATACACCTTGCAGACATCTAACGTATCAGAACGTCCTCTCGTTCATTTCTTTTCATAATCTACTATATTTCTCAGAATTAGGCAACATCGTTCATACGTAACTAGCTCTGCGGACGACGCCGTTGCAACTACAAGAGGGGTCCTTATAATCTTATATATACGCCGACAATGTTCACTCAACTCGGCTTAGAGTATCAGCAGATTATTACTATGCTTTGGAAATCCTCTCCGAGCTGCGTTTTAATCAATTCACACCTATCTATATGTATATATAACATATTACCTCGAGGTTGGTCGGTGACAGTGCAGCTATGATTCTATGCGGCTGCGAACATTATCGGCCTAACGTCAACCGCTATATACGAATGTGCTACCTATATCTAATCCTATCCTATATTAATCTATCGCTGTCACATCAGATTCGGCGTCCCTTGTCCCCTTTCCGCCCTCGTTGCCGCGAGGTTCTTCTCCTCTCGACCAGTCTCTTCCACGTCCAGATTCCGAATGTCCTATATTCTCTCTTTTTGGACCCAAGCTCCCTTCTTTGTCTCCCGCTTTCCCCATACCGACACGTATATCCACACATACATACAAGCATACAAGTTAACGGCCAGTTTTCCAGAACATTCCATGGGCACACAGCCATACACTCAGTCTTGTACACACAGACACCCACACATACCTAGACAAAAGTTGGCTACCCACTTCTCCCCACTCTCCATTTCTGAGAAGGTGGTCTGGAACTTTCCGCGGACCAACACATCCACACAAACAGACTCATACACGTACGTGGTTGTCCGTCGGCCAGTGGCCTCGGCCCCCCCCCTTTCCTTGGAAGTTGGACTTGGGATGGGTACTGATCCCTCGTCTACATACATTAACATAATGGTCACCATAGCAACCATACCGTCTCTGGCCGACCCAACCTTCTGACCAATACACACCGACATCTATCCACAGAGATTCACACTGTCATCCACAGGTACAGGGTCCAGCCACTCGGCTATTGCTTGACCATGCGTAGCCCTGCCGCAGCCGGGGCGGGAGGGACCTGTCCTGTCCAGTCGTCTCTCTCAGCTTCGGTCGGCCAGTCCACGGGGGGTTGCAACGGTCGGCCATTCTGTGACTTTCCGCCCAGCCGCCCCGTAACTGGATCACCCAAACTCTCGGATTTTGATATTATAGGGCTCTTAACCTCGGCAGCAAAACCCTTTGTATACATATATTTATATAGGCCTATCCATACGATATTAATATGCAATGTAATATATGAGAACCTAATGTAACTGACACTCCTACAAAAGAATACATGAACCCGTGACGCGAGGAAGCGTCACACTATAATAAGGCCTATCTTTTCAATTATAATTATAATCGATGTCAACGATATGAGAGTGTCGGCCTGTCGGGTATATAGGCAACGAATGCCGCCTCTTTATTAACACTTGGCGCTGGCCATTAATTATGTAGACAAATTGTGGGCAATATTTGACCCCCCCCCTTTCTCAACAACTGTCAACTTTCAGTAACCCCCTATAATTATGTCAAAAACTTTGCCCCCCCCCCCGACTAAGATCAGTGACGGGTCTCCCTAAAATGTTTAGAAGGTTATTATTTTTGCGGTGATGGCCACATCTCAGCCATTTCAAACCGCACGCTATAGGCCTACTGTACACAGTCTTTCAAAAATCTACACTCGTAGGCATAAAAATTTCAAAAGATCGCACAGTTTTGACACAAAGCAACTAGGCCTATTGCGTTAAAAAAGTAAAGTAAAACACGAAATTTCTATAGCGTAATTCTGATTCTCTCCTTTATATCAACTTCGATATCAAAACTGCCTCACCTCCGAAAATTATGTCAAAACCTTTGAACCTCTACAAGGTGCCGCCCGTTAATAATAATGTCAAAAAAATTTGTTCAATTTTTACCGCCGCCTTCTTTATCAACAATAATGTCAAGCCTTCAGTGACTTTAATGAAATTATGTAATAGATATGCAAAAATCTAATCGATTTGAAGAAATTCTCCGCCAAAATCCACATTTTCCTCTTGTTCCATCTTCATTGCTTTAACCTTTGCAAGAATAATCAATAATATCATTCTCGATTTTGATCTACATGGTTCGAAATAGAGCACTCCCAGCTATTTCATACTACAGTAGTATACGCCAATGACTGGAGCAATAATAGTTAAACGACAATTATGCAATTATACAACAATGATAAAATGTTGTAGCGCTATATTTCCGTCTAGTTCCGGCGCTCGACTTCCGGTGGGAGACAGTCGAGAGGAGATCGATCGCCATTTTGGTTTGATCCGGTTGAGTCATTTGGTTTGTTTCGGAGAAATTCTCTTTTCTCTTCAGTCTTCAGTTGGATCCGTTAACGAAACGATGGCTCTGAAAAGAATAAACAAGGTAGGCGGTCTTTTGATCCGACGAGCTCCTAATCGGCCACGAAATCGACGGTCTGCTGAGGCTGACTGCCGTCGGTGAGGAGGGTGGTCGCACAATTGTTGATTCTTTTTTTCTGGATCAAAAGGACAGAATTTCGCGGATTTCGATCACACTTTTCGCGCTCTTAAACGGGAATTTAACTATTATTCTGTAAGAAGAGACAGTCTTTGCGATGGATTTGACAGACGGAACAAGTAGCTGCCTCTTGCAACCGCTCTTTTGTCTATGCGCTCAATGTTCTTTTATTTAGAGGACTCCCCCCCCCAGTTCCAATTAAAGTTCCCATCTTTGTATCGCTTTGGAAATAAAATTTTCCCGGAGACTTAAGTAGATCTAAAAAAATTGGGTGAGTGGTTCTCACACAGGGCAGACCCTACTGAACCACTTTAAACCTTGTTGTTGTTATTATTATTATTATTATTATTATTATTATTATTGTTATTATAAATATTATTGCACTTAGAGTGCTGTTGGGGCTTTAATTCGTTATGTCGCTATATAAATCACCATGTCACTACTGTGGTGTTGTATTATTGCTTTTGTGAGTTATTGGTTTTGAGAAGATCATGTTTATAATTTTAATTTCAAGTAAAAATGATCAATTGAAATTGAAGGACTTCTTTTTCTTAGAGCTTTATCCACTACATTATTCTCCCGTAATTTGACCCAGTGGCAAGTAATTAGTGTGTTGTCATTGCAATGAGTTCAGTGGCTTCTCTAAAGCATTATAGTTTGGTTGAATTGCTGTAGTTTCGCAATAAAAATGCAGAGAAAAGGTATTACAGAACACCTTCAAGTTGAAATTTTATATTTCTAAATTGTTGTTCAATTTGCTTTTGTGTAGGAATTGCAGGACATGTCAAAGGACCCACCGGCCGGGTGCTCTGCTGGTCCTGTGGGCGATGATTGTATGTGATCTTTGGTGCATCTTAGTGAATTGAAAGGATATTTTAAAATGTGCTTAATAGTTTAGATACTGAAGGAAAATTTTAATCTTATTTGTTTAAATCTTTGTTGGAGGTTCTTGGGAAATCTGAATGTGAGTTGGTGACATTTTGCAGTTTTAATATCTGGTGTTTACGTTTTGCTTTGTTGACTTTTAGTGTTTCACTGGCAAGCCACAATAATGGGGCCTGTAAGTAAAGCAGCACTATCTATTTGCCTTGAAACACTTCTAACCAATTCTTGGTGTATGTACAACCTGTTGGCATGCCGTCATCCTTTGTGCTTTGAAATGCTTGTTGACAGTAATTTCATTTCCTTCTTATGTATCCGGTTGAGCATCTCTGATTTTGGCTTTCCTGGCACTGTTCTTCCATTCTTGCTTTTGATCTAATTGCTACCTTTATAATTTCTATAATTTTGTATTTGCAGCCTGACAGTCCATACCAAGGCGGTGTATTCTTCCTAACGATTCACTTCCCCACAGATTACCCATTCAAACCTCCAAAGGTAAGCCATCTGGTAACTGTTTGTATTAATTCTTAGGACTGACTCGTTTGTGTTTGTCTTAACCTAACTTTACAAGTCTTTTGAACTCGTGGGTTCTCTGAAGAAGGCTTTTATGTCCTTTTTCTTTTGCAATCGGACTGAGACGTGGCGTTGGGACTAGGACATGGCATTGAGATACAAATCTGGATTTTTAGATGATATCTGTTAATTATTTGCGATGATTTTTCTCAATAATTTATAGCTTGCCTTCACCACCAGAATCTATCATCCAAATATTAACAGCAATGGAAGCATCTGTTTGGACATTCTACGATCTCAATGGTCACCTGCACTTACAATTAGCAAAGGTTTCTAACCAGTCTTTCATTTTAATAATGTCTTTGAATAGCAAACTAAACGTATTAGTGGATATATGTGTTGAATTCACGCTGAAAATTAACACAGACAGATTATGCAACATTGGATGGTGTTGACTAATGGATTGGAAGTATAATTATTAATATCAGTAGAGAAATGGTTGCTTAAGTGTTAGCAATCTAGTAACAGACGATGTCTACAAATGCTTTAGCAGCATTGTTTGACAAATTAATTTAGGGAATTGATAGTATAATATTTCTTGACTTGGTTTCACTGTTTTGATATGTGGTTGTTTTCTGTTTATTTTTATTTGATGTGATATAATTTTGGTTTGAAGAGTCTCTTGTGGTTGTATTTCATAGTCTTGCTATCGATCTGCTCACTGCTCACAGATCCAAACCCTGATGATCCTCTAGTTCCAGAAATTGCTCGTATGTACAAGACAGACAAAGACCGGTACAACCAGCTGGCAAAGGATTGGACACAGAAGTATGCCATGTAGTTGGAATTCTACCGGACCAACCGCATCATGCCACACTCCCTGTGTTAATCCTCTTTCCTCTTTTTGTTCTTTTCGTCTCAGAGACTTTTCAACGGCACTTTTAGCAGCGCAAATGGAAAACTTTTGGCCACTGGTTTCGACAAAACTCTTTTGTCGTCCGGTGCTTTTGTCTGTATAGTTCTGTTGAAATATCAAATTGAAACTTTATTTGAAACCTTTAGAATTGCACGAAATTATTCCACACTCGGAACAATCTCTGCAAATCTCTAATGTCAAATACGATTGTGCATACGTTTGGTCACGTGCATTTGTGTATAATAAATGATTGGATAACGATTAGCATACTTGTTGAATATTCACGACCTGATTCTTGTGTTATTCAGGTGGCCGTAATAATTCGTGTTTATTTTTGGTTGGACTCTTTTGCAGTAGTTTGCTATAAGTGGGTCTTTAAATTGTGAAATTAAAATCAAATGAGTTGTGTCGTGCTTGGTCATTTTACCTCGAGATGACGATAGATGTCGCTCCGCCTCCAGAGTCTAATCGTGGTAGTTGTAGTGTCCGGTTGGCTTTGACGCCCCCTAGCGAATGTTCGTTAAATAAAGGAAATGTTTACTTTTATTTATATCTGGCAAACATTCGCCAGTTGGCGTCAAAGTCTACTGGAGTTGCAGGGCATTATGAATGCCATGGGGACGAACCTAAACTGAAGGGGCTTACTTACATGGTGAAGGGGGTTGACGTTACGGGGCATTAGTGAGATTATTGTATTTATAGGTGAAACAAATTCTAATATTCGTTTGAGTCTGTAAAAAATTTTTGGTCGGGCAACCAAGGGGGTTTAACTCCAACCTTTCTCATTTGGCTACGCCACTGCAATCAATACTATCAAGCTTTGTTCTTGTAGACGCAAAGACCAGAATACAGGAACAAACATACAAGAGGACAAAATGAGAATATAGGCCTACACTCTGCAGCAAGACCATAATGAGAACGGGTGGAACATAGTGGTCCTCACACACACACACACGGCAATTCTTACTGAATTTAAACATTATTATTATTATTATTATTATTATTAGGCCTATGTGTTGAAAGTTCCGCAGAAGGCGACCGCGTTGAATCTCTGGAGTGTCATGGATATTCATTATTATTATTATTATTATTATTATTATTATTATTAGAACTTCACGTATTTCTTCTTCTGTAATCGCTTTTGAAAAATAAATTGTCCCCGTGAGTTTTCTTCCATCTCTTCTTCTGCTGTTGGACGTTTTTGCTGGGCCGGATTACAACCAGATGCCGAGAGTTGTCGAAAAACGCGGTTTCGAGTGTCGTGAACTTTGACCCTGGAACCTTCACGGGCGGTCGGTCCTCAACAGAGATTCCGACTAAAGTGTCGTGGAATGGAGGAGGGAGAAAGGAAGAACTCGTGATGCATCGATGCGCCGACTGACGATGAATTAAAGATCGGTTGGAGTGACATCCTTCCAACAACCACCTGTTCTGAGACATCAAACACCGGAACGACGCCTGTTTGAATTTCCCATTTAAAACTAAGTCGCTTTTTCAACATCCCGAATTACTCGGCTCATCTCCTCAGCGTATGTACCAGTAGTCTTTTGAAACTCTGCTCCTCAGTCAGCCTGTCTGTCTGTCTGTCTGTCTTTGTCTGTCTGTCTTTGCTGTCTCTTCTGTGAGCTGGTGACTTTTCTGTTAATTCAATGTTCAGTTGCCCGAAGCAGTAGAAACAGTGGCGTAGTAGAGAAGACTACATGCAAAAAAGTAGGTTAATCAAGGAGTTCGTATAATCGATTCTGCTGCAACCGTCCTGCCCCATGGACCAATCTAGTAGTCCATGCCTACCCCCAATTCCAGACAAATGTCTCAACGGTCTTGCGCAAATGCCACACCTGAGCCGAGCCAGAATAGGGGGGGGCTAGGTCCCTCGTGCCCCGGTTACTTAGCCAATGCAAAGCAGTCAACCGAATATATTTCGACAGCGTAGATTGTCAACCGGGTCTTTTTCTCTGGTGTCGCCCATTTAACCGATGCACTTGGAACACAAACGATATTATTATTAGTAGTATTATTATTATTATTATTATTATTATTATTATTATTAGTATTATTATTATTATTATTATTATTATTGCGCTTTGTATCCTAATATTGCTACTGAGAAAGTGCAATAATGCTGTTTAATTTTTTAAAAATTATTTTCATTTACAATATTTCTAACACCGACGACAGGTCTGATATTTTTATTTCTCTGTAGCACTACTATTAGGCCAAGAATGCAAAGTGCTGTCTTCGCCAAAACGTGGGACGATGCGATGACATCGAAATTTGATCTGTCTCTCCCCCTCCTACCCCATCTCTCTCCGACCCTCTTCCCCTTGGCTGTGCCCCAAAAACTGCTGTCAACATTCCCATTAATACGACGAATCGGCGGCTCCGGTCGGTTGAGCTCTTCCTCGGAGTTAATTACGTCGACGGTTCCCTGTCCAAATGACAAACGGTCACCTTTGACCTCTGTTTAGACGCTCTCCTCTTCCCCATCTCTCCCCCATCCACCGCACCCGGTTTTCGGTTTCAGTTCTGTTTTCGGTCAAAGTTGACGCGTATTTCCGCTTATTCATATAAAACTATTTATTTCCTCTTCTACAATTAATTCGAGACAATCGCAGAGCCTCCATTAAGTTTTTGGTAAGACGCATTACCACGTGGGGTGGTGGTGGGGGAATGGGTTTTGCATGCAGGTCTGCTCTAAATGCTCTCAAAATTTGATCTATTAATGGCAATTAGGCATTCGAGGGAATCTAAGCGAACCGACAAAAATATTTTTACAATGTTTTAGAAATTTAGATTCACAAGTTCGTATTGTAATTTTGATCATCATCATCATCATCATCATCATCATCATCATCACACTCTCTGGTCCTTAAGGACTGTCGGAGCCAATGGTGTAAAACTGTCAGTGCATGACCATTCTCTCGGGCCTTCCGAACGTCATATTATTGCTAATTTTATAAGATATGCCTAATGAGTGGCGTAGCCAGGATTTTCTGAAGATGGTGTTACGAACAACTCCATTGAGAAGAGGGGGCAGGCATGCCGAGAGAAATTCCGGGGCCCCTGACTCCAGATTCCTCGTAGGCATCGACTGGGCTTCAATCGGTGCAAATATGAAATCTCTACGACACCACAAATTTTAAATTTCGAAAAAAACCCTGACTATAGTCCATAATTTTCAGTGACCCAAAAATTCATGTCGATATTTTACCCAAATTTCTATTTAGAACCTTCAAACACCTTGCAGTGATGTCAGTGGAGTAGAAAAATCCGTCACTTTCCACCCTATTAATGTGTCTATATTGCAAAATATAATAATGGTGGCTATACATTTTATAGATTTTCAAACCTTTAAAGCAGTCAGATATCTGATAGATTTCCAAAATGCGGGTCCAGAGGGCCCCTGTGCTGATCAAGCGTGGAAAACTGATGATGGCCTTTTTTGTTTTTCAGTCTTTTCGAAAAGTGTTAATACATATATAATATTCCATGTGTTAAGCATTTTACAAAGCACCAAAATTTATAGAGAATCAATACAATGATGGCTGATGATGATGATGATGATGCTGCAGATATATTAGAGCACACTGCACAGAATAATAATACGCCATAACATAAATTGTTGGTCGACCAACCAAGGGGGTTTAACCCCCAACCCCCTGGCTACGCCACTGGGCCTAATAATTGGAAAAGTTAAAGTCGGTGTAGTAAAGACAGTTGCTCTCTTTAGTTAACTTAATGTACTTTGTACAATCTTTATGTAGCCAAATTTCCTATATTTTTTAGTTGCTCTTTCTCTGTGTTTAGTTACTGTAAGGCGTGATCTTTTCCTCTTATCTTGCAGGCCTACTTCGTCTGATGGCAGAACCCGTTTGGCATCAGTCGTCGCCAAAGCGATTTGTCATCCTGGAACCAAATGCAACTTAAAACGCGCAGCCGATGCAGGGCCGAGGTCACCACATGCGACACCGAAAAGTTTCCCCCTCAAATATTCCAGCCTCATTTGTTCATGGGTAAAGGGTTAATCAATGATAGATAGGCGTTGTCATGCAGACTGTTACCCGAGAGCGTGGACATCTCGAGAGTTGTTATTAATTAAGAGATCCTTGCCCGAAAGACAGAGACCGAAATGGGGAGAGAACATAGCAATGCGTCTAACGCCCGAGTTTAATTAAAGTCGAATGTCTCACCGTAAAGCATTCCAACAGCGAGGACTATTGAGGGAATTTGAGGCTAGAATTTCTCTTCCCCTAAAAGGGATCGAACCCACGATCTTAGAACGACGCTCTAACCAACTGACTGAGCTAACGGACTTTCGCCATGTCATCGCCATACAAATGTCTCCAGTGGACTGACGACTGAAGATCAAAGATTAACGTCAAACGGAAAGAACTCGTAAAAGTTGTAATTATGATTATCACATTCTCGTGGTTTGCAGATTCGCTTCAAAACATAGCCTCCATTAAGAATTGGGTAGATTAGGTCAAAGGTTAAACAGAAACAATAATGGACATATTATTACTCTCTGTATCGATAAGTAGATTACGGAATTCAGTTGTAATGTCCCGACTGCATGGAAACAGCGCTCTCTTCGGGTCATCTGAGGACACTTTGGCGACTGCACTGGACGACCTCGGCCTCACTTCACCCCCACTGACCAACGTCCGGCCAATGGATTCCTCCGCTGCGTCGGAGTAAAGAGCATATCGAATCGGGTGCAGTAAGACCACAAAGACGCACTTGTTGAACCGCTGCATGGACTCCCGTGTAATGACGCGCAGTGCGTTCGTTTCCCGTGCGCACCGAATGACCTCTCCGGCGTCTATCTATATCTGGCAGATTCCTCCGCATCAGAGGAAGAAGAAGGGCAGTTGCTACATGCTGCATGCGCCGAATTCACATTTTATAGCGATCGCTCGTTTACACAGACACGAATCACTTTATATGCTGTACATCTAGATATCGATACACAGACATATATTATAGGCGGAACCTATGGGTCTGACTCTTACTTATTTATGAAATTAGCGATTGAATTGCAGGGGGCGTCTCGGGGTCGGTCATCCCACTCATCGTCCGCTCCACTACAGAGCACTGCCACAGGGCAAGAGACCGGGGATCGGTTGACGTCAATTACACAGACAGCATCCGATCCGGGATCCTGGTTAACCCTAAGGTCGTCGTCATCGTGGGTTATTCGTTTTACGTGGAACAACTCACAGGCTAAAGTCCAACTATATTGGATCAGCCGTTAGTGCGTTTCCCTCGAATGCAGAGACGTTCGATAAAAGTCTCGACCGGTTAATAGTCGGGGTCTTTGGGCCTAGATGCTAAACTCAACGGAAGCTAAACTGACAAGAAAACTGAAACGCCACCGTTTCAGGTCTTTCCGCTATTGACAAGCGTCGTAAGATGTTCCAGGCGGTTAATTCTCAGTTTGAAATCATTCCTATAATAGCAGAATTTATTTACAGGAAATGATAAATACTGCATTTGCTCATAAAATTTGGCGTTACCCGTCCGTGAAAAGGCGCTATGTAAATAGTTGGGTCGGTCCAGTGGAACCGAAACTGTCGTTTACCCAATCATTCTATAGCACCAACCAGTTCTACTGCTTCCGAAGTCCTTAGTGACCCTGCCCTGAAGAAGTCGCATTTTCCCACCCACCGTCTGCCTCTGCTCCTCCATTGGGCTTTCCTCCCGCGGAGAAAATAGTCTTAGACGCACACGCGTTATTTAAGATAAGGTTCTTTCAATTTAGCTGGCCTTTGGGTTTAGAACGCAAAATGTCAAACGAAGCAGCGGCTTTGAAGATCCCTCCCGCAGCCTCTCTCTCTCAGTGGATTGGCTCAGCGCCATAAGAGTCTTCTTTCGATTTCATCCAGCTCTTCCATCGCCCGGCGCTGATTTTCCGATTAACTATGAAACGCCCCGGAAAATTCGTAAACATGAGTGCAGGGATGTCGGTCGAAACAATCACTGGCGTTTAATTCGACCAAATTGCCATTAATGTTACTTCGTCTTCTCCGATCACTTCTCGACCGACCCCCCCCCCCCACCAATTCATTAACCGAGAGTTGTTTATTCAAATGAGATCTGCTGTTTCTACGAATAGCAAATCGAATTTTTGAATCTCTCTTCCAACGAGTCTCGTTATCATTCAGGCGACGTCTTTGTCTGAACCAAAGGGCCACACACAGGACCTTTGGACTCACTGACTAAAGCAACTATCACCTATTCATTTTACCAATAGACTGATCAATAGAATAGCATAAACATTTGAAAGCGCCTTTGGATCTTAACTTTTAGACTTCGGTGTGAACGGATAGGCACATACTCATTGCCATCCACCCTCCCCGAAAACCCTCTTTATTTTGCGATGATGACGTCACATTTACCGTTTCTATGGATGCGACGGTGAACGTCGTCGGGTCGTCAAGTGCCCTTTATACGTCGGCATAGCAACGGTTGCCGTGGATCTAATCACGTGAATTCAATGAGCATTCATCCTAAACACTCGCTCAGATTCAACTTGTAATTCGTTGCACAGAAGACGATAGATAATAAATAGACGCAGCAGAAGAACTAATAAGCATCCAATAGACAGAGTTAAAACAGTTCAATGCAAGAAAATAAACATGAATACTCGAAATACAAGAAATCCCAAAAACATCAAACTCCAACCCGGCTTCCTCGTCACAAAAATTATATTAAAAAACTATTTGGAAACGATGTCTTCACCAGTTTTTGTTTGAACACAATAATAGCATATCAGTTACCCTTATCGTAAAAAAGTCATCACATAACGTTTATTCGATTACAATATCAAAATACAATGAAATAGAATGTCCAACATTAAAAAACAAACATTAAAAGTGTTTCTCAATCGTCCATCTATCATCTCAACAATAAATCTAAAAGCTAATGATACACACAATGATAGCAGAATAGAATTAAACGGATACACTCAGCATTATTCAGTAGCTGCTGTTTTAAAGCATGTAAGTAAACAAGAATCGAACCCCATTGACTTCTAGTGCACAGAACAATGGAGTATAAAATAATGTATACCTTATCGATGCATATGACAGGGCATGGCACGAAATTGTCCATTAGGCAAGTGCATTAGAGCAAGTTCCTGATATAAAGAATCAAAAGTATAAATTCATAATCCCACCCCTATAATACTCACAAGAGACGCCCACATGTCTTCATCGGGCAACATAGAAGTCGGACTGGAGCCAGGACTGTCAGAGCAGCTGAGGGTGGGGGAGGCAGACGTCGACTCCATGGAACCAGAAGGGCGAAAATGAGCAGACGACGACCAGATGTCCACGGATGAAGGCGAACTACAGGTGGTTGTCGTCTGATCCTGAATAGAACACGAAGAATCATTGACCAATCGATTACTCATCAGCGTCTCAATCAACCTGTGGATTCTAACGTTGTTGCTGATGCTGCTGTGCATCAGTGAATCGCAGGAGGTCACCTGGCGATCAACGGCGACCACCTGTGAATCCAGTGTACCCCTGCGCCACATCACGACCGCCGCCGCCGCCGCCGCCGCCGTCGCCGATCTGGCCGTGAACGAAGTGGCAGCGCGCTCCGTAGGGACAGAATCCGCTCGAATGGAACGTCCGACAGAGCCTCGTCTTGTACTTGGGATGCCTGGCGACCGATCTCCGGTCGCCCGGTCCGTGGGCAAACTGACATTTGTCGCCATAGCGACAGGTCCCTCCTTCGCTGAACTGGCGACACAGTTCCGTCTTGTAACGGTCGCTTCCGAAGGGGGACTTTGAATCGGCGACGGCGACGGCGGCGACGGGCAGAGGACGAGGACGACGACGACAGCGCGGGTCTTTCATCGCGGGACATCCATCGGCTGCGGCCAGAGTCCCGTCGACCGATCGGTCTTTCCTTGAACTTATTACTAAGGCACCGAAACGACGTTGGAAGGAATCAGCATTTTCTGCTCCAGAGAAGTCAGCACTAGCATCGCCATTGACAGAAAAATCCATTGTATTGCAGGCGTCCTAAAGTATAAACACACACACACACACACACACAAGAAAGGCATTATGTGGTTGGATATACCGTTAGAAAACATCGGTAGTTTATTATACAAGCAGTTTTCTACAGCTGTGAAATTATTTATCAACCTTTGATGAAGACAACGTCTTCAATACTCGGAATTTCAAGACAGCGTGGGAAGTGGGGAGGGGAGGCTTTAGGAGGGAGCAAGGGGGGGCTTTAGGTGGGAACAACAGTGTTGCCGTACCTTCTAGTTTAAAGGGTGGGACAGAACTCGGGTAATGTCTCCCAAGGCAGCAAATATTCTAAGTTAAACAATTGCAGGAAGTTTTTCATTTTAATTAGAAAACTGGTTTTCATCAGTCTTATATTCAGATCAAGCTTTCCTCTGGGAGCTCCGAGAGTCGCAGAGTTTAAATCAAAAATCCATCAAAAATAAAACCATAAAAACTGCACTGGACCCGAGACATGCACGAGCACTCCACTGACAGCCAAAGCAATGCGAACATTGGTCGATGCCTGGACTATAGGCATTGAAACGGTCGATAAAAACTCAGCACGATCCCACAATCAACTGCAATTGAAACCTCGACATTCCACTTGAAAACTCACAGACAACAAACACCGCAGCCTCACTTTTCAACAACATTTTGAGATTTCTTAATGAAGCAGAGAGAGACTCAAAACAGCACCCTTTAGGCCCCAGTATGTCTACTAATACGCCAGCGTATTTAGCGTATTTAGCGTATTTAGCGTATTTAGCGGGTCAGAGGTTTTACACTTCAAACCAAGAAAAACGATTCCGATCAGTTTTAGTAGTTATGCACATTTTGTAGATTCTAATGACGCTAGAAGAGATTGTGATCTCATTTTTGCCAAAGTATAAATCTGACAAATTTCGACAATATTCAAGATCTTCCCCATCGTCGTCATCACCCCACTACGACTACCATCCATCCGGCAGCACAGCGTAATTGATGCACCCCCCACTTCCACCCCCATCCAGTCATCGTGTGTCAAAATACAATCCATTGTAACCGTCCACAGTGATTTGGTCCTGCATATAAAGGAAGTCTGATGGAACATGGAGCCAATGAAACTACGCAACGCCCCTCGCCAGTCATTTAACCTTAGGCGGATAACAAGAGATCACAAAGGAAACAGTACCACCACTTAAACTCACGTCCACTATCGCCCCCACCCCAATCCCTTTGCCACCCCAAACGGTCTCTTGACCTAACTGGACTAAGGCTTTCAATTCCAAACAGCTTCAAAGACTGTTTACCTAAAACGGATACCGTTCTAACGGCAACACTTTATTCTTATTATGCTTTTTCAGCTTTGCCCCCCCCCCACGCCTCCAACCAACCCTCTATACACCTTCCCCAAATTCTAACATCCGTGATATCTGTCGATATCACTAACGAGCCGTTACCGCAGTGTTTCATACAGGCCCGATAGGGGAACATCCCCCACCACCACCACCACCACAAAAACCCCAAAATCCCAGGACTCACTGACAAATTTTTGCATTGAACTCCATCCCCAAGTCTGGAGTCTGGATCTGGAGTATGGATAAAACACTGCCTCTTTGGAGTCTTTAAGCAACCTATCAGACTTCATAAAGTGAAGAAATAATTATAATTATATAATAGAACGAACGTTTGTGGCTTTTCAAAACTATAACAGGCATGATAAAAATGTACCCAAACCAGCGCAATTGCTTTTGCGTTTTGCAAACACCAAAACGCAATCGATCGATTCTAGAAAAAATCCCACAGAGGCGTCGACAAACCTGAGCGTTTCTTAACTTATTAGGCGCCTGAAATTATCTCGAATTAACCGAACTAAAAAGTTAAAACTAAAAACTAAACCGACCTAAACTTATCATCCACAACGAACACACCGATCGCGTCGAATAATGGTTATTTTAGCGCGGCGATAAACGCTTATATAGGCAATGACCTACTTTCGCGGCATTCTATTGGCTCTGAGTCTGCTGTCAATCATCTTCGTCACAGAATCTAACTAAACTCTGACAATCGCACCGGACACAGTAAGAAATCAATCGACGCCTACGTCCCTAATTAGGCTAATTTTAGACTTCTGATGCATACGGTAGCCTAAATTGGAGCTTATTGTATTGTCAAAAGTTACAAAATCTGTTACATTTGCGGTCACGGGGGGGGGGGCTGCACGGGCAACGGGTCCCTTTCTCTGATTGGATTTGCGCAAAACCGCAGAGAAATTGGGAGAGTGGCTAAGAGGACAGACAGTAGGATGGGAAGAGAGGCTACATGGGTGTGTAAGGAATTCAATGGGGGTCTTCTTATGGTCGTCGATTTTTACTCGAATGTATAACTGAGCTCCCCTTTTCCGGAATCTTGGCTACATCACTAATCGATTGTGTCGACAATTAACCCTATGTGTGCTGTTTTGGGATTGCATATAGGCCTAATAGGCCTATTATGGCCTCTATACGCGAAACTGCAAAATGTGCTTCGTGAAGAATCAAAGTTAAGAGCTGCGGCGAAGAAACGGAAGTTGGAATGGAGAGTAGCTGCAGCGGGTTTCAGCTCAGATGGGAAACGATGCCAGGCCTATAGTTATGGACGATGTCGTCTATGTGAAGAAGCACTTGAATTGTAGGCCTAAATCCTGATAACGATAACAGTGTTTGTACTGGGATGATGACACTCTTAGCTGGTCAACCATCCATAGAAGTTCTGTCACGTGTTCTCGGCGACTGACAATGCACGATTACGGTTCCACTTTGGACCGACTATATTGACTGACGCCAATCGCTTTACTAAAATGGCGCTATAGAAGTCTTGATGTTATATGCTGACGTATTCACCTATAACATCTATGTTAATTAATGGTGATGGTGTTGTTCCTGGGAGAGGACACATCGACAATTTTACTTTTACAATTTTATGGTCTAATTCTAAACACAAAAAATCTCGACACGTCTGGCATCAGATCCGGAACGTACTTTTTATATTCGTTGTGATTATTTATTGTTTACTTTAGCACATTGCATGCACGGGAAAGAAAAGAAAACGCTAAATGTACTGTACTCTAAAGGTTCGTTTAAAATTAATAAAAAGTTCAAAGTTGTGAATAAATTTTGTGGCCCGAGGAAAAATGAAGAGATCCGGCACCTCTGCTCTGCTGGAAAAATCGTCATGGAAGTAATTAAGTGATTTCCATCTTAGAGAACGTCAAAGAAATCCCGACTTCTGATCGAGGGAAAGACTTTTATCTAAATTTAAAATGAGGTTTCATACTAGCCATTAGTTACTGGATCTTTGTAAAAAAACACACACCAAAGTTTAAATTCACCGTGAAAAGACCACAACCGCTGCGTATTTTTACTTCTGCGCGTAATTAGTTACTGGACTCGGTGAGATTTTTCGATTGCCGACTAAAGCCCAAACTTGGTAAATAGTTATACGAAATGGCAGACGGCTCTCTCTCTCTCTCTCGTGATTTATGGAGCGCTATGATACTGTAGAATGATTTTGGTTTTCGAAGAAGAGTCTCAAATGGCGACCGATGAATCAACAGAAGGACAATGATCATGATCAGCAGCAGACGCGTCATGTCTGAAACTCAAAATATAAACCACTTAACTTATTTATGAAGCGGTTGGAACAATTTCATGCCTGTCCTAACAAATCGCCAAGTTATCCGATACACAATCAGAGAGGAGGACTCTGGTCACTCTACTGACCACTTACTCAAAACCAAATCTCCGATAAAAGTCTTGCTATGACACTTAATACAGAGACCGGTTCTTTTCCCCAGTTTAGCGTTGATTCTGAATCGCGTCGGAACATGGGGGGGGACTTAGTACTCAAACGAGAATGGACTCTAATGCTTTCTGTTATTACCATGATTTTTGTTTTTACTAACCCCATAAACACCATCTCAATGTAGATGGCATTAAATCCGCTCCACGCGCCACCTGGCAATTAATAGCAGGTGCACTCGTTGTATAATTATATACTCGATAGGTGGCGCAATAGGTCTGCAAGCGAGGGACTAGGCCAGAGGTGGGCCACCCATCGACTAGGCCGAGGAATGTACCCTCTCGGACGGAAACGATGATGGAAAGTATGTCAAGCGCCTTTAGTGAACCGATGCCGTGCAACAATGAAGGCGCTAGTGTTCCTCCCCCAGACAGACTTTTAGTCAATAGACTTTTTAACTTCTTCAAAGAAATAGAGATATTTTACGAAAGATGAAATTTTAAGTTGGACTGCGGAAGTTAAATGGAAAACCGGAATATTTAAATCAATCATTAAGGCCTTTTGTTAACGCATGTTGACGGCTTTAAAACGGACGATGCAAAATGAAAAATGCTGCGGGGATTCTGGGGTGGGGACAAAAATTTTTGGTGCGTACATGGGGATAAAAGTTGTCCCCGTGTCACTCTCTAAGACAGACTTTTAGTCAAACATATAATTTTACGAAAGAGAGACTGAGAGAGAGAGAGAGAGAGAGAGAGAGAGAGAGAGAGAGAGAGAGAGAGAGAGAGAGAGAGAGGAGAGGGAGGGGATGGAGATGAGAGTGTTACACTGACATTCATATAGCGCTTCAATTGAAGCAATTATGAAACTTCTGCTTCACACCCGCAATTAACGCGTCAGAGTGACGTCAGAGGGAATGCCTGTCGTCAAAATAGACCTGATTTCCCGCGAGACTTTGGGAAAATGGATGGACTGGAGCTGCTTTGACGGAAGAGAGGCGGAAAACTGAAGAACCCCCCACCACAACCCCACCCTCGCTCCACCAGTATTGCTGACCCTGAGAAGGGAGACTCCCCACTAGAGCCGTAGACGAGGTCATGACCTCTTGGGGCCTCTGGGGGAGGTCATATGCCATCGGCGCCAAAACAGGCAACCCTCCCCCACCAAAAGATAGATAAGTCAATGTGGTAATGCACACCTATATATATATATATATATATATATATATATATATATATATATATGGTTATTGGCAATGTGTGACAATTGCCAACGGATAATAATATTATATGATCGAATAATTTATTCTGCGTTAGTCCGTCAGAGTGGGCGTGGCTTCGATGGATTGGCCACACCCCTTAGATATCGATCCAATGGCGTCTGTGACCTGCCAGGATGATGGATGGGTCGGAAACACAAAGGTCGAAGGTGAGAAGGTCGACAATCTACGGGGAGCCGTGGCGCTCGCAGACAGGCAGAGAGATACAGAGAGACGTACACGCAGACGGATTAACAGACAGAATAACAAAGCGTTGAAATGTATGGAGCGCTTTGCTTCGGATTGCATATCTGCGCTCATTAACTGCGCTCTACATGATATCAGACTTCTACGTTGATCATCGGGGGGGGGGGGCGGGGCGGAGGTACCGGGGCCGAGCCCCCTATTCTGGCGAGGACCGGTCGCGGAATTTACGCAAAACCGTTGAGAAATTTGTGTGGGGGGGGGCGGTAGGTAGGACGATCGAAGAGAATAGGCGACTGAATATGCTAAGAACATGTCGATGTTTTTGCTCGATCTTTTTTACCAGAAATTGTCGATGTGTCCCCTCCCCAATTCCGTAAACCTGGCCACGCCACCGACCTCGATCGATAGCTGTTCACGTGTTCAGTCGTTTAAGTCTGTTTTCCGAAGCAAAGAATGAACAACCGACGAAATTTCTCGAAGACATTTAATACAACAAAGAAATGACGTCACTGAGTGCTCTAAAACTGTCGTCTGCGAAGGAATTCGACATTATTAGGCCTATGCGGCGGTAACACCATAGGCCCTCGACCCTATACGCTACTACTGTGCCACCACACTTCCATTGTAAAACGCTTTGGCCATATACACTGTGTATTGGCCTAACAGCCATGCTGAACGAACGCTAGCTGCCGTGCGCTCTTTATTCTATTGTCAGCTGCCATGTTATCATGCTACGTTATCCGTAGGGCTAACGATAACATCTCTCTGTTATCTTCTGTGTAAATACTCGAAACAAGTATTGAGCAGCAAATCAGTTGCTCTGACGACATTGTGGACCACGGAACGATTCCAACTGCACGTAAATTCCCGATTGTCAGTTTCTCATGGATGACATCTTTGGATATGGTCCAGGGACCGATAGGCCTAATTAGTTAGGTCGACCTATAGACCTTATGCCATTTCCTACATGAAGACGATAAAAATGACGTCACTGAGTTGCTAGGAAACAGTTGTCACAGCAACAGCTATTGCAGTTAACAGCTGTAGAAATATCTACAAATTTAGCACAAAAGTACGAAACAATACAAACATTCAAGAATACAGGAACACACACACACACACACAAACGCACGGACATTATATAGGCATTATAGACATAGAACTTAGAGGTACTGTTTGACGAATGCAGAGGGGGACCTTGTTGTAACTATGACTGTATACGCAGAAGTGCATGCTATCATCTTATCAGTGGATATATTGTAACTCAGTGTATTATCTAGAAACGGGAGATTATCTTCGATAAGACGCGTTGTAACGCGATATCCATCACCAGAGCGCCTCGCTCTTACGACCCATCGGACATCCAGCGCAGTCAACAAAATCCGACACCAAAACACTTGGGACGACGTCACGTGACACCGACGAGATCCAATCGAAGACATTCAATGAACGAGAACAGATTAGAAGCTGCTGCTGCTGCTGCTGCTGCTGCGATATATGCCGCTCCCCCCACCCACCCACCCACCCATCGGGCTCCCGGGCCAGGCTCAGAGGGGCCCTGCGGCCGCCGGGGCCGACGCGCCAGGCCTATACTAAGTCGTCCAGCCCCCGGCCACGGTCGTGTAAAGGACGGCGTCTTGAAGACGATCGTCTGCGCCGCTGCGTGATTGACAGACTTACGACGCGCGCAGTCGTCGATCACGTGACGGCGATTGACAGCCAATCGCCCGGCGTCGAGTAATTGCCCGACCGGCGTATAAATAATAATAATAATAATAATAATAACGACAGTTTTGTTATAGGGGCGAGATAAGAGAGAGAGAGAGAGAGAGAGGGAGCGGGTGGCGTTTTGCTTCGAATAAACGAAGACATTCGACCATCCGGATTAACGTTCTAACGCCCGTTCTCAGCGCAGCGATCAGGATACAGCACCACTGGATAGGATATATCCGTCGTCGTCGTCGTCGACCTACGCTGTTGGATTATATCCCGACGCAAGTGGGACAGTCCCAACTGGTTCGCTGCCTCGACACGAGGAGCGGTCGTAGAGGGAAGAAGGGAGTCGACCACTCTGATCTCTAAGCACGCCTCCTGAATATGGGAACATCTCGGGTAAGTGGTCGAACATGCGAACAAGGGCGTCTCACGTTTCACAATCTTGTAGCCTACTCTCCACAGCGCTGTATAAATTCACTAGATATTACTTGCATTCTTACTTACTTGTATCAACAGTGCATGCAGTAAATCGATCGATTGTAAAACTTCTATAGCGCCGTTAAAGTAATGCATCCGTGGTATAGCTTCAGAGTGAGAATCATAGTGCAGGAATATCATGTCCATGGTAGTTCCTAGTCCATGCAGAGGTCAGTCAGTAATAATATTCCGCTTCAACTGCAAAGTATGCATCGCTTTGTAGGCCTAGATTATTATCAACATGTTAATAATGTTATTACATAGTTTGTTTTCTATTTACACACATTAGGCCTATCTGACTATTGTGTGTCTTAGTAGATATAAGCTTATTCAGTACTTCCGCTGTTGTTGTTGTTGTTGTTGTTGTTGTTGCATAGTTCGAAGCAGGTGTTTTGAGATTTCCGTCGGTTGTTTCTTTGTCTTTTTTTAAAAGTATGACAATGAGTTGGCAATGTACTCTACTATGGAGGAAGCCCATCGCTCTGGGTCCATGTACGACGTGAACGGGGGCTCGGGAGGCCGGGCCCTGGGCCCCGCCGCCGCCGCCGCCGCCGCCGCACACCCCTTCCCCCAATCCATCCAGAATTTTGCACACAACGCCGCTGTCACCTCTCCCATCCACAATCACTACGGTGCTGCTCTGCCTGGCTACGCCACTACATCCGGGTGGCATGGGCGGAACCAGCGCTGGACCAGCAGGACCCCCGCCTGCGTCCGACAATCAGCAGAAGCGCGACAAAGACTCCGTCTTCGGGTAAAAGGAAGATTCTGACGATTACAGATTCTCAACACATAATATGGGACTATAGGCCTATAGGGCTATAGGCCTATTGGACTATAGGCCTATAGGACTATAGGGCCTATAGGGCCTGTTCATTCTACACGCATTCTATGACGAGACGAACCAATAACAACGGATTTAATTAAAATGAATGTATATTGCAAACGGAAGGCACCCGTAGAAATTAAGCATTGGCCTGTTGAAATGTCATTGCTAAATTTATGTAGAGCTACGAAGAAGAAAGGAGGAGGAGGAGGAGGCGACGGCTATTAAAATGCGTTTATCACTGACATCAACATGAAGCTACTTTATTCCCAGGGCCGGATTAAGGTCCGAGTGGGCCGGGGGGGGGGGAGGGCTGAGAAAAAAAGGCCGTCGCCTATACTGAAAATCTCTGACAAGCAAAAAAGGGTTATCTCCCTTCCAAATCGTTCTGACAAGCAAAAAAAGGTTATCTCGGAAATCGGTGGGCCTATTTTCATGATGGGCCGGGGGAGGGGCTACAGCCCCCTCAGCCCCCGCCTTAATATGGCCCTGTTTGTTCCGTTAATTAACGAATGGGGTTCTAGGCTGGCCAAACAACGCTTAGGAATTTAAGACAGAAATTGGAAGGTTTAGATACAAATATACTCGACAGATATTCTGTTATGTTCAAGTTAATGGTTGCTATTTTGTTGTTTGTGTCTCATTTGAGATGTACATTTTTCTCACATCCACATAACTGATGAACGATGAAAACAACGACGACGACGACGACGACGACGACGACGACGATGATGATGATGATGATGATGATGATGATGATGATGATGATGATGATGATGATGATGGTGCTGATGATGAATATGATGAATATGATGATGATGACGAAGATGTTGTATGGTAATTGAGAACTGGTTTTATTGTCAGATGATTGTGGCCATTCTTCGTATCCGTACTTTGCCATGATCAAATTCTTGTATGATTTGCTTAAGAATACGTTGAATCATTGTTTTATTTGGTTAACTGAACACTTAGTCAACCTGTTTGGTTTCTGTGCAACGTTCACTTGATAACTTTTACATTGATGAAGTTGAACTGAAAGCCATGTTAAAATCTCATAACCAATAGGGCCTACCTAGGCCTACACTCTGCAGGTGAACTGCAAGCCGATGCATGAATGATATCTGAACTGATAGACTAAACAACTATCAGTGAAGTCTTGTTTTAAAGGACGTTAGTATAATCGTTGATCTGTCTTTTCGCGTTCTTCCCACTGCACAGGCATCCACTGTTTCCGTTGTTAGCCTTGGTTTTTGAAAAGTGCGAACTGGCCACGTGTGCACCACGTGACCCTTCGGTCGGCGGCGGTGACGTATGTTCGTCAGACTCCTTCAACGACGACATCCGGGTATTTGCAAACCAGGTAAAGCCTCTTGTATGTATGTGGCGGTCAAACGTTAGAAAGCATTACCGGTAAACTTGTGCATGAGACACCAACATGCATGCATGCATAAGGGATAAGTGTCCATCTGCCTAACCGCCTGTTAATCTCTTACCTAGATAGGGCTACATTTCGAAGTGAATTATTGACATATTAATGCCTCAAACGCTGTGGCTACAATAGAAAAATCTAGTCTGGCTACGCCCCTGAAATTCCTGCGTATACCGTTCGCTCTGAGGACCCCTTTTATTTCGTCGTTGTGGGAACTGTGCTTTAACCTATTCGCGTGTAAGGAGCGATCAGCGTGCGTGAATGTGTCTGTCTGTGTGTCTGTGTGTGTGTGTGTGTGTGTGTGTGCGTCGTTATGCGTTGTGTTGTAAATAACCATGTCAGTTGGATCGATGGTTCGACATTTTCATCCTTTGACGGTTGACAAAGAGATTGATTCGGCGCGGCTACCTGTGGTAGAGGCTCAGTTGCGGTTACCTGGAGTACCTTGGAGTCGACCTGATTGAGAGCGTTTCACATCACAGGCTTCTGTTTGGTCGGCGATGGTCAGCTATGCTGACCAATGGTCTTTCCGTCCAGTCTGTATTATTATTACTATTATTATTATTATTACGGTAACAACAACACGATTATCCAGACTACGTGACAAATCGACAATAACCAATATTTATTTTGTATTTATATTGCGCTACTATTTCACCTACGAACGAACCATTACGCGTTTGTACTTAAACCTTAGACGCGTCCAATATAAGTGCATTAAACACACTGAGCGGTGCGCAATGAGTTTCCAAGTATAAATTTCTTGATGTTCTAGCTCACTCTAATCGGTCGGCTGTTCAGTGCAAAATTTGACCAATTTGAAGCCGCTTACCCCCTGTGCAGGTCTGATGCTTTTGGCCTATTCTGCAATGGACCGAGCAATTTGCTGCAGCGTAATGTCACACATTATCGTTATTATTGTTATTATTACCGTTTGCGACCGTATTTATATTTTTGTTTGCACCATAGCATGAAGCTTGTCTGCTCTATAGTGATTCGCAACGCCGGTCCGCAGAATTTCGTATGGTTTAGCCTAGTTGTGAACTGGGCGACCCCCTCTATAGACTATAATAGTCAGTGAAATTGTCTATTCCGTTAGCAATGGCATTGCTTCAACATTGGCAAATGCGACGCGCCGTCTTTAGTAACTGCACATCTGTGTATTTGACGAGAGCTCGACACAAAAATCTATCTTAGACCTTTTTTCTCTGCCTTTGTTTCTCTGTGAAAATCAGTCGAGTTTCTCTTGGAATTCGATATCCAGTTCTCGTGATAACATTGTTTTCAATCATCTATTTGATTATTTTCCTGTCCGATTTAAGTCCTGATGTTGGAATGTTAAATAAAATAATCGTGTCATCGTAAAACAGTCTTCAAATCGCAGTCTTATAAAGACTGTCTCCATGCAATGATTATTGTTTTTCAGGTGAAAATGGAAAAACCGTATTTTTCTACCAACAACGAGCTTGACAGCCTGGTATAAGACTCTAATTTTCAGATATTATTTACTAAATAATTTTATTTATGTTACTATTAATTGGACAGAAGCACTAAACTGCCTTCCCTAAGACCTCGAGTCAGAGAATTATGTAATGCTTTTAACAGAAAAATAGTTTCGAATTTTCAGTTTGAACTTACAATGATTGTTTCCCAGTGCTAAATGTAAAGCGATCGATTATGCTGTTATTCTGGTGAATATTTTCAAATTTTTATCGGAACTTGATTGAAATTTAATCAGCTTAGTGTTATCAAGTAGACATTTACTATTTTGGGGGACATTTGTATATTTTACATTGTTCGTATGTTGTGACAATGAGAAAGGCTCGTCTGGTAATTAAGCCGACTCTTGTATTTCCCAATGTAATGGAATCTAAGCGAGACTGAATAATAATAATAATTATAATCGTTCGTGAAATGGCTTTTGCTGCATTAGTTATTTCGTACGCTTCTCTTTATACCGGCATCGTGCTTTTAAACTTGCCGAAAAAGTTTCGATCTGACACATGAGGCCAAACGCCGAGGCCAAGCGCCGAGGCCAAGCGCCGAGGCCAAGCGCCGAGGCCAAGCGCCGAGGCCAAGCGCCGAGGCCAAGCGCCGAAAAAGCGCAGAGGCTTTTGTCCGTTAGCCGAGGCCAAGTTCCGAGGCCACGATAGGAGGCCAAGCGCCGAGGCCAAGCGCCGATTCGCCGAGGCAAGCGCCGATGAAGGCCGAAAGAGCCAAGCGCCGAGGCCATGCTTTGCTTAAAACTCGAGACTTTTGTCCGTTAGATAACGTTCGAGATACGATAGGGGATAGGGGGGTATACCTGGCCCATTCGCTGTCAGCCTCTGATGAAGGAAAGCAGCCCTTGCGATGGTCGGCATATGAGTAACTTTGGTATACGAGGGATTGAGGAGGGGGACTGGGAAGGATATTGTCTTTGGGAGATTCTGTCCCCTGTTCTGTCTGTCTGTATTCTTTGACGGGTGGCTAGTATGGCCAGCAAAAGACGCGCTAGCAACCACAAAGACAGTCGAAAATACAGACTTAGACGCATTCAGATAGAGAAAGACCGAGAGAGACTACAATGGATATAAAGACACATATTCAGTATTCACCCATTTACCGACATTTTGAGCAACTATGCGATGGCCAGGTTTCTACGCAGCGGACGACGCAAAAGTATAAACGAAACGCTCGTTCCCACCACGGCCCCCTCCCCTTTCTCCTTCCCCTCCCCTTCCCTTCCCTCTCCCTTAACAGCCGCAGAAACGATTAAAATAAAATCGACGTGGTAGCAGCAGCAGCAGCAGCCGATGGTCGACACACACACACACACACATACACCGCCTACTGCAACATTTGCGGCGCGCATTAGCGCTTCGCATCGTCCGACGGCGAACTTGTGAAATTGCCCGTCATCATCTCTCACTCCTCCCCTCCCTCCCCCACCCCCTCTCCCAACCCCACCTCAACCGGCGACAATTCCCCGCCATCATCATCGTCTCCCGCTCCCTCTCCCATTTCTCTCCCTCTCTCTCTCCTCTGCTCCCTCTCCCTCTCTCTCTCCTCTGCTCCTGATGGCGTGCAGCCGACACCATACGCCGAGATCGATCAACGGTGTTTCCGTGAGGGCGTCAACGGACGAACGTTTCCGAGCGAATCTAACCCCACCCCCCACCCCCCCCCCCCAACACCACCACTCACCACCACCGCCAAAGACCATTGCTCACACCCCACCCCTTCCGTTTGTCCACGACTAGGCATGGATCCGACTTGAGACGGGTGAATTGAAAAATGGCGGTAGCCATAATCACGTGATGTCTTTGCTAGTGTAGACACCTAAATGAGTATGCTATGGATGAGTTATGCTTATTGTATATGCCACTCGTAGTTATGTGTGATGATGACGCTGCTGCTGCTGCTGATGATGATGATGATGCTGATGATGCTGCTGCTGGTGGTGATGATGATGAGTTATGCTTGAAAAAATCCGGACCGCGTTCCGGAAAATTCGAAGACTGGTTTTTGCAAAATTAAATTATTAAATAGAAAATTTAGAACTATATCGATTGTCCGATAAATTTCTGATTACAAATGTGGCATGTGTTAATTTGTTATGGATGATCGCGGTTCTCGGCGATCTCATATATATATATATATATAATATATATATATATATATGCTATGGCGGATTTAGAGTTTAATATTTGGGTAGGCTAGATGGAGGTGGGGTGCCATCCAGCACGCGACAGACCTGGTGTTGATGGAAAAGCAATTTTTTTTGTTTTGGTGGGATTTAGTGTTTTGGTGGGCTACCCTTTAATAAAATTCGCCTGTGATAGCTACGTGACTACGTCATGTTGACAAGTGGCTTCCGACTGGTGCGCTCCGGAAAATATTTGTTTACAAAAAAGCCCTGATGATGGTGATGATGATGATGATGATGATGATGATGAGTGTACTTGGGAATGCAACAGTCGGTACTACATTTGAAAATGTTATTTAAATTCACGAGATTCTACTTCTTACAGTAGCCAGTATATAAACAAGTATACTGAAAATAAATGACGTAGAATTTCTGCGGAATGTCCTTCGAAGCTCCCTTGAGTTCTGGGCAGTATAGAGACCTCTGTGCTTAAAGTATTTCACAGTGCTGTGGAAATGTCTATAAAGTACACTTCGAAATAGATGTGGTTCTGGTGAAAACACGCCAATTAAGTGATTTGTCCTTTGACCGTTTATTGATTACCGGCCTGGACTCACCGAGGCCATCGATGCCAAATGCCCTGTAAATCATGGCGCTATATAAACGGATGAAAAGAGCAGAGTGAGTGTCGTCTACAGGTAGAAGTGTTTTGCTGTTGTTGTTGTTGTTGTTGCTGTTGTCCTTTTTGACTCCTCCTCTGTGTCTGTTATTGTTTGTGGTTGGTCTTTGTTCGGGCAGATGGTTCAGGCGATTCAAGTCCTTCGTTTCCACCTGCTAGAATTAGAAAAGGTAAGTCGGCAAATTGATTTCCACCTGCTGCTGCTGCTGAGTAAGACAGTAAGATGTCAGCTGTTATCGTTGTGTTTGTGACCATAGAGATCCTGTAATCTTGCTATTGATTACTATTTCGGTGTTTCTGCATAGATGTTGACGCCGTTCGGGTTTTAATTGCGCATCATTTTAAACGTTTCCTGTTTGTCGGATGTCTTGAGTTTCCAGGCGTCGTCTGTGCTTTTTAAATTCCGACAGACAGACATTTGAACGAATCAATTCAAGAAACAGACTGAATTCCATTTATATTCCATTTATACATACGATTTTCAATTTCTGGCTAAATTTGCTGTGACTCATCAAATGAAAACCAAGTGATACATACTCACTTGGTTTTAAGATCATCTTCACTTGCTTCACAAAACTATACTGTCATTGAAATAGATGATAATGACGACGATGATGATGATGATGGCGGTGATGATGATGATGATGATGATGATGATGAGGAGGAGTGTACTTGGGAATGCTTGTTTTTGTTGTTGTTGTTAGGTTCATGAACTTTGTGATAATTTCTGCCATCGTTACATTGGTTGCCTGAAGGGCAAGATGCCAGTCGACCTGGTCATAGAGGAACACGAGAACGGCCCCTGCCTCGTGGGAACGCCGTCTGCGGCGGGGGGAGCGGTGGTCGTTGGGGCGGGGGGTGGCGGTGGCCAGAAGCCCCCCGGGACCCACAGTCCACACTCACCTGGGTTCAATGATCACGATCAGGTAGGAAGGAATACCGACCAGTTATTTTCTTATATCGACTCTTTATACTAATCGCTTCTTAGATTTCGCCAATTGATCATTGTCTATTTTGTTGTTGTTGTTGTTGTTGTTTAATGGTTGTTGTTGTTTTTGTTGCCACTGGCAGTTGCCGTTGTTGTCTGTAGTGGTGGTGGGGTGGGTGGGGGTACTGTCGTCTCTGTCATTTCATTGTGCTTCGGTATTTTTATAACACATTCTTTGGTAGTTGAATGCTTTTGTGAATTCGGTATTTATACTCTCGTTGAAGCTTATGGAGGAAGGAGTCTTTGTACCCAGGCAAATACGGGAGTTATATACTGTGGTGTGTGGACAGCTAATTGCTATTTAGCTCTGTTTTTGACATATTTGCTTGATTTTTGCCTCAAATCTATTGAATTGCTGTCATCGAGTGTAAGAAACTATATTCGATGTTATAACATTTTAGTATATATAGGCGCCATATGAACATAGATGACTCCGCGTTGTACGTTTAGCCTATAGGCTGCAGAAACAGTTCTAATCGTGAAACCGATCTAGACAGCACAGACACGCGCGGTTGCTAAAAGGACGCATATCACGTGACCATTATTACACAGCAGCTGGTCAAGTAGAGTGCGACGGCAGATGAACAATTATGGATCATTGCTTCACGTAATATACAAGTGCTCTCCTCCTTCTCTTCCTCCGTTTCCCGGTCCTCTTCCTTCAATATTTCATTGCCTCTTCTGACGTCGCCGCCTCAGGACCTACCTTAGCAATGGCTGAGATTTCTCTGCAGGAGGAGGAGGAGGAGGAGGAGGAGGAGGAGGAGGAGGAGGGGGAGTAGCCAGGTCAGAAACAGCCTTACTTAGTCGGCGGTAATTGAATTAGAATCATTTATGCTGGTTATGTTTTAGCGATGCACAAAATACGGCAACTCTGCATGCTTTGCTTACTATAGGTCAATGTGTGTGTGTGCGCGCGTGTGTGTGTGTTGCGAATTTATCGATTAAGACGTCGACCCTGACATTGGCCTTGAAATCGAAATCGTTGGAAATGAAATTGATTTTTTATAGAATCGCTAGTCACTGTTTTTCGTTCTGAAGGATTACCACACGTGACCCAATTGTGTCTTACCTTGTTCACCTGGTGACTAACCTACCGAGTTTGTAGTAGTAGTAGTAGTAGTAGTAGTAGTAGTAGTAGTAGTAGTAGTAGTAGTAGTAGTAATAGTAGTAGTAGTAGTAGTAATAGTAGTAATAGTAGTACTTTATTACTACTATTACTACTACTACTACTACTACTACTACTACTAAAAATAATAATATTAGTACTACTACTACTACTACTACTACTACAACTACTAATAATAATAATAATAATAATAATAATAATAATAATAATAATAATAATAATAATAATAATAATAATGACGAAAATTGATTTCAACCTTTTGACAGAAGCAGTCGAAGGCTCTTGTCCAGATGCTGAGACGAAAATTGTGTGAATTAAAGAGGTTTTACATGTATTATATTAAACTATATTTGATCGTTTTAGTCTCCACATGAGAGTCTTGAAATCGTTTGCTAAAATGCGGATAAATCATCTAACTTAGAATAGCTCCAGAGTTTCTTTGATGACGTCACATTGTTCATATTATGTCCGACGCATTCCACAATGCTGCAGTCACGTGGTCTCTTTGCAAAGAACAACACGTGACTGGCCTTAGAGACGGTTTCCGCTGAGTTTATGCAGCGCATCAATTCTCTGACGTCACAGTCATCGTGCAATTAAGCGATAAAAACAGTTCATTGACGTGCAGTGGTTGTAGGGTTGTATAGTTGTGGGTCTGTGGCGGATGATGATGATGATGATGATGATGATGATGATGATGTGGTAGTCGTTATCATCGTCCCGTGGTCTTGATTGCGTGATGTTGCTGATGCTGTGACTGACTATATAAGCAGTCCTTTGCATCCTCTGCATCCTCTGTACTTATAAGCGTCTCATGTTCCCAAACCTTTTTTGCCAGATTGCATATATAATTATGGTTTTTGTGTTTGGGAACGTACAGCACTTTTTTGTTGACATTGGGTTCCCAAACCCCCTAGAAAAAGAGGCAGATGCGGTGGAGGAGGAGAAGGAGGGAGGAGGAGGAGGAGGAGGCGGCGGGTTCATCGAAAGGTCACGGTCGACCGCAGATCCATTGTCGGCACTAATGACGTATTTCGGAGCGTCTGCAATTTACTGCTTCCCCTCCCCCTCCCCCCCAATCCCAAACCCCCGCTGTTCCCGGGTTAAGGATGGGGAACGCGCGGCCTGGCGCGGGGAGCGAAAGTGGGAGAGGAAAAAAAGGGCAAAAGAGCCGCGGTCGGGTTTGACGACCATCGACCGTCGTCGTCGTCGCAGAGTGACTTCGTTAATAAAAGATTCGGCGTCATCGACCCTGACGACGCCATCGCCGTAGAGCGTCACGTCGGCGTTTGAAACGGTAAATGGGGAGGCACCAATATTGACCCCCTCCCGCTTCATATGAACGGCCTTTTGGCCCGGGGCCTACTACCCTTTACCCGCTCAGTAACATATCCCCTCTGAAGTACAATTATCTGAAATTATATATATATATATATATATATGTGTGTGTGTGTGTGTGTTTTGCTTGTAATGAGTTTTCGGCTATAGGCTATAGAATTCTAGTATCGGTGATGGGGTGAAAGACGAGTTTTACCACATATCGTGAGGATAGGGGTGGGTGGGGATGTTGTGGGGATGATGGTGGGTGGGGTTGTGACTTGTATTGACTATAGCATATGCGATCTTCATTATTCATTGCTTTGCCCTTATCGTTAACCGTCTCATGGGATGCGCTATACAAATTCAGGCAACTCAGAACTATATATGCGCTTTGTATATAAAGAACTGAATTTTTAAAAAATGACTACTTCATTTATTGCCTTAAAATATAATTTAATTATTTGTTAAATGCGGATCTATATAAATTCTTCTATGGTAGCTATATAAAGAGAAGCTGCTTTTATTATTATGCTATTAAAACAGAAGTCGAATCTCATTTTATGACTATTTCCATTGCACACTTTCACATTTATTTGAGGTTGAGAAGTTTTATCAGTTGCTAAATGATTCCGAATAATACCACATCCGCTGGATAGGACACAATTTCCAGTTTTCCACGCAGTATTTATTCACTGATGCGTCGGGAGAGTTTAGCTATTATGGGAAGACATCAAATACTCTTTTCCTTACCTTTGATTTTTTGGCGCAGACGAAAAAAATAGAGAAACTGTTGGAAAACTGTGCGTAGGCCTATCATAAAAATTCTGACAGCGCCCACGGCCACACCCCCTCGTTTTCTGACGACCCCTCCTCCGCTTAGTACAGAAGAGAGAGAAAGGGAGAGAGAGAGAGAGGGAGAGAGGGAGGGAGGGAGGGACAGGGGGAAAAATAACGCAGCGTCTTTTGAGAGTCGATTCTGTTTACCTACAGCTTACTGAATGCTTCTATAGAAGTGCTTTGGTCGTTGATCGACCTACCCGGGGCCCAGGGCCGGCGTCTCCTCGGTCGCCCGGTCGGGGCCAGGCCCGCCCCGCACCGACAAGGGGCCGTAGGGGCTCCGTCTTCGCCGCCGCCGGAGTCTTAGCGTTCGCCGTCAAAAAGGCGCGTCTGTTGACTGTCGTTCGGTCGTCGCGTATATTTGACCATTAACATCTTAAGAGACCGATCGTCAGAATCAGTTACAAGAGGACCAAAGACAGTCGCCGCCATATTTGTTGAATCTGTTACGCTAATCGGTCAACAGCAGCGCCGAGAAGATGCTAAAGTGGTCACGTGATTATCCATCCGCCTTTGATCCGTTCTTGTACGCGCTGCAGCATTCGATGCTGACTGAATGCATGGGATGGGAAAGATCATCTCATCTATAGAGGATTAGAATGACCTAAACATACTACAGTATATGGCGCCATTATAAAGATAGAGAGAGAGAGAAAAAAAAAAATACCTATGCTGTGGGATGTAAAGTAATTGTAATCATTTAAAGGAGTCGTTATAGATACGAATATCTTGTGTTTATACAAAAAGTGCTAATTGCTACCGATAACGACTCGTAGACTATTTCAAATTTACATTGAATTTTCTGCTGCTGTTGATGCTGCTGTGCAACATCACGTGATTTGATTTATATCGAGCGCAATGAGTATCATCATCATCATCATCATCATCATCATCGTCATCATCTGATCTCATCATGACGATGTTAACAGCATAGAGCTGCGGTTAATGGTTGCTGTCTGATGAGGAAGGGGGGGCAAGTGGGAGGAACATCGACTAACGGAACAGCCAAACGACGGTAGCAGCTGCCGTTTGTTGTAATGGCGACTGGAGCGGAGGAAGAAGAAGGAGGAGGAAGAGGAGGAGGAGGAGGAGGAGGAGGAAGAGGAGGAGAAGAAGGAGTATTCGAGAACAGCCGTGTCTGACTGGCCGACAGCGTCCTAGTTGTCGACTGGTTTCTTATTGACTGGCTTGACTGGTTCCGTATATCGAAACCCGTTGCGAAGCAGTTGTCCCGACTGCAGACCATAGAAGCTCATTATATCCGCCATCGATGCGTTGAAAATGGCATCCCGTGAGATTGAAGTCTCTCTGCCTCTCTGCCTCTCTGCCTCTCTCTCTCTCTCTCTCTCTCTCTCTCTCTCTCTCTCTCTCTCCAAGGAGAAAGACTCAAAGAGCCTACACATTGTGCGCCATATAAATAAAATCACGTGATGTTGCCGGCGTGTTTTAGGCGCATATAAGTGGGCGCTATATAAATCGGGGCCGTTGAGCGTGTCTGTTGTCGGGGCGTGCGTGCATCTGTCGGTCGATTTGAAATTTACTTCCTCAGTTCTTCCAACAATCTTCCAATAATTAACTAAAGTCAACATGGAACTAAGATCAACAACGATTATATATATATATATATATATATATATATATATATATATATATATATATATATATAAGGTCGATGCATGGAGGATGCGTGTGTTGGCAGATTTACAATGTCATGAGCACGAAAACAGAGGCGATCAAAGGACGCGATATAGAAACGGAAAGCATGATCATACTTATTAAGATCATCAGATCATCAGTACTTTTAGCGCCGCCTCAACTGTTGTTAATCTCTTAACTCTTAATTTCTTCGTAATCTTCGAGAATCGAAAGCAGCCGACGCAAAAGAAAAGCAAACCACGGGAATTGGCCGTGATGACGGTGGGGGTGGTGGTGGGCGTGATTACACCACTGATTGAATCACGTGACCGATTAATCCAACAGAACATGGAATGCGGTCTATGGGCTGTTTAGTGTCCATTAACCCCCTTAACTGGGGATCCCGGATATATCCGTCAATTTTACATTAAGTGTCCATTTAATTATAATAATGTCGATCCAAATAGCACACCATTTTTCGTGGCATTTCAAAGCTCTAGAATAAAACTAAGCTCTGATTGTTCTATAAATGCAATGAAGATGGGGACACAAGAAAATGTGGATAAAATTGACAACACTCATCTGAATGTTTGCATATCTATAGCCTTTGACAAACAATCAATTTTATAATATTTTTGGGATAAAACCTGTAATAGAAGAAACCAGCTGGTTTTATCTTATCTCGATTGATTTTTAGACATTTGACAGACAATAGATTTCTTAAAGACTTTGTATAGTGTTTTAAATGGCCATTATTTTTCGCATTTCATCTAGAAAAAAATTGAGACAGAATATTTGACAATTTAATTTGACCATTCAAGAATATGGTTTTAATTCGTTTCATCGCTCTTATGAATTTTGCATATCTATAGGAATAGTACTGTAGCAATAGTCCTTCTGCAGGCCAATGTCAAACAGGGTATCATTTTTATAATATTTTTGTAGTCTGTAAAACCTGTGATACAAGAAACCAGCTATCTATCTTAAGGCCCTTCTTAAAGCTCGATCGACTTTGTAGACAGTTGACAGAGAATAGATTTCTGAAAGACTGTATAATGTCGATTGAAATAGTTGACCATTTTTCGTGGCATTTCGAACGCTCTGGAATAAAATTGAGGCAGAATATATTGACTATTCTAGTACGGTTTGATTCAATGGAGATGGGGACACAAGAAAATGTTGATACAATTCGTTTCAACACTCTTCTGAATTTTTAAACCAATGGCGCTATAGAAGTTCTTTGTCTTTAATTGACCATTCGTGGTTAGACACGGTGATCTCGAGTTTTCAGTGAAATGAGAACAGCAGCAGCAGCCGGAGTATTAGGATTTGTTTTCTGGGTGGGATTGGGGTTGGATTGTGGGGGTTCGAAGATATTGTTTTCTTTAAGATTACATTGTGCCGTGGAGAATTCTCTCGCTTCGTAATTAGGCCCCGCATGTTGAGCTGGTGCTTTGATTTGCTGACTGCGCATGTCCATCTCGCCGATATATCCCATAATGCCCGGCGCCTATCCCATAATGCCTCGCCGTCCGGCAGCGGTTATTGGACGGAGGGATTCCGTTTCAATAAAGCTAATCGCGCGAGGCGCTATAGAAGTTGTCGGCGGCCACCGTCCGAGCGCCGGACATCCAATGATTATGAGCGTTGACGCAAACTTGGATGAAAAAGTGGGGGGGCAGGGCCATTGGCACAGGCACGTAGGCTACGTGCCTAGGCCCCCGCCATACAGAGGTACCCCGGCGGGGCGGGAGAAAAAGGTCATCACCCCTTTTTGGTGTTTGATTTTCTGATTTTCTCTTCGAAAATTCTGACAGGCAAAAAAGAGATCGCCTCTAGTTTTAAAATCTGCATAGGACCCCCCCCCCGAACTTCTTAAAACGGCACTGGGGAGGGAAGGCCAACCCATCTACCGTCCCTCTTCCCTTTCATCTAGGAGCCCCCATTCTTATGATTTCCCATATCGGATAAGTTTATCGTCCAAAATGGTGTAATTTGTACTCGATGCGTATCTTATTAAAGTGTCCCTCCCCCAGATCCACAGACACAGAGTAGATGTGTGTGTGTGTGTGTTGTGTGTGTGTGTTTGTATCTGGCGGAAGTGGGGCCCCGGACTGCAGCTGTTCGATGGCGCCATCTGTCGAGGCGGGGCGTCCAACATACAATGCTCCACTTCAATCGATGAGTTATGAGTTCGTTTATAAGACGATCGGCGGATGCAATGAAACTGCTGCTGCTGCTGCTGCTGCTGCTGCTGCTCTGTCGTTCCATTTGAAATCTCCAGATCGAGGCCATTGCCTCGTTGCCGCCGCCGCCGCCGCCGCTGTCTCTGCAGACGACACACAAGATGCGATAATTGCGATTAGAAGAGATTCGCTTTTCCTCTCTTACTCTTAGCGTCTCTAAGTTCTAACACTGTTGTGTGGCTCGCACTGTCTCTCGACACTCTCTCTCTCTCTCTCTCTCTCTCTCTCTCTGTGTGTGTTGTGCTCCGTTTTTATATAGCGCTTCGATTTTAGTGATTGTCAGCACAGCGTCCATGCGGACCGGATTACAGTACATGCAATCCAGAGATAGGAATGATGTTATTCGCTTTCGGTCTTGAACCCGGGTGGACAGGACGACTCTTCGCAGACGCATTCTCTTCGCAATTGTCCAAAAATAATTCAGGATCTTACAGCCAGGGTTATTTCTATGATTATCAATGGGGGGGGGGGTAAATTCTGGGGTCCTCTGCAAAAATGTCTGATAAGCAAAAAAGGCCATCCCATAGCTGAGATTAAGGGATGTCGGTCTCAAATTGGTGGGGGGGTGTTGGGGTTGTTAGGGGTGCAAAAATAGCCCTGCTTACAGCGCATGGTTGCCTGAGCCCAGTGGCGGTTCCAGGATTTGGCAGAGGGGGTGGCTATAGGCAATGGTTGTTGCTTACATTCGCGCCCAGGATACTTTATTTGCCGGTACTTTCTTCTGCGGAATAATACTTTATCCGCGGAGATCTTCAGTTTCTGCTGAGTAGCTTATCTTCAGGGTCGACTGCTCTGCCTTTGACGATTATCTGTTGAGAAGAATTCTTTCTTCGGCTGAGGATTATTGCACTCCTGGGATGGTCTTCGGCCTTTGGTTCGATTATCCTACCAACAATTATCCCTGCTTCCCGCCAACTCCCGGTTCCAAAATTCTTCCCATCATGCGACGTGGAAGAGACAGTGATAAAGGGTCGGATAATTCAATTATTATAATTGATTTTGACGACTGCCATTTCTGTTCAACTCTGACCTTTGAAACAAAATTTCCGCATTAAGAATAGCACTGAGAAAAATTCATCCGTTATATTTATATAAATAAAAATAAATAAATAAATATGCAGGCCACAGTTATTTTGAAATTCCTACAAGGTAGCGTCCCCACCCAAAAATTAAGATAATAAAACATAGAAACAGGTAGATTTTTACAACAGAAGAATCGAAAGACTGATTACATTGTAAATTAACTATCATCAGTATAATTGTGATCGCCCTTCAACTACAGTACAATCCTGTTAACACGTTTTTGGTTACCATGGATGACGCCTTTCTTCTTGTCCTCTGATGTCCGTATTAACGGTGTTCTACTGTTGTTTATCTACTGCGTATGTATGTATGTATGTATGTATGTATGTATGTATGTATGTATGTATGTATGTATGTATGTATGTATGTATGTATGTATGTATGTAGTCTACGTGTCACTTTTAAATGAGTTTCTTGTTGTTTGTTCGTCTGTACACAGCGTCTGATGTCCACCGGTAATCTGTCCATGTACAACCACTTGCACGAGGATTCTGGCTCCTACCGATCAGACGACACCCCCCGCCCAAATAGTTCTTCCAACCCCCACTCACACAGCGCATGTGACGTCATCGACAGCGATGGAGGTAAGCCTATATATATATATATATATATATGTATATATATATATGTGTGTGTATATATATACTATTGTATTGTACATATACATACATACATACATACATACATACATACATACATACATACATACATGTACAATAATTGTACATACCGTAACATACGTGCCATGACTTAGCATGAATTCTATTGTTCCGTAATTTTGGCGTGTTATTGTTCCCGGCGCTGATTCTAATTCAGACGTGGTTTTCTGGAAGGTGGCGGGGGAGGGAGTTTGGGACATGCCCCTCAGGAATTTTAGTACACGGTTTCATTTTTTGTCATCCGTTATTGCAAATGCTATGAATTGATGTAGCGCATGTGGTCATTACCAGAGGCTATATGTATTATTGCTCAGTTGTAGTGCAATGAATCAGAGAATTTATATATCGCCATATCTTGGCTTCCTAGAGGGATCAGCCACTGGAATTCATATAGCGCCTGATTGTGTTAACCGCGCAATTGCAATGGATGCATGGCTGGTGTCAGAAGATGGCGCCAGTTTCTGCGTGTCCTCGCTTTCCTTTGTTCGCTCGTTAAGCATTACGTCATTAAACATTCAAATTCCTCCCCAAGGCGGATATGCTCACTGCGCATGCGCAACCGTTTACATGAGCCGCCCGATAGATTGGTGTCAGTGTCAGGAGAGAGAGAGAGAGAGAGAGAGAGAGAGAGAGAGAGAGAGAGAGACTGATATTGCTTTCATTCTCTTATCGAGCGTGTTTACAAGCGGGAGGAAAGCCTGGTGGGGATGAGGGGTGGGTGGTTAGGGTGGAGTTGGGTGTGGGTGTGGGTGGGGGAAGTGGAAGTGAGTGTATGCCTTGTTAATTCCGTCATTTTCTCCTTCGATGGTCATCTGTTCATCATCCGACGCTAGTGACAAGATTCGAATAGCCCCATCCATCCATCCCTCCATCCCTCCCTTCATCCATCCATCTATCCAGCCTCCTCTCCGTTATTGAAGAGTGACGGGGAGGGGAGGGGGTTGGGGAGAGGGTTGAACCTGTTATTGTCACCGACAAAGAATATCCTGATTTTCGACGCTGCCTTTTCGATCTGATGGATGGGATGGAGAATCCAAAAGTGAAATTCATATAGCGCCTTGTTTTTATGCTTTAGTTAAAATCTAAAATTTAGCTAAAGTCAAATGATAAATAATAATGCAAATGACTTAGACAGACTCTGATATTTAAATAAATGCGAAGTGTATCT
Source organism: Metaphire vulgaris (assembly GCA_018105865.1). Classification (NCBI taxonomy): domain Eukaryota; kingdom Metazoa; phylum Annelida; class Clitellata; order Crassiclitellata; family Megascolecidae; genus Metaphire; species Metaphire vulgaris. The sequence goes on from CM030850.1 coordinate 546,579, forward strand.
TTTATGGTCTTTGTTTTCTGCAATATTTAATGTTCATTTCTATAAGCAAGTATTAAAAACGATCAAAATATTTTACAATAGGCCTAAATGAGTTTCATGTTTTTGCTTTATCTTAAGTCTCTGAGTGGGAACTAAACTTCTGTTCTGTTTTGTTTAAACGACAGAGTGTACGAAATATTGAGTTGATTAACTTAGGGAGACTTTTTTCGAGTCTGCGATATTTTTCTCCGATTTTTGCGAATGTTATTCTCCATATCAACACCAATGCTTTTTCAAGTGTTTCAGTGTGTGTGGGGTGTGTGTGAGGGTTGGGGGGGGGGTATGGCGGCCAAATTCGATCAGGAGTTGATTTCAGAATTTGAGGCCATAGTTACTGCTTCTTAACGCTTCAGCTGACAGCAAATCAAGCGTTGCATATCAATTTCTCGCCAGCGAAAACCCCTCTCCCTCTCTCCCTCTCTCCCTCTCTGTCTGTCTGTCTGTCTGGCGTTTAATTTGCGTTCGTGTTTCTTAAGGAACGACCTCCCTCCGCCCCTGATTACGTCGTCGTCGGGTGGAATTACGCGGGATTTACGGTAACAAATGGCAACTCACGCGGGCTCAATCTCGCGCCCGTAATATCGCTCAACCCCCTACGCCTCAAGCGAAGGCGCGCCTTGTCGCCGGCGCGGATCTGCGGCGGCGGCGGCGGCGGCGGCCTCGGCGGCGGTCCTCGAGTTCCATCGTTCCGTCCCTCGTGTTCCATCGTTCCGTCTCCGTCCGTCCGTCCGTCCGTCGTCGTGTGGATGCAGTGTTAATAATAGAACGCCGAAATGACGCTTATCTGCTTCTGGTCGTTGTGTTAACTGGACTGCGTACAATCCGTACATTTAAAGTCGGATCTATGCTGAATGCTCACTTCAATACGGCTCTCATCATCATCATCATCATCATCATCATCATCATCATCATCATCATCATCATCATCATCATCATCTTCATCATCATCATCATCATCATCATCTTCTTCTTCTTCTTCTTCTTCTTCTTCTCCCTTTTCGCTTGATTTCAGATGCTTATTAGTTTATCGGACCTTAGCAAAGGTGCCTCTATGTATGGACAGTTCTTGCCAGTTCTTGGCCTATATTCAAATCGAGTGGATTCTGCTCGAATTAGACGCAAAGCGCTGATGGGATATTTCAGTCAACGGTCGACGAAGACTGCCTCCAATCCAAACATCAATCCGATGAAATTTGCCGCAGAATGCTTTCTTACTGGAAGCGGTGCGCTTTGCCCGTCAATACGCGTTAGTCGTTCATCTCGTCCGATGCATTGGTCGTCGTCTCTGCTTTTTGTTTATCCCTGGAACTTTGGTGGTTCGATTGTTTGGGCGGCCGGGCGGGCGGTTTCGTTTTTGGGCTTTGGTTTTTGTGCGAGTTCGACGCTTTGTCCCGGGCGGGCCATCCCGTTCCGTCGCCTCAGAGGCAGAAGACTGGTCGACCATCGATCGGTAATAAATAACGACGATTGCTGGGCGCCGTCGTCCTTTTCAGCGTCGATTGTCTCCTTTAATCGCGGCCGCCGCGGCGCTTGGCCAAGGGACCGACCGCCCGTCGCCTCGACCGACTCGGCGGCGGCGGCGGCGGCGGCGGCGGCGGCGGCGGCGGCGGCGGCGAGGGTCGACTGGGGCGCCGTCGCCGTCGCCGACCGACAATCGCTTCGTTGTCGGCGAAACTGAATGAGCGACGGAGACGCTTCTGTTCATCTGCATAATTCGTTCTTTCTCCACAGCCAGTGTGTGTGTGTGTGTGTGTGTGTGTTTGGGGTGGAGGTGGTGGTGGTAGTAGTAGTAGTAGTAGTAGTAGTAGTAGTAGTAGTAGTAGTAGTAGTAGTAGTAGTAGTAGTAGTAGTAGTAGTAGTAGTAGTAGTAGTAGTAGTAGTAGTAGTAGTAGTAGTAGTAGACTAATAATAATAATAATAATAATAATAATAATAATAATAATAATAATAATAATAATAATAATAATAATAATAGCAGCAATAGAATGGTTCTCATGAATTCTACCTGACACAAAGTTAGAACAGTTCTTAGGTTTTCTGAAAATGAAGATCAGATCTAAAAATGAAGATGACTGGTGCCGATGGTGCTGATGATGGTGCCGTGTGCAATTAGTGTTTTGGAAGTGCTGGCGCCATAGTGTCCTATACGTCCGAAGCCTCTGTCTGTCTGTCTGCGTCTCATTGTCTGTCTGTCTCTGTGCATCCCTAACTGTCGGATTTCTAATCGCGATTCACCTTTGTCTTCTTTGAGCGAAAACGGAGGGGCAGAAGGAGGAGGAGGCGAGGGCGTTGATGTTGTACTGTGGAGTAGAGGTAAGGAATGTCTTGTGGGGAGGGTTTGAGAGAGGGGGTTGAGAGATAGAGAAAGGAATGGGACTTAATTCCCGGAGAGTCGGCGGCCACAGAGGGACACGGGCGAAATGAATTTATGCCCCCAGAAGCCGCGTAATCTAATATCGTGTCCCGGATTGGACGATTCGTCGCCATGGAGACGGGTCAGAGGTCAGCGCAGTTTTTCCGGCGTTTGAATTGACATACATTGGTCGTCTGGGCGGATGAGTGGGATGGGGAGGGGCTGGTGAGGCCAGGGTGACGGCGGAGGGGTTGATACAATTTCCTTCAGCCGTGGAATGGTTGTTCTCCGGTGATGGAAAATCACCCCCCTCCCCACCCCCAATGAATCGTGGAAATGCTCTGGAGCTATATGAATGGATGACGCGTATTCACACATAAGCAGCTCGTTCTAATGTATTTATTATTAGTATCGTGTTGTTGTCGGTAAGATTGTCTGCATTATAATTTAGAATGATATCCTATATTTTATCTGGATCTTGTGTGATTCTGGCATGCTTCTATGCATTACGAAGTGACGCTATAGAAGTTTACACATACAGTGTATATAGATTAGAATGCTTGTGATCGTATATATATATATATATATATATATATATATATATATATATATATATTTTGGTAAAACGAGAAGTTCCTTGCCTGATTTTAATAACCGCGGATTGGACGATTCGTTGTCATGGAGACGTGGTCAGAGGTCGGCGCAGTGATTGCAAAATTGCAAAAGAGTTCGGCTTCGAACCCAGTGATATTCGGTTGGTCGTCGACGGTGTATCGCCCCGCGGCCGCTGTGCTGCCCTCCGCCCCGCCTCTGTGTATTCCTCCGCCAACGCCGTCCCTGCATGGAAAGGGACTTTTATTATATGCTGACTCATCACCGAATAATTAATTAGACTCGATCAATTCCTCTCAGGAGGAAGAGAAGGAAGAGGAGGAGGAGGAGGAGGAAGTGGAAAAAGAGAGGAGGAGGAGAGAAGAGATCAGTGGAAGAGCGAAAACAAACCGCACCGATTAGGATACGACGCGAAAACGATCGTCGTCGACCGAAGCCGTCGAGAGTTGTTCGGCGCGAAACCATGCAGTTTTTAATCTTACTGTGCGCCGTGCAGTTTTCCGACGATCCCTTCTCCCTTCGCTTCCGTTTTTTGCCGTCAGGTGGCCAGAGGCACGAATTTCGCATCGCACTTTGCTGTGACGTATGAATCGGACAAGGTCCCTGGGTTCGCCCTTCCTTCGTCACCCCGATGGGGTGTCTAGGGACAGCCAATGGGGTAAACAGGAAATCAGTTTGTGCCGGGGGGGGGGGGTGAACGTAATTGCTGCGTCACGTGACTCATCGAGTCGTCACGAAATGTGTTTGTTTTGTTGATTGATGCAACTAATGCGATGCATTCATTAAATAAGAATAATGTAATGTAATATTTCACTAGCGTATTTTCATGCGATTTGGGCGCCATACTTATATAGCGCAATGGGGTTATTAATGTTCTCGGTTGATGTATAAATTCCCTGTAACTGCAGAAATCAATTTCAGTAAACTGTTTAACAGAAGGAAAGAAACTGGATTTCAAGACTATACACTAGTATACAGTATGTTCCTTTGATTAACTGAACATATAAATTATTATTATTATTGTTGTTATCTAATAACTGGATATTTTATTATATGTGCTTTGCTCTTGAGCACCTCTGTTGATCGATTGGAAGACATCTAATGGTAACATCTTGAACTTCTATAGCACCCCTTCATAATGCACATGTACATTGAGAGGATGGGGAGAAGGGCGTGAATACCAAGCTCACGTGACCTATAAAGTGTTATTTTGGTTTCTTAAGACAATTGAAATCGTGTCGTAGTAGTTGTAGTTGTTGTAGTTGTAGTTGTTGTTGTTGTTGTTGTTGCAGGAGACGGTCTGGACAACAGCATCGGATCGGGCGATGGAATGATGGACGATGACTCGGAGGAAACAAACGGCTCCTCTTCCAAAAGACAAAAGAAAAGAGGAATATTTCCTAAAATGGCGACAAACGTGATGCGTGCCTGGCTCTTTCAGCATCTGACGGTCTGTTTGTCCGTCTTCTTCTCTTTCTCTTCATCTTCTTCTCTTTCTCTTCCTCTTCTTCTTCTCTTTCTCTTCGTGTTTGTTTCATTTGTTTTGCGGATAAACAAATATTTATGAAAATCAGCAAAAGAGACTTATTTAGAATATTTCGTTGTCTGCATTTCGCATCTTCATCTTAGCGAAATAGGTCCCTATGCAAATCTGCTTTATGTAGCGCTACTCTTAAGCTTGGTACGGTTACTAATGAGAGAGAGAGAGAGAGAGACTATTTCAAAGTTTCTTAAAATTTCTTTGTAGCATCCGTATCCTTCCGAAGAACAGAAAAAGGATTTGGCTGATCAGACGGGTCTCACACTGTCTCAGGTTAACAACTGGTTAGTAGCGTAACTGCCGCAGTTATAGCAGTAGTAATAATGGATTAGTAGTAATAGTAGAACTTATAATAGTTGTAATAATAATAATAATAATAATAATAATAATAATAATAATAATAATAATAATAATAAATAGGATTTTACTTTCGTATTCTGCATCGAGAACCAGTGTCGCTAAATATAACTCTCTCCCTCGCTCAACTTATATAATTATTTGTCCTAAATTGCATCTCCTCGATTCTACCATCTCTTTAGAGTTTAATATTTCTCTCCAGCAAGCGACAGACCTGGTGTTGATGGAAAAACATTTTTTTGTTTTGGTGGGATTAGTTGGGTCTGTCTCTGTCCGCTATGGATGCTCGAAAAATATATAATATTCTCATTATACAATGCCAATGCCAATCTCTCTAGACAACAGAGAACGCTGATCTCTCTCTCTCTCTCTCTCTCTCTCTCTCTCTCTCTCTCTCTCTCTCTCTCTATGGCGTAAGAGCTCAGCCAATGATTAATGCATTTACTTAATTCAGAAGACTGGATGTAAACCAAGCAGTCGAAGCTAATTGCTGCAAAATGTTTCTCTAATCGCATTAATTTTACTCGAGCAGGTGACGACTGCATTTCCTGTCTACACTTCGTCATATCAATTTAAGTGCAGCTTCCAAAGAGATTCATTAATTCTTCAGTATCAGCCATTTATCTAGCGCACTGTGCTTATCTGCGTCGGACAGAAGCAGTCGTCGTCGAGCTGTCTTTCGCAGGAAAAGCGTTTCCTCGTCCTCCTCAGCTCCTTCCTCCGTTCTTCCCTACTGCTTCCGTTTCTTCTCTGACTGAGGCGGTCGTCTTGTGCGTTGACTGATGTCTTTCTTTATTCCCTTTGACAACTCTTTCTCGCCAGTCCGTTCATTTGGGGATTAACAGCGAACGCCCCCCCATAACCCCCCACAACCAAAGGCGTCCGCCTTCTTCCGTCCGCTGTGTTTTGGCGCGAAATACGAACAAGAACTAATGATCGTTTTGAGGCGCGCGCGCGGCGATTATATAGCGCACCGCAAGAACTGACAAGTTTCTCTCTGAGAGAGAGAGAGAGGGAGAGAGGGAGGGGAGAGGGAGGAGAGAGGGAGGGGTGGATTTCTGCATTGTGCGATTTTCCTTCGCATCGTCCGTAAATCCGGATTTGGTTTTGGTGTCGATTCTGACGAATGCCAATCTGTGATAGTGAAAAGCTGCTATAGCGATAGCTCTGTCGAACGACGGTGGAGGAGGGAGGGAGGGAGGGTGGACCGTGGCAGAGGATGGAGTGGAGGTGGAGGAGGAGGAGGAGGAGGGGCTGTATGCAGAGCGCTTTGTTTTAACAGCGGCGGCGACTGCCGTGGAAGCTGTTTGTGCGTTTACTTTGCATCCCATTATATCGAACCAGCAAAGGAGAGCATAATTAATAGGCCTTTAAAGACTCTTATGACTGACACACACACACACACATTTTTATATGCCATCAATGTGGCTTCGTGGTTTGTGGATGAATCTTCATTTAATTTCAGTATCTTCTGTTTAATAGTGAACATCCATATTACCCGTCATGTTGATAACGTCAAAGAATATGTCGGGACTGACTGTATATACAGTCATTCGAAGCTGGTTTCACCTGTGCGCTATCTTCTAGTGCACAGCGTTTTAGCGCTTCCTGTCACGTGATTCTGCGCTGCAGGTCACGTGACTGTTACGTTCATCGGAACGGCGCAGTCGATATATAGGACTGAGTCTTTAGACGGACACTTTTGCGCACTATAAATCAGCCGGACCTTTCTTATTATCGCCCGTTTTCTAGCGTGAGTAAAGTTTCCTCTCTCTCTCTCTCTCTCTCTCTCTCTCTCTCTCTCTCTCTCTCTCTCTCTCTCTCTCTCTCTCTCCCCTCTCGGACGCACCGTCATACTTATTTACATAGATATTGGAAAAACGACGCTTTCTCGGTCTCTTTAGAAAAATTACGAAAATACGCTTGATATAAATTCTTATAAATTGTGAAACCATCAACGGGTACTCTTCTCTCCCTTCTCCCCCCCCCTTTGCCGCCAAATGACGCCTGCCTTGAAAATCGAATTTACCGGACGAAGTTGGATAATATCCCATTTTTGGATTCCATGGATTCCTTCCTTCCTTCCTTCCTTCCTTCCTTCCTTCCTTCCTTCCTTCCTTCCTTCCTTCCTTCCTTCCCTTCCTTCCTTCCTTCCTTCCTTCGTAGCGCCAAAAGATACATCGTTGCCGAATGCTGTGATCCGTAGTATAGGACTATATCTCTCTTTCTGTGCAGTCCGTGACATAATTGCCAGGTCAATCAAGCAATCAATCAATCAACTTCTATAGCGCCACTATCATAATGCCCAGGGCATCAGTCGATGGCGCGCACCAAATGCTAGAGTAGACAACTTCTTAATATAATTATTTCCTCAAAACGATGCGATTACTTTGAGATGGGTTCGTTCGAGGACTTCTCCCGCCTTTCGTGGAAGCGCAGAGGATACTATCTTCTTCTTCTTCTCCGTGCGCCGTGGTTATGGATCGTAGGCACGCAGGCATTACGGCGGCGGCGGCGGCGGCGGCGGCGGCCATTTAGATAGCAACCAGAGATAAGGGATGCATCGACCATGATTGCGTTTGTCGTTATCTGATGCGAACCCCGCGTTCCGTGTCTTTGTGTATATTAAAAAGCGGCTGCGATCGAATTCATCCGTCTCTTTATTATACAATCTCCGGCGGTAGACGTTTACTATTTGCTGCCTTTTGCAAATATCAGTTTGCGATCGTTTCCTTTTGCCTAATACGAGAGCCGACGATAAGACTGCAGGACCATTCCTCTGTCCGAACCAACCAGACGTTCTCTTATACACCGTATATAGGCTACAGTAGTTACGACCCCGCGCTTCGCATCTTCTGCTGCTTTGGTTTCGTGTTATTAGATGAAGATTATTTGTGGCCGAGAGGTGTTGCCGCAACGGCATTTGAGAAACCATCGCGAAAATTCTGCGGGATGGGGGTTTCTTGCAGAGACCCTTCTTTACCTTTTCCGCCCCTTCTTTTGTTTTTTTTTGAGGGGTCCTGAGCCCCCTCCTCGAGGGATTTTGCTTAGACTCGGTATTGGTAGAAATGCGATATCATTGCCAGTAGCGACAATCTGTGGCAGCAATAAGAATTTGCCCTGTTGGGGGTTGGATAATTGCTGACGAAGAAGAAAATGACCAAGAAGGTTGGTGAGGGGTGAAGGGTGGGGGGGGTGGTTGAAACGAGCGGTCAGTTAAGAGATGCATTTCAATGTGGTTGTGAGTAGTATTGAATGATTAGACTACGGAATAGTAAAAACACGGATTACATGTGCTCTTGCATCGGCCGCAACTTAAATCTCTTAAACCACGAAGAGGAGGTATTTTCGAGTAGAAATTATGCCAAAGAGAACGAAAACATTTTAATTTTTATGATATACAATAATTCTGTAATTGATGAATTAAGAGAATGACTGTCACTTTAACCCTTTTAAGACGTAGTTTTTCAGCTTTAACCCCCACCCCCGCCTCCATCCCCACCTCATCAACGCCCCTTAATCCGTCCGGCCCGATCGCAGTGAATCAAATATTGGAGAGATATTTTGCTGTTTTTCTTCTCCGATGGACATTGACGGGAGTTCAAAGTTTTATTTTGATGCCGGAAAAATTATCACCGATACTAATTAACAAATAGTCTTTATATTTTAGGTTCATAAACGCCAGGAGACGAATCGTACAACCGATGATCGACCAAACGAACCGCTCGGGTAATCCTCCCACCCCACCCCACACCAAATCTCATCGAAATTATAAAACTATAGAGTAGGATTCTGAATGAATTGATGGCAATACAGGGTGGCGCAAAAAACCGGACTAGTCACATAACGTTTGGCATTTAATATAGTCCGTTTTTTGCGCCACCCTGTATATGTTCTCTGTGATGATTGTATCTCAGTGTAAGGAAACTGTTTGCTGTGTTTTCTTCCTAGGTCCTCCGTGCGCCTACAATCCCGATGGTGCTTCTGGAATGGGGTTCATGGACGGACAGGCCTTGATGCGAGGACCAGCGAGGAGAGGAGGGAGGAGGAGGATGAGGGCCTGCATCTTTTCTCTGATTCTCTTCCTTATTTCCCATTTATTCTGCTTGATTATTGTGTGTGTGGGGGGGAGGGTGGTCACGAAATTTAAAATGTTGTCCCCCTAACGGTTAATTTATCTGACAGGACTCTGCCCCGACGAGGCTAACGCCCCAACTTTTAGATTTCCTTCCCTCTCCTTCCCTCCTGCCTCTCTGCCAAGACATCTGTCTGAATATGTGTGCATGCCTCTGTGTTTTATTGTTGTTCAGCCTTCCAATGCGTTCGTATTTTTCTGGCTTGCGGGAGGGGGACTTCATCTTGACCCCAAGCGACCCCATTCCCGCTCCCGCCCCCCCCCCGCCCTCCCCCCGAAGCCCCGCTGTGCATGCGCAGACAAAGTGGCAATAAATCACACGCAGTGGAGTGATCGGGACTTTGGCGGGGAACCAGGTTCCGCTTCGCCGAATCCGCGCCGCATGAGATTGCCTCTCATCGAGCCCCGCTGACCCCCGCGACCTCTGACCTTTGCCTCTTACGAAGGTCACGCTTGACTGGTCGCCGAAAGGGTTTAGATTGTGTTCCGCAAAGATTTTGACTTTTGTCGAGGAGAAGGAGAAGGAGAAGGAGAAGAAGAAGGCAACGGAGCATCGTTATTCACTCGTGAGCATGCAACAACGGCACTCCACGTGCCAAGTGCACGTCACTCTTTTACACGACGTTCTGCACTTTAATGGCTACGTCATGTGCATGAGTTGCACTCTGCGGTCAAACCATTTCAGTGCCACACATAAAACCTCTGAATTGCAAAGAATTTGCGGTCACGTATCACTCTGTCAATTCTACAAAAACAGCTCGTTTTGGTCCAGACTCTGCCTACTACTGTCACGCAATATGCAGCCTAATTCCGTTTGTCACGTTATTTGTCATTCCCTTTGCTGTTTCACTTGACGAAGTTAAACCTCCTTTGCATATAGAGATTAAACCGATGGTCGTCGTGCACTAGTTTTTATAGCACATTTTTCTGTTGCATGCCTAAAAGTCGGATATGTGTCGCGTCGTATCTCTGTCGTCGCCTTTATCCAGTTATATCTATCTATTCTGATCAACTATAGACATAAGACGAATAGAATTTAATATAGAAAATCGTCGCTAGGCGGCGATATTTCCGCCCATATATGCATGGAGGTACAGAGAACGTTCTAGATTGAAACGGCGCTAAGCGGAATTGATAGGCGCCACTAGAAAGCATCGCTGTCCAAAGGCAGGGCGTTGCAGTAATCAAGGCAGCCGCTAATCGGAAATGACGTGTCGATAATGCCCGGATGACCGCTTGGACTGTCAGAACGAGGCACGCGTCGATTTCATTTCACTTCCGTTTTACTCTTTCGCCGATTCTAAGTTCTCCACTTTGTGACTCTGCTCTGATCTACGCTCCGCTTCTCGTCTGTCTGTCTGTCTGTTTGTCTGTCTATCTGTCTGTCTGTCTGTATCATTCTTTGTCTGTCTGTCCGTTTGTCGCTCTTGGCTTTGAGGCTTTAGTATTGGTCGTCGTCGTCGTCGTCGTCCTAGTCGTCGGTGTGGTGGAAAATCTCGTCCCGTTGAAAAATGCCTCCCGGGGTCGTTTTGTATGCGCTGCCGGGGACCAATTTTCACGCACCGCTGAAAAAACGGAAAGCCGCGAAGAAATTCCGAGTCCGTGTCACGTGACGTGGTTCCCAAGGAGACCGCGAAACAAACGATCTTGCGTTCACTTGGACGGGGCTAAGGTTGCGAGGAAAATACGGTATTTATTTCCCAAGCCCACCTCAAGGTTTTGCCTTACCCGTACATCTGTACTGGATGAATTTCGAGAATATACACCGTCAATTTATAATTAATCCCAGAACATATCTAAATGCATTTCATTTTCCCCATGTTTCTGATGCTATTTCTGATTCCCTAGCATCTAATATAGGATAACTGCGTCTCAAATATAAATATCAGGACCATTCTTACTAATTTCTTAGTAGTAAGTAAGTTAGTGCATCATTTAAGTAGTGTCGTAAACAGTGGCGTAAACTTGGATGAAAAGTGAGGGAGTAACCGCTATGCCTTCCATTTCCCTATGGTAGTCTCAAAAGTGGGGGAAAGGGTCGAGCCTATAGAGACCTAATAGAAATTTGCGTCCATATACCTTAGGGCTTAGGCAGAGTTTTTGTCGTGTGTAAGTAGGCCTATAGACTGTGTTGTCAAATGGGTTGTATTTAGTCTGCTTCTGTTATTTTGAAGCTGTAAAATGTAGGCAATCAATTCTTTTGTTACCATGACCAATGTTCCCTCTAAATTTTGTTGAGTGTGCGCGGAAAAGTATAGTGCCTGAGCGGCACACTTTCATGCCTGAGCACCTGAATTGTTTCACAGATGTCACCCAAGACAAAACACAACAAAATCAGTGTTTTTGGAAACTCAAAATCACTGCGCGGTGGGTGGAAATTGCGACCCGCATTTTGGAAATCTATCAGATATCTGACTGCTTTAAAGGTTTCAAAATCTATAAAATGTATAGCCACCATTATTATATTTTGCAATATAGACACATTAATAGGGTGGAAAGTGACAGATTTTTCTACTCCACTGACATCACTGCAAGGTGCTTGAAGGTTCTAAATAGAAATTTGGGTGAAATATTGACATGAATTTTTGGGTCGCCGGAAAATTTTTCATGGACTATAGTCCAGGGTATTTTTTCAAAATTTGAGCGAAAATTTGTGGTGTCGTAGAGATTTCATATTTGCACCGATTGAAGCCCCGTCGATGTCTACAAGGAATCTGGACCCGCATTTTGGATATCTATCAGATATCTGACTGCTTTAAAGGTTTGAAAATCTATAAAATGTATAGCCACCATTATTATATTTTGCAATATAGACACATTAATAGGTGGAAAGTGACGGATTTTTTCTACTCCACTGACATCACTGCAAGGTGCTTGAAGGTTCTAAATAGAAATTTGGGTGAAATATCGACAAATTTTTGGGTCGCCGAAAATTTTTCATGGACTATAGTCCAGGGTATTTTTCAAAATTTGAGCGAAAATTTGTTTTTCATATTTGCACCGATTGAAGCCCCGTCGATGTCTACAAGGAATCTGGACTGTGGATATCTATCAGATATCTGACTGCTTTAAAGGTTTGAAAATCTATAAAATGTATAGCCACCATTATTATATTTTGCAATATAGACACATTAATAGGGTGGAAAGTGACGGATTTTTCTACTCCACTGACATCACTGCAAGGTGCTTGAAGGTTCTAAATAGAAATTTGGGTGAAATATCGACATGAATTTTTGGGTCGCCTGGACTATATAGTCCAGGGTATTTTTTCGAAATTTGAGCGAAAATTTGTGGTGTCGTAGAGATTTCATATTTGCACCGATTGAAGCCCCGTCGATGTCTACAAGCAATCTGGAGTCCATGACGCTCTTACCTCTCAAACTCTGACGTCACTAACTGAAGTTTGACACCTGGAAAGGTCGTTCGTTTGTCTCCTCTGTATTAGTCTCTTGCCTTTGTTGCTAATAGAGGAACTTTGGCATAATATATACAAGACGCTTACCCCTTATAATGCATAATTATTTTCAGGTGAACAAGATTTTCTCTTTTTTCCAGGTGTGCAGAACCTGCCGACGGCCTCCGACGTGTTCTGCGTCTCCCCCTCATCTCCCTATCCGCCGATCGGTCATCACCTCCGACCTCCCCCGCAGCTACACCCGCAGAGCGTCTTCTTTTCTAGCCACCCTCATCACGCCATGATGATGGCCCCCCACCACGGCAGCGGCCACCACCTCGGCGGCGGCGGCGGCCACCCGGGCCTCGAGCCGGGGTCCAGTCCGCCCCTGCATCCGACCATGGACGGGACAATCGGTCACGTACAGGACATCCACGCCGGGTAAAATGAGTGACGACGACGACGACGACGACGACGGACAGTTTGGAATGTCATTTCGAAGGAGGAATGACGAGAGATCGCTGCGTCACCGATCTCGGAAAGAACGCGAGAGTGACGGAACGAATGACGGGCGGAGGAGGCGAAGGAGGAGGAGGAGGACGAGGACGAGGAGGAGAAGGAGGAGGAGGAGTTCCAGTGGCTGGCAACGGAACATGGATCTTCGTTAACGCTGGTTCCAAGGGGATCCAAATTACCGAATATCGATCTGGAGACTGGTTACCTGCTGTGCAGATGGACTGATGCTGATGTCACGTGGGCGTTTTATATGGCGCTGCACGCTGACAGCAGTATTTAGATGATGTTTCGCCATAGAAGAGCTTAAAAGAACGAATACGATGTTTTATTCTATGTTTTTTGAGTTTTTAATGGAGTCTGGCGCTTTCGGTTTTATGCAGTTACCATGGCCACCATCCCCCGCCGGCCTCGTTCTCGCTGAATGATGACGTCATCATTATTCTTCGTCTCATGTTACGATTCTACGCTCCATAAAAGAAAAGAGTAAATTTAACTCGGCGCTATAGAAGCAGATGCATAGTTGATGACGTTTTTTGGGATATGTCATCTCCATCACTGTTGATTTTGGCGCCGTTCCATGCATCTTCAGCCTCGATTGCGTTTTATCCTCGCTGGCGCAAAATAAATCCCAATTTCTTTGGCTTTTTGCACAGTGACCGCTTCATTTTGGACACGGTGTAGCGTGGGATGTGGTTGATCGTATGTGGCATTTTCACCGGTGGTGGGGGATCGGCCCGTTCATTTCAGAAATCCAGTTTCCCTCCAGTGGTATATGCCAAGTTGCCAACATTTATGCAGGCCCATACACCTATTAAACGAAGCATTTGAAATCGAATGGGATGGGGTGGGGGTGGGGTGGGGGGGGGGTAGTTGTGATTGTTCGCCACCTGAGAACCATGCAGTCGCTGGATGTAAACAGTGAATTAAGCGCCAGATTATTTTAGCCAAACAGCTGTTCAGTGCGTTGCCATAGTGACAAGAGAAAGAATTGAATTTTCCACTTTTCATTTGACTTTGCTTTACACCAGGAGTGATATTCTGTTATGCTATAAATTCTATTTCCAAAAATTACTATGTGAGATGGACAGACAGACAGACAGACAGACGGACAGACAGACAGACAGACACAGAGGGGAGATTGTGAACGATTAATGGGTTTGGATGAGTGGACCTATGCACGGATGGAAGAAAGTAATGGAGAGGTAATGTAGTAGGACTACGATTGAATAGTTGATAATGTGTTCTTCGTTCTTGGTTATCTTTTTCTCACATTTAGGTCTCTACCTCTGATGATGGTTTACGTAGAATGATACTTTTGTTTCTTATTTCGTTTTACTTATGGCTTGTTATCGATTGCTTTTAACCCGATTGGTGATTACCGATTGTAATACTTGCGTAATACTAACTCCTTAGGAATTTGTTGCAAAAGAAAACATGAGAACTTTGTTGGGTCTATTTTTGTTAAAGAAACTGGTTTTGGAAAAAATAGTTTATAGTTTTTGTTTGCTATTTATGATCGGACTCGTTTGGTTTAGAATCAGAAAGTGTCTGTTTGAATAATTATGTTTATCGCAGCAAACGGATAACATATTGAACATGATTGTGACTTAAATTTATTACGCTTTAAGAAAATCCTGAAATTTGACTGTTCATTCAATGTTATATTAAATGCCAGACCTAAATGTGACTAGTCCGGTTTTTTGCGCCACCCTGTATACATCATGATTGTTGATGGATTTTAGCCCCGATCTACAGTTCTCGATGGGATCTCTGTTACTGGATCATTGGATACTGTTTATGCAGTTCTTTGAATAGTTTATTTACGCTGTGTTGAACAAATCGATTGGCTGCATATAAATCGATCGATCGTGCCGGTCGCAATGAGACGTTTCATGGAAATGTTCCTGTATAAATAATAATTAATCGAATTGATTCTGTTGACCATATTCTGACGATTCTGCAAATGAGGAAAACCCGTGAATTCAGCGAGAGAACAGTGAAAATCCGATGTCTAGTAATTTCTTCTATTATAGGCCCCCAGTTGAAAAAAAAATCAAACCGATTGTCAGCCCCTGACATTACCAGCGTTTGTGTTGCTAGACCCTCTTGGCCTATTGGCGAACGAAGATTTCTCGAGCTCTGACCGCGGCCGACGTGACATACACGAGATGATATTTTCCGGAAGTTGTTCGATCGGTTTCAGGTGTTGACACTGCAATTTCCTGACTCATCAGAAGGCGCTGGTATTTTGAGAGTCTTCGTTCTTTTTCTTGCCGGCGAGAAGACCGCAGTGGACACCGTCGTCCGCGCGCGCCTAAGGATTCAGTCCCCGATGACCCCCGCGTCTGAAGCAGACGACATCTGTCAACATCCTTAGTTCTTCATCGCGCTGACGACCTTACTTCCGGTGGCCCCCTGGCGAATGGCGCCGTAACTGACGCTGATCACGGCGGTTCGTGTTAATTATTATCACTCGGCGGCGTGCAATTTGCACTCGCTCGATTGGAGCACCGGTGACACTTTGCACTTGGTGGGATGCTGATCGTACCTGGAATAAATGGCATTTCTGGCTTTATTTCTTCATTTGCAGTGAAAACATTATTTATAAACCGGCGATTACGTGATTACGGTTAACATTTTGAAACATCGATTTTGTCGGCAGCGCTTTTTGTTTTAAGTGGAAATTCTGTTAGCCTAATGTCTTGCGCAGCTTCATTCACATTTCGCACAAATTTTTCAAACTTGTCTTTGCCTTTAAAAAATAGAAAGAAACAAAATTTGCGAGACTGCTTCAGAAAATAATAGACCAAACGACTGACTGAGATAAAAATCCCAAAAATCTAAAGAAAAATCCACATGATCATGAACTCTCCACCCTCCTCCTCCTCCTCCTCCTCCTCCTCCTCCTCCTCCTCCTCCTCCTCCTCCTCCTCTTCATCATCATCATCATCATCGTCATCGAGTTGTCGTCGTCATCACCATGTCGGGACATGGCCGAGTAATACTGGTGCGGAGGGAAGCAGGAGATGGAGGTGATCTATGATGGGGTGGGGGCTGAATAGAAGAACGGGAACTTGCGCGCGTACCCATCGTGGGGGGGCGAGGTCTCTTTGTGGAGTGTCGATGTTGGCGTCCTCTGGTGACGGGAAAAAGAAACGTCAATAATCGGGATTCAAAGGACCGGGAATGTTCGCCTAATGGTGAAAGATGTCGCCGCCGCCGTCGTCGTCGTCGTCGTCGTCGTCGCCGTAAGTGAGATTGATGGACGACATCGGCTGCGAGTCTTCCGCTAAAGTAAATTGGACTCTAAGAGAGGAAAAGAGGAAATACTGCCCCACCCCTTCTCCGCCTCCTCCTCCTCCTCCTACTCCCCACCCACTCACAACGGACCTTTGCCTCCTCCCTCCGCATTCCATCCATTTGTTATCTTCACCCCCCACTTTTCCCGCTAAGTCCCGGTCTATAGTTCATCTCATAATCTGTGACGGGTCATGCATTAAAACCCTCATTCTAGTGCGCGTCCCACATTGGCGAAGCCAGGATTCCGGAATAGGGGCGGGGGTATATCGACCTTTTTCTCTGACGACCAAAAGACGTCATGGAATTACCCTCTCATCTAAATCATCTCAACGGTTTTGCGCAAATCTCACGGCCAGTCTCAACTGGAATAGGAGGGGGCCACCTCCCACGTTCCCACCGCCATGGCTACGCCAATGGAGATGGGCGCCATCACTTGTACACATCAACTTTCTTTGATCCGACTAAGGGGCCTAAGGAGCGTCTTGAGCCCACTCCCCCCAACGGAGCGTAGGGTGGAGCACCCCAGATTGCTTGTAGACATCGACGGGGCTTCAATCGGTGCAAATATGAAATCTCTACGACACCACAAATTTTCGCTCAAATTTCGAAAAAACCCTGGACTATATGGACCATGAAAAATTTCAGGCGACCCAAAAATTCATGTCGATATTTCACCCAAATTTCTATTTAGAACCTTCAAACACCTTGCAGTGATGTCAGTGGAGTAGAAAAATCCGTCACTTTCCACCCTATTAATGTGTCTATATTGCAAAATATAATAATGGTGGCTATACATTTTATAGATTTTAAAACCTTTAAAGCAGTCAGATATCTGATAGATATCCAAAATGCGGGTCCAGGTTCCTTGTAGACATCGACGGGGCTTCAATCGGTGCAAATATGAAATCTCTACGACACCACAAAATTTTCGCTCAAATTTCGAAAAAACCCTGGACTTATAGTCCATGAAAAATTTTCGGGCGACCCAAAAATCATGTCGATATTTCACCCAAATTTCTATTTAGAACCTTCAAACACCTTGCAGTGATGTCAGTGGAGTAGAAAAATCCGTCACTTTTCACCCTATTAATGTGTCTATATTGCAAAATATAATAATGGTGGCTAAATTTTATAGATTTTGAAACCTTTAAAGGCTGATAGATTTCCAAAATGCATTTTATAAATTTGACATCAAATTCATAAAAATAAAAGTTCAGTCAGGGATATCTCCATTTGAGATGACCTTTTTTGCGGTGAGCATTTGGAAATGCCGAAAGTCTGAGAACATTTAGACGCGGTGGGCATTTGAACAGAACGGCGCTGGGTTTTGTTGACTGTGGTTTTAATGCACTCTAACTACCAGGACCCTCTAAACAAAATTTCTCTAAAATTGCACATTTGTTCGGGTGTCCCTGCCCGGGGCTATTATTATTAACGCCGCCCCTTTATTATTATTATTATTATTATATGGACGCGGTGAGCATTTGAAAGTAGAGAGCATTTATTTTGAAAGTAGACTTGAGAACATTTAGACGCGGTGAGCATTTGAACGCGGTGGGTATTCACTGTTTTCATACAGGCTTACTTAGCATTTGTTTAATGTTTCCCTAAACCACTTGATATCACATTAGTTATTTGCTATGCGGTGAGCATTTGAACGAAATTGCATTTGTACTAATAGGGCATTTCAACAAACCGGAGAGCAAAATCGTGGAAGGCATTTAGACGCGGAGGGCATTTCGACGCGCTAAGCATTTGAACGCGGTTGGTATTCACGTGATTTTCACACAGGCTTACATAGCCTCCTAAACAGGGGCGGCGCTAGGTTTTGTTGGCTGGGTGGGACTAATGCAATCTACACAACCAGGACCCGCTCAGACTACCCCACCCCAATCAAATTTTCTCTGCGGATTTGCTCGGGTGTTCCTGCCCGGGGCTGGGTGGGTCCGGACCCACCCCCGTAGCGCCGCCCTTGTGGACCCCCAAAATATACCGACCCCCCAAATTGATAATCCTAGAAATAACCCTGCTTAGCATTTCCTTGATTTGCGAAATGTAAGGCATAGATATACGCCACACCCGCAATAGGCCTATTTCCCAAAGCACATTGGATATTGAGTCTAATTATAAGTTATTTGCCACGGAGACCCATATTCTGGTCGGTACCGGTCGGTGATTTGCTTAAAACCGTTTTTTTGGAGATGGGGAGGTAGCATGATCAAAAAGAATACGTGAATGTGCGAAGAACTGCTCTTTTACGAAAATTTTTCTGCTTGTCAGACATTTTGGTTGGCCAGAAATGTAGATGCCCCCCATTCCGTAATCCTGGCTGCGCCACTGTCGATGGGAATCAGCGTAGTCCAGAAAGGACATACGGCGGGGGGGTGGGGGTGCCTCTATCCTGACCAAGAGCTGGCTGCAAAATGCTTGCACAACCAAAGAGAAAATTATATCGGATGGGTGGGTTGCTAGGCTATCAGCTGTCACATGTATTGCTATAAAAAGTAAAAATGTTTAACAAATAATTATATATATATATATTTCAAGCAGCTTCCTTTTAACAGAGATTAAAGCAATTTATATACTACAATGTAACATCTTTATACGTCTGACTAACACTTACCTCCGATCGCAGATATAAAACATTTTAAACAGGTCCAATAACAAAAAAGGAGAAAATGATATGCAATGCATTGAAACATAGAAAATCAAATGGGTGTTTACACCCTAAATCAAATAACAAATAGACAAATCCAAAATCATTGCAACTCTCATATGTAAAAGAAAATCTGATGAAATGAATTAACTAAAATCGATTGGAATGTGAATTTTCTCTGAAGAATTTCAAACCGTTTCTCTATTTTAAACACAATGCTATTAAATCACAAATACCTCAAATTTTGAAAATGTAATCATTGAACTCATTAGACAACATCACTTTCGAGTCAGATCCAATCTTACTCATTAATTGAATCAACCACACTTTACTTCAGCTATTGGCTAAACGGTAAAGCATTGGCCAAACAGAAGCCAATACTCCTCAACTAATACACAACTTATAAGCAGGGTGCAATTTGTAGGGGTGAGAAGGGGAATCTTCCACCCCCCACTGCCCAACTGCATCCCCTACTGCTACATCCCCACCCACATCCCCACCCACTGCTTTTCCCAACAACTACATCCCCCCAAGCTCGACATATCCCCCCACCCACTGCTCCAGGTCACAAATCGCACCCTGCTTATAAGTAACATTAAATGGGCAAAGAATCACAAATCATTTAAAGAAATGAATCAATCAATTAGTCACAGGATAATGACCTACTAACTACATTAAGTCTAAATGCAAAAGATTTACTCTCATGTACATAACACCTGCAAATATAATAGACTCAATTTTCCATAGATCCCAAGGTATCTCTATATCAAATCAGTTACATAAATCCATTTCACCACCCCTAACCCCCCTCTGCCTAAGTTATTTTAACATGATTTATCCTGGTATGCTTTATTGGACCACAAAGGATTGGCTAAAAACTAAACTATGGTAACACATGGGATTGAAATAAATATAAAATTGTTGAAGATGGTACAATGATGGAAATGTCGTAAAATGTCGTAACTTGGGCAGTAGCAAGATGGCAGAATTTTCACGCCTTAAGCGGCTGTTGAATTCCAATAGCATAAGACGCTAGAGTTTATTATGACAATGCTACTAACATGAGAAACCGCTGCAAGTGGGAACGATGCTTAAGAAAGCACAATACAACATGTTACCGAGATAACCATTAGAAAACATCTACAATAATTATTAATCACAACCAAAAGAGGGCTTCACTGTTGTTGTTGTTATTATTCAACTTAAAAATCAGCAAATTACTTTAACATTCTGAAAGAAAACACCAAATTCCTAACAAAGTGAAGCAAACACAATGACAATAACATTGTTCCACGACTTTTGACACACAATTCCAGAGCAAAGTCCAAAATAAAGACATCGGTCTCAAAAATATTTCTACAGAAAATGACGCACATACGATCAGCAAAGTCCAACTACCGAAGAACATGTTAACTTCCAACCAATTGGTCCTCGGCCTTACTGCCTCACCCGTGTTATTATAATGAACAAGACAACAGCGTTAACTCTTTAAATCCACAACATCTATGCCAAAGTCACAGCAAATGCAGCGAACTGAGACTGAGGCCGGACATTGTGCCGAATGATTACCGACGTTTCTGTCTCTGACTTGTACTTGGCAAGCGGCTGCACAAAAATAAATCGCTCTCTTTAAAATGTAAGAAATGCAATACAAACATTTACACGAAAATAGAAGCTTATAAGTATGGCTTGTTGGTGTTAAAAAAACTAAGAAAGCCCCATTTTAACCACAGGAAAAAGACGGACACAAGTTATAAAGGTAAATTTAAGCAGTGTCTCATGAAAACTACAACAAAATCCTTGACCAATTACTACCGGCATAAGTTCATTCGTTGACATCACGAGTATTAGCAAGGTGGAAAGCAAAATCGTAACTAAAATCCCGCAACAGCACGTCAATATTTAGTACCAAATTACGAAGAATTCAAAGAACCTCTAACCACAAACACATTATCTGGGAAACCTAAAACATGCAGCAGCCAAGGCACCCTTTATTAACAACCAACTCCCCCCCTCCCCCCAAAGTTAATGCCTTATGATCTTACAAGTTGTTACTCTTATTAAGCATCAAGCAGAATGCATGGTTACCAATGAACCCACCACAGAACATTCTTACAAGGCTGCACAAAAGTAACTTACAGTCAAAGCTTTGTATAATCATTGACATCAACTGTGATAAATATGACCTCAAATCTTATGACACAAACTACAGCATGTATCAACAAATGAAAGAAATTCTCACTTAAAATGCCTGGGAAAAACTGAGTGCAGTGGCCGTGAATTTTAAGAGAAAATTACAAATAACAAACAGCCCCGTTGCAAAACGAAACCACGATTATAAAAAGCACGAACGCACCAACACTTCTGAAATATAGCAATTACAGTAAGACGACAAAATTATACCAAGCAATCTGCTATGACTTAACACAAAATAAAATGTCCTCATTAAACAATTTCTAAGCTAATGACAGCCTAAGAAATGGCAACGCTCACCAACACAGACGATAGCTAATCAATTAGCATAATGAGGCTAAATGGCAACGCACTGAATTCCCCATTCAAGAACGTTCAGAAATTTAATACAAGGCACATCGTCAACATATTTATCAGCAACATCCAATTTGCACAGAGACTGCTTCAAACTAAACGGCAGATGCCAGAAATGCTTCAAAAGTATCACTTGAATAGCAAGGCTCACAACTGCTCTGCATAAAGAAAAAAACTGAATGCAATTTGTTCAACTAATTCCACCACATAGACACACCAGTCGCCCGTAAGCAGAAAAAGTTACAAACTGGAGACAAACTTGTTTTTAAGATACGCAAAAATTCTAAATGTAAAGGAAAAAATTAAACGACAGGAAATTTTTTGGTAGGGGACAAATTTCACTTTGTAAAATGTTACGTCTGCAAAGACTGAGATTAAACATTAGAAAACATCTAAATAAAATTAAGCAATTCACGAGAAATAAGATTTGACAAAACCACACCTCATCGTAAAAAGACTCTCATAGACACGAAACAACCAAGGCTACAAAATGATAAGATACCAACTACCAACCTAATACTCAACTACCACTTCACACTTCAACTAAAATGATGAATAACTCACATGATATCTTCATCTATTCAAACTAAAATAATTAATGAAACAGAAACACAGCTGATGCTTTTATCAGAATTATTATGGCAAACACAGCCCATAGAACAGAGACAGAATACTGAACCAAACGCATGTTCAGGTAAAAATAAAGTAAGAATAACCAAGAGCAGACACAATACACACGCCTACTCACACATTGCATTGGGTAATTGTAATAACGCGCTCGTTACAACACACAACACCTGATAACCGTTACATGATATGACGAAAATCATCACGTCTCGCTGAGTAAAAGTAAAAAATCAATGCTACGTACAAGGAATGCAGGAAACGCATGCGCGGGCGACATCAAGAAATCTCCATTTAACGATTATAGTAGAATTCCAATTCATGAACAGAAAAGCAGTTCTGCTGTTCTGCTTTTGCTTCTGACAAAAACACAACTCAAACAGCTACCGCCAAACTACGCTTCACGCGTTGACAGCTCACGCCTCTGATCATTTATGGCGATCCGATGAACTATTTTACAATTCTATATTCATAATAAACACCTCAGACACTTTATCAACAGCAGAACTAAGAAGAGAAACAGCTGGAAGGCACCATCCATCAAATTGTGTCTCTTGTTGTCAACATCCTGACAAAATTAATTTCAGTACAACTGTTCAATACATCCGAAGTGTCACAACATATAGCAGTCACTTGAAAATGCAATGCTACTTAAAGGAATTGACCACTGATCAGTCCATAATAGCAAATTACTTTGAACAACACAGATGTCAAATTGAAATGCATAATAATAATTTGGCCAGACTTCAGTGAATAAGCTGTTATCAAAAAAACCTCATTTAGATCAAAATCCTTGATTTAACTTACTTACTCGAGAAAAAAACACATGCTGATTGGTTAAAATTACGAAAATATGGTACACAAATTGAATTATAACAGCCTCTAATCATTCACATAAAACCACAGAACTGAGTTTTTTCTATCACTGCTGTGAAAATTTCCAAACTCTGCAGAATCAATCAGACAAGTTATCTAAATACTCAATTGGCAGCCACAATACGCCTACAAAGTCAAATAGAGGTCAAATATTTGCCACAACATGAGAATTAATTGAAAACGGTTACAAATCATGACTCCATCTTCTGTACACAAAAGCAACAAAACTAACAAAATAAAATGTTTTATAGCAATAATATTGGTTATCGTATAAGATGAAATCTGCCATAATAAACAGTTAAATAAAGTTAAATACAACTCCAGGTGATGAATGACAAAACGTTTCATAGAACATTTACGTAGTAGTAATAATAATAATAATGATTGCAGAATGAAAACACATTTGTGCACGTAGTCGCATAATTTCTTTACAAAACAGCTAACATAAGCGTTTGTTAAACTCAGAATTTAGAACTCAAATCACTGTAGATCCATTGGTGAGCATCGGCATGACATCACAAGGTGGCGCCACTAAATCTTCACCTGAAAAGATGCACCTGCCGGATGGAACGGGTTCGCACTTTTGCCCGTCGCGCTGGCCGCCCAGGCGGAGTCAAAGGGGTCGGTGGACGGCACGACGACAGTGCCGGCCGGTGCCACAGATGCACCGGACGGTGCAAGCACCGACCCCCTGGCCACAGCAAAATGCTCGACGGTGGTCCCATGCGACGACGCCACGGTTCCACCGTCAGCGATGGCCCCGGACCGCCGGTCATCCACGACCTGTCGACCGCGGAGGACTGGAATCGATGATCGGCCAGAATCTGGTGCTGGGCAATGACCGGGACGGCGGCAACACTGCTAGGATACACCGCGTGAGCCTGAGCCAGAGGATTGGACTCGTGAGCCGGTGCAGCCTGGAATGGAGCGATCGGAGGCGTTGCCATGGCGACAGAGCTCTGCCCTCCAAAACTATTCACAGAGCGCTGGCGCGAGACGCCGACCGCGCACGGAGGAGGCACCGCGGCAAACGGGTCGATACGGTTGGCCGTAGAGTTGAGCCAGTTTTCCGCCTCCGATGATCGACTCTGTTGCGGTTTAGGAGCGGCCCAAGGATTCGTCTGCTTCACAACAACACCGAGTTGTGGATTTTCAATGTGCGAGTTACCGGCCGGGATGTTCCCAAGAAGCGAAGTCACAATCTGTGAATTTTTCAGCTGCAAAGACTCGGCTGAAAAAAGACAAATATCAAACATAAATAATATGCATAAAGCCTATTCTAAAATGTCAACAAAAATCTAGCTTCAAAATATAAACAGGCAATGGATGTCACGATAAGAACCAATATAGCTAGAAATAAATTATAAGGCTTCAAAACATCTTATACAATCAAAAGTCAAAGACCTTGCCAAACCAGAGTAGGGTTCACAACAGGGCAGCGCTGATCTCAGTTTCTATGGTCCCAATTTTTATACAGCCACACCTGCCTAATGCAGCTTCTCTAAATGTCACATCAGTTGTAATCCCAACTACTTTTCAGCTTCCATAATGTCAACTAAACTTAGCCATGCACAACTTAACACAGTTCCATGGATACAGTATCACACATGGCTGACCACAATAGGAAACCGCTAATATATCCAAGATTTTGACTGACACATACGTCCGGCGAAGGCGCTACCATGTGCTGTGCTGTAAGGAGGCTGCACGGTTGACTGTGCCACAGGAGGAGGAGGAGGGGGTTGGATGATGGCAGTCGTCTGGACAGACACCGTATTGTTCAGCTTTAAGGCAGAAAAAGTGTCGAGCACTGGCCACTGGCTCCCACTCGGCTCTTCCAACATCGATGCTGGCAATTCTTCATCCTCAATTATTGTACTGATAACTGAAAGTGAAAATTACAACAGAACTAAAGAGACAAACGCCCACAGGCGGATACGTTCAGCTCAACAGCCGCTTCAAAATAACAACGACATCAAAGGAGTCGACATCGATGCGTTGAATGATGTCAGAATAATCTACGAATCAACTCACTTTGTGTTTTTCCGTTGGTCAGCTGTGGACCATCAATTCCTGAAAATTGTTTCTGTCGTTCCAGGGTCGAAGGAAGTTCGTTGACGCGAAGCGAAGTGTTCCGCTTGAATGGCGACGACTCGGCCAATTTGTTGAAGCCGCGGAACGACCCCTGACGATCCAGAATGTTGGCCGGGGCATGCGGACGCTGAACAGCAAAGGGCAGCTCTGTTGGCTTGAAGGGAACTGGTTCTACACAACACATTTTTAAAAAAACATACAAGTAACATATCATCAAAAGTTTTCATCTATAAATTGCCAAAATTTCAATCAAACACGGATAAGCAGGCAGGCAGAAAACTTTTACAATGACCAAGTCTTTGCCCCAGGGTACGTCCAAATGACTTTTGCCTTCCTCACAGACAATTGAGGGCGATCAACCAGTCCAAGGGTGTCTAAGCAGTGACTAGGATCAGATTAAAACTCACAACCCTTCAATTGCATGGCAAGAATTGCACCACTACTCCGTACTACTGTGCCCTAAGAGATCATTTTCAATCCTGAATCCATAGCATTCCACGATGCAAGTTTTGGTGAAGACCAACCCGCCACAATTGCACTCTGAGGATCGGTGAGGCGTTCCGTGAGGGTCGTCTGGCGGAATGACCCCATCCGGGTGAAACTGGTTCCATTTTCATTATAAGTCACCGACACCTTTTCCTTTTCTCGCTGCTGTTTCTTTTCCAGGCAAATCGCAAACGCACATCCAACCGCATGACTAAGTCGTTCACCCTGGAAAACAAACAATGCATCACATACGCATCGCCACAGAAAAGTCTTACAGCAGCAAACGTAACCAACTGGCAACTAAACCACCACACACAAAACAAACAAGCTCAACTGCCCACAAAATAGATCACAAATCAAATGCAGAAAATGCACTGAATGACCCTCAAACAGTCAACCGAAGAATAAGTCCACGAACAAGAAGTCAAGTCCATGTTATACAAACTCAATTCAAAACATCAGTAGCAAGTGTCTACAGAAGCAGTGACAAGTATCGATGATACACTGGTAATGATTACAATAATATCATAACAAATCAGATAGGAGAGAGGACAGGCTGAGCTCACCGATTCTTTAACAGCAAAGAATCCATGACACAGCCACCGACGGGTCGTTCCATCTCGACAGATGTACGCAAAACCCTTTTCGTGGTTTCGATCCGGAGCACAGAACGAAACCTTTTCGATCGTTTGGTCGACGATCAAACCCTTCATTTAACAAACATCAAAACCAGCTGCACAAGTGCTGCTGCAAGTGCTTCAAGGAGCCTGGCTTAATAACCAAAAGACAGTTTGAAATATGTTGAAAAGTGTTAATTCAAAATTAGGAATAACTCAGAATAGCGAGAAAGCAGCCTCGATTACCTTGCTTATTTCATCAACAACACGAAGTGCATCGCCGGTGACGTAAAGAACAGCTCTGTGGTGACCGCTCTTTGGTTGCTATGGAAACAGATAATTGTAAATCAATGCATTCTCGTCAACTGTTTACGATCAAACTAAGAAGCAACGTCCTGACTTAATTTTCATCTAAAAATAATCAACACAGCAGTCGTTAAAGTGAAATAATTGGCAACTGGCAAAAGGACTAATGACCATGCAATATTTAGGCGCTGCTGTTCATTCTGTCATAATAACATAAACCTTTAATGGTCGCTACAAAATGCATGTAAACATTTCATTAAGAAACTTGACAGATAATGTTTGCCAACAAAGAGAACTCATTAAAGAAGTACATGCCAACAATTAAAAAAATAATAATAAACAAATATTAAAATAAATGACAGCAATCTCAATAAACAAAGACTTGGAAAATAAAGGACACAACACTCCTAATTCTCTAACAAAAAGGAAACTACAAGAAAAGACAATGGTAGAAGCATTGTACAGTATTATCAGACAAGTCAAAAAACTTCCTAACTATGAACTATTTAATATAGTCACTTATTAAGTGAAAAATCTTAAGCGTATGAATAACTTTTGCATCACTTTAAATTCTAAGTAAAGATAAATCTTTGACGAGTGAAAAAATGTCCTCTTTCGACAATCTGTCAGACTGTCAACTATACCTGTGAATCGTCTTTTTTCTTGCGAAACGACAGGCGTGACCATGCGCTACGGCTTTTCTTCTGTCAATTTTCATGCAAAGTCAAAGAATTTTGCTATTTTAATTTGAGTTTGTGCTAATCTCAGAATAAAACACATTTTCAGAGCGGTTAAGAGAAATGCTTTGGATGATGGAGTATTATTTTTAACCAACACTGAACATATCTACCTTGACCAGGAATCCAGATAATACATGAAAGCAAATAATACAAACCTAATCTAATACCTAACATTTTGCAAACTAAAAAATAAAAAAAAAACATTTTTCTGAACAAAAAGCACCACAAAACTTCTAGCTCAAATCACTAAACCAAAAAACTCAACTACACAAAATGAAAATTCAATGCGTCTTAACATACGTATACATTATTGAACCAATTATCAATTATTAATGAACAACAACAATTCATCAGAAACAAATGTGCCCTTAAAAGTCTGTAACACACAAGAGAAATTCCAGGAGACAAAAGAAACGAAATAAACTCTTAAGAAAGGAAGGTAAATAACAATTCTGACGACAACTCCTAACATGAAAGCATATAACGAAACTATGGAACAAGAAACAGGCAAAGAAGATGCATAACATGGAAAACAACAGTCATCAAGACAACGAAGGCACAGCATAAGACAACTACTCACAGCCTTCAACACTTTCACGGCTTCTTCACAAATCTGAATGCCCCGAGACTCGTAAACTTCAACACATCCGAGATACTGGAGGCAAAAAAACAGATTAAAAATTCAACCTTCATCATTGGTTTCACTCATCTGCATATGTAGGTACACATCAGATATATACTGATCTCTATGTTGATTAGCATGAGTATATGGTCCAGCCTCTCCTCCTTGCAAGAGAAAGCCCCTCCACTGAGATCTAGTTACACCTGCATAGCTGCTACCAATATCAGTACATTTATGTTATATTGATGAGTGCAATGTTACACCATATGGTGCATAATAAGTCTTAAATGCCCGATTCTGGCCAAGAGTGCACAGCCAGGATTTCAAGAATGGAATCTTGTTAAATTTGGGTACAGAGGCTAATAACTTTGCTTACCAGAAAATGCCATCCAAAACTTTAAACAATTGAATTGCCAAAGAGCAACAAAACAATAAGTCCCTAATGTTCATCCAATTTCTCATAACACAATTACTACTGCTTCCAGCACTTCACCTGTTACTTTACATTACATCAGGCAAGTGAAGAGATAATTGCAACCAATCGACCTCTAAGGTGCCACTATCCTTACACCGAAGATATCGGCTGATATCACATTAACTGATTCTAATGCTCATCAAGCACATCAGTAAAAACATCGGAGCAAAAAATGAAGTGAACTGACGCAAATAAAAATACACAAGAAACTAAAAATTCTTAACTAAAGGCATCACTGAATAACATTAAAGATGGTCCTCAATGTCATCAATGCGTAAAAAATCCAACCCTCAAAATAATAATTGAGTGTACCGATAATTAAACAGATCTGCAAAATACCTTCACTTGAAAGCTACAGGTTCCATCTCGGACTTTCCTCTCATCTTCTTGCCACTGGTGCGGTTTGCTCGACTCTAGGCGCGGTATCTTCTTTTTGCGTATACTAAGCGACCTTTTCAACTTCTCCATTATTACCTAGATTCAATAAATCTTCACTTCTATACAATTTTTAAAAGCAGTAATGTGGCAATATTCCAGAAGCACACCACAAATTCCCAGAGCAACTCAAGAAGTAAAACTACAAATAATACAGTCAAATATGCATGGAGTGCATTCAGAAAAACGGTAAAGGTGACTTTTGTTAAATGCAATCACATTTAAAATACCCAAATCAACATCACGCATGCATATCACTCTATGCGTATTACCTAACTATTTGATTTAATTGGACTGTCTTTGTTGTAGTGCCCTGTGGAATATGGAACGTGCCTCTGGAAATTCATCATAATACAATTCTTATAACATCATAACAAATCAATCATAATAAAATTCTAATAAATAAATCAAAATAGACTTCCTCCGTCATAACAAATCGACATTTTCAGTTCTGATTGTGCGATCGATAGCAAATGTCGAATCAGTAAGCAACCAGAACTGAAACTAACGATGGTGGTGATGACCTTTCAGTTTCATGTCAATGCTACACGAACAAACGATTTCAAATGATACTGTCAGAAAAAGCAAAATTTCAACGGAATTCACTGTTCTTTGATCAAAAGCATCTCCTTTCGTAATGTGGAGCTATATAAAATCACGAAACTCTTATTACGCGGACACTATAGTCCCTGCTTCCCTTTACACGAAGCGTCTTCTGAGATTTAAACCGTTTAACGGTCCTATTGAAAATCAATTACTTTGATTACTTCGTCGAAATAAAACGTACGATTTTGACAAAAATAAGAAAATTATTCACTTTAAGAAGCAATTCATCCACAAAGATGGCGACGACGAGGTCGCCACTCGCAACATGCAAATGATACGGGGTCCAGTCAGGTGCTCGCTCTGTTACCACTTGGCATTTCAATGCTTAACAATTTCTGTCAAAATATATTATTAGACTCAAAGGTATTCCCAAGAATTGGGCCTATTGATTGAAAACCTCATTTCTGGAATAAAAAAGTTCGTGCTTGGGGCACACTGAGAAAAATTTGAGTTGTAGGCTAAAGATTTCTTCGCAAATTTCGGAAATGGACGAAACTACTCCAAACTGGTTTTAACCAATTTACTTTCACAATCCCCTTCGTATTTTCGAAGCATCGGTGATCGGTCTATCTCACTATCTGAGCTTACTAACGCTTGCGACAAACCTGTTTATCGTGCTATACAAACGCGTACGATACTCTGACCGTAGGCTACTAGGCTCTACCAGTATTTACGGACTACCAGTGGCGTAGCTAGAGTTACATGAAAGAGAGACGTCGAGAAAGCATTTCAAGTCACGTTTCTGGAAGAATTTTCCTAAGACGGCAAGACAATTAGTTGTAACTGCAGTGGGCCAGTGGCCAAACCGCGATACAATTTAATCAGTTTTGCTCGATCTCCGACCAGTCTCACGTGCCCCCCAGTAGCTATACGCCCAATTTGTCTACTTTGAGTTAGATTCGTCCTACATGACCTTGGCAATCCTCGCCTAAAGGTTCCGAACTTCCGACCCTTCGAAAGACGCTAAATGAAATTTAAAGCATTGTGATTGGTTGGTGTCTTAGTCCATTAAATGTACGCGCAAACTGAACCCTTCATTGAACCAAGCGTTGTTGGCATTCTTTCTTTGTCTAGACGCGTGGCGGAAAAGTTCGATTTCGACGAGCGTCTTCGAGGTTTGAATAATCTAGAATTTGTCGAAAATTCTAGATAATTAAGGTCGTGGTGTTGTAAGTTGGTGTTTTGACAGTTGCAAACTGTCACACGGATAGTGTGCAGTTAGGGTTTAGGCACTTAATTTAGACTTAGTTATTTAGCTTGGTTAGGCAGCAATGGTTGTAGGTATTCGGCAATTTTCAAAAGTCTGCATTTTATATAACATAATATTAGGACTAGTAATAATATTTAGATTAAGCAGTTAAGGCTTATCGCAGCTAGGTGTGAGCATTCTGGGGATTGCCATATACAGTAATACTAAGTGCCACGAGACTGTCATTTAATATAGGTAGGGCCCCTAGTTCATTTAGTGGTAGGTGGGTAAGATGGGTCCCTATTGTGACATTCAGTGTATTGTTTTTGGGGAAGATTTGGCCCAGGACATATTCACGGATGGTGATTGCGAATGTCTATAACATGTAAAATATAAATACATTGCGTATGAGGCTTATGTGCTTCAAAACCGGCTAAATCCTTCGAAGGTCTAAATCATACTTCACAAAGTTAGGCCTACACAATTTACAAGAAAAATTAAAATGTTACAGATACAGACAGGCTTAGGTACAGAGTTTCAAGTAGGGCCTACAATTAAAGTATTCAGAAGACATTTGCAAGAACCTCTGTGAATGTGTCCAAATTTTATCTAGTTTCTGATTATTTCAGGGATATTAAAATGGTTAAACGCTGAATGTCACAATCTAATTTAATTAGGATATTGAAGTACATAGGTATTAATTAATGTAAGTAAGGCAGTCTCTTGGATAGTCTTATATATTGTATGGTTAATTTAAAGTAATACTTGCATAGTCTATAATACTTGAATATGGCAATCTTTGGAATGCTCGTACTAATGCTGCGATAAGTAGCATTAACTAGGTAGTGTAATTAAATATTATCTATATATATTAATAACTTAATGCAGACTCTTGAATTTTGCTGAATATCTATCTATCTTTGCTGAATATCTATCTATCTAGCTAGCTAGATAGATAGATAGATAGGTAGGTAGATAGATTCATTGATTTAGTCTATTAGATAGATTCATTGATTGTTTCATTGATTGTTTCTTTGATTGTTTCATTGATAAATTTGTTGATTGTTGCATTACAGGCGGATTTTGTTTTGTTGTTGTTGTATAGCATCACTTTTTGGTTTTTCATTTCTATATAAAATAGTTCTCATTGAAATTATTTTAGGGGCCTACATGATTTTGCTGTTAATAGTTACAGGAACTGCAAAGACCTCAAAGGATGATTATCATCAGCTCCATTCCCAGCCTCCATTCCCAGCCTAAGTGTTTCACCCAATATGTTATTTCATTTGCTTATATAATATATATATATATATATATATATATATATTGTTTATCTTTTTCTCTCTGCAATGCATTAGTAAATAATTCAATGACTTTCAAAGCATTATTTTGTTTGAATGGTTTTCAGGTTTCTGATTTCAGGTTATTTTCTGCTCTGCATGGGTGATGAGGTTTGGATGGTTTGCTTTCATTTTGGTTGTGGTGCTTGCCAATTTTGATGATTTTGTAGTTTGCAGGTACAGGTGCACATACCTATTTAAAAGATCATTGGTATATTGGTATACGATTGGTATATGTAAAGTGCTCTTGACTTTGGTCCCAGCTATGCCACCACGCTATATAAATTGTAGTGTAGAATAGAATAGGTGCGTCAACTTCATGGAATCACAAAGAGCTTCGAGGAACCTGCCCTCCTTCCCCACCAACCCTACCTGCCCTCCCCTTCTCCCCAACAACCCTGACCTTCCCTCCCCCTATTCATTGGATGGCCAGTGATGTATGCTGGCGGATTTTGTTGTTGTTGTATTTGTTCTTTTTGTGAGCATAGATTCGGCCTTTTTTCCAGCTGGCATAGGTTTGGTTGCGGCACTAAGTTTTTGTATTTTTCTCCGACAGCCGTATTTTTGGTTTTAGGTTTATTTGTCTCTATTCAATGTACCGAGTTTGTTTCTTGTATTGTTAATTTGCTAATTCTGTTTCAGGGTGCACCCTTTTTTGTATTTTAATTAGTTGTATTGTAGGTTACAGGTGTTTCATCTTCATGGGACAAAAGCAGAATCACAAAGAGCTTCGAGTGGACCTGCACTCCCCCCCAAATACCTGCCCTCCCCTCCCCACCAACCCTACCTGCCCTCCCTCCTCCCCAACAACCCTGACCTTCTCTCCATTGGATGGCCAGTGATGTATGCTGGCAGATTTTGTTGTTGTTGTATTTGTTCTTTTTGCGAGCGTAGATTCGGCCTTTTTTCCAGCTGGCATAGGTTTGGTTGCGGCACTAAGTTTTTGCATTTTTCTCCGACAGCCGTATTTTTGGTTTTAGGTTCATTTGTCTCTATTCAATGTACCGAGTTTGTTTCTTGTATTGTTAATTTGTTAATTCTGTACAGTTTTTCAGGGTGCACCCTTTTTTGTATTTTAATTAGTTGTATTGTAGGTTACAAGTACAGGTGCTTCATCTTCATGGAACAAAAGCAGAATCACAAAGAGCTTCGAGTGGACCTGCCCTCCCCTCCTCACCAACCCTACCTGCCCTCCCATCATCTAAAAACCCTGACCTTCCCCAAACAACCCCGACTTTAGCCCTAACCAGTCTACTACAGATTTCTTGTGTTTTTTGTTTTAGACAGAAGCTGAAGATAATTTGTTTTGTTCTTGTGTGATTTTGCTTGTTGCTATAGTTATGTTGTTTTAGGGTAGTTAAGTAGGCCCCTAGTAACACCCACCATGAGCATCACTGTTGTTATAATAGTTGCTTCTGCATGTGTTTGAATTATACTAAGATATATTTATATTTATACTATTATATATCTGTATTTATATTGTGCATGCTGATGCTTATGGTGGATATTACAGTAGGTCCAGGAAGGGACACTTCTGCATTTTGGCCTGCACTAGGAAACTTTGGAAACTCCCAGCAACATAGTGTATTTTATTTCGGTGGCATTACAATCTTTCTAAAAAATGAGGTATTTAATGAACTTTACATCTGAAAAGAATCGTCTTCATCAACTCAAAGTCCCTTCATGAACCGTTGAGACCAGCAGCTTGCCAAATGATCCTTTTCCAATTTTCCCCGTCTTGTGGCGCATGAATTGCCTCCTCAAGATTTAATCCCAACCAGTGTCTGATTGGTTAGATTAGAACCATCTCTTGTCAAATTCTCTTTATACACCTCTTCAATCGGCCTATCGTAAGCTCCATTCCACAGAAACGGCTCTTATTACTGTTTAAAATGGCATCATAACCGCTATGGATCAGGATAAGGTTACTGCTCTTGTCCTCCTGGATCTCACTGCTGCATTTGACACGGCGAACCACTCGATACTCATTCACCGGCTTGAAAACTGGTTTGGCATTACCGGTGTTGCACTAAATTGGTTCAAGTCTTATCTTCAAAATCGTACACAATCAGTGTGTGTCAAGAGCTGCATGTCAGAATCTAGGAAGCTTGATTGCAGTGTCCCACAAGGCTCTGTTCTAGGACCTCTTCTTTTTACACTCTACACTGCCCCTCTCAGTCACCTTCTCACCATGCAAAATGCTGCTTATCATTTGTACGCAGATGATACCCAAATTTTCCTGAGCTTCAACCAACCATCTACCTCACCATCCCTGGAACGTCTGTCAAGCATTCAGGCTTCTGTTCACACTTGGATGACTAAAAACAAACCTCTCCTAAATCCAGGAAAAACCCAATTTCTGCTAGTAGGAACACCACCTCAGCTTAAGAAGATCGGCTTGTCACCAGCATGTCTTTCTTTTGGCACTTTCAACAGCGTGGACGATTTACATCAAGGACTATCCATCTCTGGACGTTTCATCGGGAGGACTGTTCATCTTAGGGCTCCTCTTCTCAGGAATATTCATTTAGTTATTAGGGTTAGGGTGATGGATCGTCCTGAGATGACTAGTCCTAAGATGATTAGTCTTCCTGATGAAACGTTCTGAGATGAATCGTCCTTGATATGAGTCGTCCGCATTGAATCGTCCTGAGATGAATCATCCTGAGATGAAACGTTCTGAATTCGTTCAAGACAACCATCACTCATCATCTGATGCTACTACCGGTACTCTTTACATACCCTACAGCAAGACCACTACTGGAAAACGTGCTCTTTCTGTTGCCGGACCCAGACTTTGGAATTCTCTGCCGGCACAGGTCCGCTAAACTGAATGTCTTGCTACCTTCAGGTCTAGACTTAAAACACATCTATTCCTGACTGCATATCTGCCTTAGCCTGGAATCTGGAAGTACAGACTGACTTCTGGAATACAACCTCGATTCACCACGGACAAGATCATGACTACCGATTATTTACTGAAGCGACCATCGACTGGTGCTGATGTACTACTACAATGGCGCTAAAGAAGTCTACTACTACTACTACTACTACTACTACTACTACTACTACTACTACTACTACTACTACTACTACTACTACTACTGATGCTGTCAGACCATCGTCTTCTGGACCTTCCCTGAGGGCATGTTCCTTCCATTGTGCTCTCCATTGCAACGCTCAAAATTCTCTTCTCTTCCATGCAACTGATGTGACCAAACATCTGAAGCACCTTTTGTTTGATCATGGTATTCACATCTCTGTCAATTCTGATTCTGCTCTGTACTTCTTCATCAGTGATTTTCATCCTCCACCATATCTTTGGAAGCCATCTGTATAGCATCACCTAAGTTTTAAAACTTTACTTGTCAAATTTTCCAGGGGGGCCCGTCCCTCTCATGCTCACAGCCTCATCGTGGCGAGAGGGTGAACAGCTAATCAGTTCTCTTGGGGCTGTCCTGTATAGGCCTATACTGGACAGTTTCAAAGAACTGATTAGTTGGCCAATGTGAGCAAAACTGCTGTTTGACTGCATGTCGCCTGAGTTTTGTCTATTATGTCTTTGTAGTGGTAAAGAAGCAAGGGGATTGTCTTGAGATTGTACAAGGTTTAATTCCAGGAAGAAGACTTTAAGGAAGGCCAATAATAACCTGACTCAACAGCATCCAAACTTGGACGGGACTTTTAACATACCAAGCCATGAGGGCAACTAACGATAGACAGCAATGGAAAGGGATAATCCATGGTGTGACCAACCTTGGAAGATTAAAGAAGATCATCCGCTCATTTTGTGTCTAGTATGCCATCTTGTCAACTCAACTGCCATTTGGTCAGAAGGCATTTATCCAACGCTTCTTGGGAACTCGCCACCACCCAAAAAGCCGAGAATTCCTTGCACTTCCAGAGATACAATTCTATTGTGGAAGACCAATCTCTCGTGGATTCACCGCCGGTTTACATGTTAGCAACGAACTTTTTCATCACATCTGAGTCTCTTCAGGTCATTATCAACGCTGTCAACAGCACCAGTGAATGGCCTTTGCTATGCTTACAGTGCTAAATAATCTGCACTTTTCCATTGATGGCAAATGCCAAACGACTAAAGAAACTTTGAAAAAGACAATTGCTATGCTTTCAAGTGCATAACTAAATGTTTACAGTGTAACAGTTAAGTCTGTTGTTTAAAGTGAACCTTTGAGAAAAGTGTGATAATAAACTTATTTAATGTGACAAACTGTTTTAATCATAAATGTGATTGCAATAATGTTAAGAAATTCGTGCTACCATAGGAGTAGGAGGAATAGTAATGGGTTTATGAAATTTAAAGAGAACCAGCTTAGCTGGTTTTTTGTAGCTGCAGTCAACTTTACAAGTTCCAAACACCAAGAATTAGGCTACTGCTAAAAAACCAACAGTTAATTAATGGAAGCAGAAAACAAAAAACTTCTTGCAAATAGATTCAGTTACCCTGTGTGACTGGTATATTAAATTTAGGCCCTATTCAAAACGCCACGTGGCTCTTCACAGCTGAGTTAGGTTATTGAAACTATAGTAGTGAGTTACAGTATTGTGAAAAAGTCTTGCATCAGCTGGATTATAAAGCAAATTTCAACATCAGTTTGAAAATTGTACCTAATTTTTCATATAACGACTTGACTCAGCATGATTTAAAGTGGCTTAGGGGGCTTTACTGCCTGTGTGAAAGGCACTAGGGGCACTAACGGGGCTTGAACCTGCTCCATCAGCCTGACGCTCCAGCACGTAACTCACTCTGCCATCTTCCGTCATAATACTATTATACAAGAGTTTGTCCAATGAACCAATTAACCACAGCATAATAATGAAGGTGAACTACCCATCTACTTGTACATATCAACCCATCTACCCTTTCGTCTAGTTAAGTCTCAGCATGTATTGAGATTCTGCATTTTAGCGATTTTTGAATCACAGTGCTTGTTGGACAAGTAGAGTGATTTTGTATTAAATTGTGTTTCTTGCTTAGCTGGAGTAAATGATGTCAATGCCTAGCTTTCAAAGCACGGCACCCCATTGCATATAAGCTAAGGGGCTCAAAGAGGCATTTTTCTTCACCCAATGTAATGCATTATAGTAGCTCCCAATCATTATTATATCCATAATAACTGACTTGGGCATAACAAATTGTGGTAACTTAAACTGAGCAGCTGCAAAGAAGTACCCTAATTGAATAAATGAACAACTTGATGTTTCAGCATTATATAAGTTTATCATCACATTTTTCTCAAAGATTCACTTCAAGCACCTTCACTGCTATCGTCTGTGACAGAATGTGCTGAATTTAATGGCAAAAAGCATCCATGAGCATCAACAAGTAGCATTTATTGTCTTCGTGATCGTTTTGCTGTCTTCTGCGATAACCGTTGACTGTCGGTCTGAGACGTTGATGTCGGCTCGTCACCTACACATTTGTTTTAAAAGAACAACATGAGTTTACTTGTATTCACTGACTTGATGAGTCATTATCTTCCATCAAAACAGACAACTGGAGCAAAAATACTTCATAAAGCACTCATGGAATTAACGAACGCTCCATTTAAAATATCCATCATGGCTAAATTTAAGTGTTTGGACAAAAAGAATGCGTAGAAGCAAGGTACCGTCTACGTTCCGAACGGCATGGCGCCACATGGCACGGCATTCCTCTCTTGGGCAGACCGCGTTCCGAGCACCACGGAAACAACGTGCTGCACAGAAATTGTGAAGCCGAACGTCACACTCATCACAGTTCTGCCCCTGTTGAAAATAAACTATATTGGACTCACTCATTCTATATCAGAGCCCAGATGCCATTTCCAAAAACAATTTAATTAAAGACTGAGGCAGAAATATCATTTCCAAAATACAAATCCAAGTTGGATTCTGATAGATTAGTTCTTTTATTCTCTAATACTTGTAACAGTTCTAGGTACTGGTACTTGTGCTTTCTCAGTGTCACCCCCAAACTCTGGAACTTATTGCCTCAGCCTCGTGTGCACTGCAAATTCACTACCAGACTTTAGAACTTAGAAGAGGCTAGAAACTCATCCTTTTCATCCAAAAAGACTTGAATCTAATGTGATTAGGATTTGGTGTCCAATAGGCTGATGCTTTTGTTGGAGGCATCAAGTAAAGGAAGCCCGGGGATGACCTCTTTTGTCTTTCAAAGTCACAAAACCAAAAGCTTGAGTAATTAAATTCAGAAACTTCAAAACTCACGTGAAGGCAAAGCTTCTGACACAGATGACACTTAGTGGCAGCCTCATACTCATCAAGGATATAAGCCTCCAATTCAGTGACAGAACGAGGGCCAAGATAGTACGAACCATCAACCTAAAATAGACAACAGAAAAACTGGTTCATACACAAAGAAAAGCATTGCAATATCTAAGAAAGTGTGATTGAAATGGGCTAACACAAGAAATTGTAAGTGAAACTTGATCCAGATGAAATTTGAGTCCAAAGAAATGTAAAACCAGAGGAATTTATGTTGTAAAAGTAACTGTAATTGAAATGTAACAATTTTTCTAATGTGATGCTTAACAAATCATCAAATGTCTTAAAATAAAACGAAAATTTTAAGAAATTTGAATGAATATATTCAGAACAGTCAAAGATGTTTTTAAAAATTATGCAAAATAATGTTTTCATGCTTCGTTAATCCACTTCTTCTGTTTCAACGACTCAAACAGTTTGGCCGCATCTTTCTTTGACATTTTCACCCCTTCCAGTTGCCCAGACAGGTTGAGAGCATCCGTTGAAGATATCAAGCCATCAACTGATTCAACCACTGCGCTAATCTGTCAAAAAATTTAATGCAATCCAACTGAATTTTTATCCACCAAAACAATAAAGTATCAAAATGCTCAACTTAAACCTCATGTGAGAGAAACCATAGTGCCACCCTAGATGCTACAAAAGAACGCTCCTCTTACCAAAAAGGTCCATAGGGTCATGGCAAGCATATTAAAATGAATGCCTAAGATTGTCTGAAAATTTGGGGTATTACACTGACTGTAACAGAAGCTGGTGGTAACAATTTTCGACAGTATTCAATTATGCAACAATACTCATTGTGTTTTAGCTTTAAACATGAAATGAAAGATGAAAAAGAAAATAACTAGGAAAAACGTTATAATGTAAATGAGCAGTCTCTAAGAGCCATGAAGACTTATTGCTTTTTAATTATTATGGTACAGGACTAAAAGCTCAGAAGCAATGTTGTGGGCCTTTTGATTAGTTTCAGAAACATTGCAATGAACTACTGAGACTCCACAAATTTACTCCAAACTTTAGAACCATTTATCCAGTCAAACTTGTAATAAAGCAGTCAACCATTACCAGTTTTTTGAATAATTCCAACTGGTTTACACTGAAGTCCGATGACTGCCTTGTTATCGATGTTTCTGCTTTATTCACCTAAACAGATAAAAACACAACCAATCTACAGGTCCAAAATACTGATGTTTAGCATAAATAATTATTGTGAATCCTATCAAATAATGCAATATCAATATCAATTGATTTTTACCAATGGATGACCCAGTCCCCTCTTGAATCTCTTATGTTTAGAAATCAGTGATTCTTACAAGAATGTAGAAATGAGACCCAGTCACTTCATCCATGGCTTTCTTTATTTCCAAGTGAAAAGGGCGAATGTTATCATTAACCGTCTTGACAAAGTGAACAAGATCAGACTCATTGTAGGTGCCTAAAATTTGGCAACATTAATTCAATTAAAATACTATCATTGAATTTGTAAAATATGGTAAGTTTTGTGGCCCAAATAACAGCAAGCAATATGAATGCAATCAAGTTTATTGTCATCATCATTATCACTGAGATAGAGAAGCAAAAGCACATTTCACTCAATTAATGCAGGATTTTTAGTGCCATTCTTTAGTCTACCTTCAAAGTGCTCAATGGCTCTTTTGTGACTGTCTTTCACTTCTTTGCCTTTCATAATTCCATGATACATGAACGTCTGCAGAAAAAGACGATGCTCGTTCTGCATTTTAAAATTCCAAATTCGCACTGAAAAGCACAAATCACAATATTTGAAAAACTAAAATGGTTGCAGCTTTTGAGACATTAAACCTGCAAAATTAGCTTTGCATTTCTACAATGCCAACAGTGAACAACCTC
This sequence comes from Metaphire vulgaris, assembly GCA_018105865.1. Taxonomy (NCBI): domain Eukaryota; kingdom Metazoa; phylum Annelida; class Clitellata; order Crassiclitellata; family Megascolecidae; genus Metaphire; species Metaphire vulgaris. The sequence goes on from CM030850.1 coordinate 586,598, forward strand.
CAACCTGTCAAACTCCTCCACTGCCTATCCAAAGGGCAAACTCACTATGAATGTATTCAATTTAAGAAATCTAAAATGTTAATGTCTTCCTGCTTCACCACATAAAAATTATTAGCAGTAACCCCTGCATCGATCCCACCGTGATTATGATCACATACCATCAACACTGGCTTATATAGCGCCTCAAACAGCTCGGCTGCCTATAGGCAATTGGAATTTATCTATAGAAGCAGTGTTAGGTGGTATATGATGAATGCGGTGAGATCGATGCGGGGCTGTCTGTTAATTATTATTAATAATTAGCTGATGCCAACTGCTACACGACCAATACCGATTAATTGGGAACCGGGCCGATTTATGGCCGCTACGATTACTACACCACAAGAATAATATTAACAGAAAAGGTAAATGGTCAGCAAGGCAAGGCAATTGTCGACATATCCAAAGGGCAGTGAGGCTAGGTTGTTATAGCTATTGTGGAAATGATTTTAGAACTAGGAAGGGTTTAAGCTTAGATCTGAAGACATGAGTAGATAACGCAGGAATTGTGGGAAATGAGGATTCAGAATAAGCATTACCTCAAATATTCTATTGAACGCAATTCATCTTAAAACTTTCAAACATATTCTCGATATGCAGGCATTTTAAGCTTTCTTCTTGGAAAAATAAACATTAAAATCTTTTCTGAAAAAATTACAATAGCCTTCCAAGCATAGATTTATTATAATACATGATATTAAAGTCTATGCTTCCAAGTATTCTAATTATCGCTCATAGAACAAAAAAACCATAGACTTTGTATATGTATAATCCATAGATATTAGATTTGCAAACATTTATGTTGATGAAAAATGCACTATTTTGTGGCAGTGCTCCATACTATCGAAGCAGTGCTCTGCGCTGTTGGAGCAGGACCCCACACTGACTTAAACTTCTTTAAATCTGAATTACTATTACTATTATTATTATTATTATTATTATTATTATTATTATTATTATTATTATAGTGCTCCACACTGTTTCAACCTACCACCTCGTCAAAACTGTTCTATCTGCTAATGATATAATAGTATGACGATATGATGATAATAATAATAATAATAATAATAATAATAATAATAATAATAATAATAATAATAATAATAATATGATGGCTAGATTTTTTGTGTATCTTTGCGGGACCCTCTGTGTTTTTCTCGTGCAAAGTCTGGTCCGTCAGCATGGATGATGCGGTCAATATAGGATCGGTAACAAACATTTTCGCGAAATTGTCGCTTGAATGGAATAAAACTCCCCAGAATCTCGACGAATGCGGTCGACTGTTGGCCGCTCTGAAAGTGAGCGCATTCCACGTTTTTATCTAGCGCAAATATTTAGTAATCGCGCAATATTTCGCCGATTCATCTGTGTCGTGCCCATTGGTCGTCACTAAAATAAAGAAGTGTTGGGGGATAATTTTTATGTTGTGAGCATTGCTTTTAAGCTGTTGGAGTACTAGGTAGGTAGAGTTTCGAAATAAGCGAACCATGAATGTTATATAATTAAAGAACCAGTCTTCTCATAACAACTATAAAAATACTCAAATAATAATATGCTACTTTTACGCTTTAAATCACTGGTATTAATTTAAACACTTAAATAAATGGTATCCAAAGACTGTTAAATATCTGCCATTCTAACTTCCATTTACCTATATATCCATCTATTCGAAACTCTGCTTAGTGGCACTATATATATATATATATATATATATATATATATATATATATATATATATATATATATATATATATATATATATATATATATATATACTCAATCATATGTTAGTCTTAACAAAATCGGCGACATTCCACCGAACTCCGGTCCCAAATTATTATATGTTTGTTGATTCCTAATTACCTTTAGCATTAATGCAAACTTTGTTTTAATCAAGTTTCACTTCCACAAACATATTATAATTGTTGCACAATTGCATGCCTGTAGCCAATACTGCTTACATTCGGAATCATAGCTTTGTACAACTCTATAGCTTGACATTCCTGAATCATGGTAGCAAGGTACAAAAATACTCTATAGTTGTCATGTTGACAGCACCTGTTTGTCAAGACATTTTGCAACTGGTATAACAAGGCTATGCCACTGAGCCAGTAATACAATTTGTAAAATGGAGAATATTTCACCATTAATATGTTTTTAAGTTAAAAACAGCATATTCAATATGGTTTAGTTATGTCACATCTTATAATAATTTTGGACCAGAGCTCGAAGGAGTGCCAAATCATCATATGATAGAACTTGAAAATTATTGGAATAGCTCACATGTCAGTTGATTAAATTGCTAAGTGACTACCTTCTTTCACAAAAAAACAATAGTTTGCCCAGTTGAGAGATCAGAGATCTTGTTGATTGAATAATATTTTTGATTTGCGATTGGAGTCTTTTATGCTTTATTCAGCTTTATTTATTGTTTACGTCATTGATGTGTTTTTATTGACAAGGTGAAATTGACACAATGCCCTATGAGTTTCCTCACAACTCATGTAGAAAATGACAAAAAGAGTGTCATCCTTGCAAGTAAGAATGTAGATAATCTCTGAGTCTCTAGCTTACAAACATCTATATTTCTATTTAACATTAAGGTGTTGTAATCATAATTTTTACTTTGAAAATATGCAGCAACAAACGTTTTGCTTTGTTAGGAAACATTTTTCTAAAATCATCAGAAAATTAACTATTGAGTGCTCCTGGATGGTGTCTGAGGGACTTGCAAGTTGCAAGGGAGCTCAATGTGAGATGTTATGGCTTTAGTGATGAAAATTTTTAATTGAGAGAATCATGTCAGAGTTCCTTTGTATTTTCTTATTTTTTAATATTTTAGGAGGTATTTTGGAAATTGGAGCCCAGTGGGCGATCGAAATGAGGGATGCAGATGCATTTGAGCGTTACATGGCTCAGCTGAAGCCATACTACTTGGACTACAGGTCAGTGCTCTAGACTACAGTTACTTTTTCTAAATTACAATATCGGTAAAAGTTACAACAGTGCTGTTTATTTTGCTGTAATTATCTCTCATGTCTATTACGTCATCGTCTCAGAGTGACTGTGACTGTTATATGAGACGCTAGTTTCTGGATGATTTTTGTCTAGCAAGGATTTTGTTTTTTAGCTATGATGCTCGTGAGGAATCGACTTACAAACATCAGCTGCTCGGTTTGAATCTCCTAAGACTTCTGGCTCAGAACAAACTGGCCGACTTTCACACTGTAAGGCTTTACTGCTCCCAACATATTACTCAGCTTAAGTGACTGTTACTTACCTTTGCTGTCTGATTCCATGATGGAATGCACCTGTGTGCAGGTTCTTTTGAGCCTATGAAGAAGTTGAGATCTTAGATGCAGTTTGGACATTAGAGCCCAATGGGCGATCGAAATTCCCACAATGTAGCAACCTAATTGCTTACCGTGTATTGAACTTTTTGTCTTTCCAATGGTCTTCTGTTCTTCCTGTGCATTAGGAGCTGGAACTGCTTTCAACTGACGACATTCAGAAGAATGTTTACATTAGACATCCTGTTCAAATCGAACAGTACCTGATGGAGGGCAGCTACAATAAGGTACAGTCACGCCCATTGAATCTCACATTCGTGGCGCCGATCAGACTGCGACATCAGCGTCGACCCTGTTTGTGGAGGGAGTCGGTTGATTATGTCGTGAATGGTTTTTTTACTTTGCCGAACATTTTAAGCGTTGTAACTGGTTGTCTATTTGAATAGGTGTTCAGAGCACGTAAGAATATTCCTGCACAAAGTTACGAATTCTTCATGAAGATCCTTCTGAGAACTATTCGGTCATTAGACATCCAGTTATGCCTTGATTTACATGGCAGTGAAGATTGCCTTTGCTTATGCTTATTTTACTAAATCCAACTTGGTATTTATTAAAGTTTTTTTTATATTATTCCACAGTTTTTGCAGTGGGACTAGAATTCATGTTTGATTTGATTAAATTTTTGTATATTATATTTAGGCTTCAGTCCTGAAATTGAAAATTGATTTAGCTCCTTTAATGCTTACAATGGATCTTGGTGTATTTTAAGTGCAAAAAGCTGGCTGTACTAATTGAATACAGTTTTTTCATGTAGCCTCTCTCAAATAATAAGGTCAGCTCAAAGGTTAGACAATTAAGTGACTTTTGACTATATATTTCAACGGGCTTAAGATCCGATGAATTGTTTTGAAGCTGAAGCTTTTGCATGGAAATTGTAAATGACGTGAATGTGTTTGATGTTAGAGATGAGATTGCCCGGTGCATTGAAAAAGCGTATGACAAGATTGGTTTCCACGACGCTTATCGAATGCTTTTCTTCACTGAGGACATCGAGGCATCCTACAGGGATTACATCAAAGAGGTGAGCCTGGTGTGCTGTTGGGCAAGGTAATTGCAAGAATTACCTTAAAGGTGAATAGTTTTATCAGGTTTTCACATCTTCACCTGTTTTAATAATTAGGTTAATCAAATAAAATGGTTATGCATTTGAATTTACTTCTTATGGAATAAAGTAAAGTTTTTTTTACTGAAGATGTTTTATAATAATTATTGTTAAGTTTTTGTTCAACTGAAGCTAATGAACCACTTTATTTCTAGTGATGGTTAGATATTTACATTTCCTCATTATGCCCCTGTTGATTGTTTTAGCGCAATTGGGTATGCAATCCTCAAGACAATACAATCTATTTCCAAAGAGAGGAAAAGGTCGAGGAGGTTGTTCCTGCTGAAGCTCTTGTTAAGCAGACAATTTCTTATGCAAGGGAATTGGAAATGATCGTATAATACCTGAACAGGTTGTCTAGACTCACTCTAGAGTATGGACGGTTTTCAAGAGTTATAATTATTAGCTTAATATTTTCAATTGTTCAAGTTTCCTCTGAGGTTGAGAAATTTTCAATGTTATGCATTTATTTATTTTGGTTTTATTTGGTGTTATCAGCGAATTGATAGTGTTAGACTAATCTCATGAACAAAATGAAGAAATGAATATTAAATGACTGGGAAAATATCTGATGGAGTTTTAAAGTGAGGTATTTCTGATTCAAAGGCTTCGATGGTTCTGATTTGTTTCATTGCAGTTTCTGTCCATTGTTGATTGAAATTGCTGTTGAGGATAAAATGCTTGACTATTAAATATCTCATATTATCATATTATCTCATATTAAATATTGGAAATAGACATTTTCGTGTATACATGTATACAGTATGCATATCTTGTTCTTCTCACGTCTAACCACTTTGACCCATATTTAGATCATCGTGGAATTTGCCTATTTTTCGGTAAATATAAAATCCTGACCAACATTTAGCTTCGTCTGTCACTCGATCAGTTAGTTTGAGGAGAGGACAACCTAAGACCTAAGTGCCGTCTTCAGTTTGACTACTGTTGCCAGGTTGAAGATTCCGTGGGCCTATAACCCTAAGATAGACACAAATGCCAACATGCCTAATGCTTTTACATGTAGTTGCATTGCTAGGTAAGCCTTAACAGCCTATAAAGGCGTTGCCTAAACGCATTGGGGCAGGATGCTTCTGTTCCCGAAGGCCAGAAAGTCTGTTTGAACAGGGCGTCACACAGTGTGCGTATGCGTTGTACTTCTTAAGGGGCGTCTCCTCAAAACCAACCACGCTCCAGAGACTACGAGCAATCTCGAGCTGTGCTACGGTCGACTGCTCTTGAACCTCTTAATTAGAGCGGATGCATGGAACATACTGTGAACATTCCAGAAAAATCTCAATGCCCAACTCGAGTCCATGTCCGCATGCATTCAGACATCGATCACTCGATCAGCCTTCAGTCCTTTCACTTAAACGGCTTATGATAGCGTGCAGTGGCGCAGCCAGAATTCCGAAATAGGGGACACCGATTAAAAAAAGTCGAGCCAAAAAACGTCGTCAGAAGCACCTCGATCTCTACCTATCTATAGGGACTCTAGGCCCTACTCCCCCAAACTGCTCGACGCTTTTGCGCTAATCCGACGACCGATCCCAGTTCGGAAAGGGGGCCGCCCCCACCCCAGAGGCTATAGTGCGCCACTGTTCTGTCGGATATTTCTGCAGATAGTCGTGAGTCGTGATCTCAAATTATGCAGGCATGTGATTTCTGAAACGATAGTGGGCCTAAACTGTCGGGTACAGTTACAAATGCAGTATAGGCTAGCGCTGTATAATGTTCAAACGCATTCGTGCGTAGCGATCTGGAACGCCAATCTAAACAGACTCTACAGTTTACAGTTACTGAACATCGGGTCAGAGCCGATCGAGTGAAGTTTTCGCTAACACTCGTGCTCAAAGGCGGTCAAGGAAGAAGATCGAAGAAGAACTTTTGTGTTTTCAACGGACTTTCCAATATAATATTTGTAAAGTTGGGTTTATTAGCAGCAAAGAAGACTGAGCATCGTTTTAGATTATATTAAGCGGCAAAATGTGCAAGAATTCGTGTCTCTGTTGGAAAGATCTGTTGACGCCATCCATCGCAGTCGTCATATTTTCTGTGGTCAGCCTAAGTCCATTATATTGACCTAATATAATATTTCTATTTAGTAGCAGTTAAAATATCCAGCATTCTTCTACCTATGACACTGTGAAATCAATATAGGCCTAATTGAGTGAGTCTAATGAAGAATTAACCGCGGTCAGGCCTAATTACTAATTATGAGTGAATGAACAGAAATAGTACAAGAGGCGATGGAAAATACAGATAAGGGAGTTAAAGTTGGAGGAGTACTATTAAAGGCGCTGCGCTTCAGACGATCAGGCCATGCTAGCAAGCAATCAAAAAAAGGGCTTCAGGAAGTAATGGATAAACTGATACAAGTGTCAGAAAATTATGGAATGAGAATCAATACAAAAAGACTAAAGTTATGGTAATAAGTAAAAAGAAGGAATGAGAGTGGAAATAAAGGTTTATGGACAGATCATAGAGCAAGTGAAGGAATTTAGCTATCTAGGAAGTCTGATAACAACTGATGCCAGATGCAATAAAGAGATAAGAAGACGTATAGCAATAGCAAAAAGAAGCTTTTTACAAGAGAAAGGAGCTGATGCAAAGTAAACTAAAACTAAACCTAAAAAGAGATTGGTAAAAACATTGATATGGAGTGTGGCGTTGTATGGGGCGGAGACGTGGACAATGAGAAAGGAAGATATAAAACGATTAGAGGCTTTTTGAAATGTGGATTTGGAGGAAAATGCTAAAAGTAAAATACACAGAGCATAAGACAAACGAGGAAGTCATGAAGGAGATAGAAGAAGAAAGAAGCCTGATAGATACAATCCGGAAAAGGCAGAGAAATTGGATGGGACATGTCCTCCGGCATGACTCTTTACTAAGAACAATAATCGAAGGAAAAATAGAGGGAAAGAGAGTGAGAGGTAGACCGAGAAAGATGATGTTGGAGTGGATGATGAATAAAGGATATCAGGAACTCAAAGAAGAAGCAAGCAATCGATCGGAGTGGAATAACTGGATACCTGGACCTGTCGAGAGACAGAAACACTGATGATGATGATGATGATGATGATGATGAACAGAAATAGACCTAGATTGAAATAGACTTACATTGATAATGGTACGTAAAAAACAGCAAGCTTTAAGCGTCTTAATTAGCAAACAAAATAATTCATAATTATTGTGATTAGATTCTATTCCTAAGTCTTGCGTAGGCCTATCCGTTCAAGGGCCCATAACGCCATTGCATAGTCTCTTAGTAGGCCTACAGATATTTCAATGGATTGACATTGCTTCAACTTTTAGACGACGTCAATGCTTCAGATACTTGTTCAAATAGCTGTGTTCACAGGAACTGCTTCTGTGTGTAAGGAATTTTCGTCGTTTTCTCAATATTTTTCAAATGAATTGATTATATCTCGAAAGACTTTAGTCTATATACTAAATTGGGCAAACTTACTTTAGGAAATACAGACAAAGGGAAACCAGTTTAGGCTATAGCGTCTAAACTCATCAATCATTCAATACCGTCGTATAACCAGGGTTCTAGACTCTCTTCCAGATAAACTAGAAAGGAGGCAAAATATTTGCGTGCTCAAGACCAGTGTTTAATCTAGACTCCTGAACTCCGGGGGGAACTCAAAAAGCCGAGGGGGACTGACAAAGCCGGGGGGAATTCTGTTAGTGGCCGCTGTTAGTCCATGCAGTATTCCAAAATTTCCGGGAGGAAGGGCGATTTCCCCCCGGAAACGGCCTAGATTAAACAATGCTCAAGACTTCTCATTTCTTACTCTAGCGATTAATGACTTAACTGGCGACGCCAGCACCGCGGTAAAGCTGTACATGGCTCTGGCTGCCTTCGACTTCATTGTCGTCCTGTTCGGAATTATCCTGCTACTGGCCGTTGAAAAGGTACCTACGTGATTAATGTGTCTATATATATATATTGGCAATTATAATAATGGTCGTCCATACATTGTATAGATTTAAAAACCCTTTAAAGTGATAGATATCCAAAATGCGGGTCCAGATTCTTTTTAGGCATCGACTGGGCTTCAATCGGTGCAAATATGAAAGCCCTACGACACCACATATTTTCGCTCAAATTCTGAAAAAATACCATGGACCATGAAAAATTTTCGAGCGACCCAAAAATTCATGTCGATATATTGCTCACATTTCGCTTTAGAACCCTCAAGCGCCCCCACTGATGTCAGTGGAGTAGAAAAATCCGTCACTTTCCACCGTTTTAATGTGTCTATATTGGCAAAATATATAATAATGGTGGCTCCATACATTTTATAGATTTTTAAAACCCTTTAAAAAAGTCAGACACCTGATAGATATCCAAAATGCGGGTCCAGATACTTTGTAGGCATCGACTGGACTTCATTCGGTGCAAATATGAAAGCCCTACGACACCACAAATTTTCGCCCAAATTTCGAAAAAATACCATGGACTATAGTCCATGGAAAATTTTCGGGCGACCCAAAAATTCATGTCGATAAATTGCTCACATATCGCTTTAGAACCCTCAAGCGCCCCCCACTGATGTCATAGGACTAGAAAAAGCCGTCACTTTCCACCGTTTTAATGTGTCTATATTGGCAATTATAATAATGGTCGTCCATACATTGTTTAGATTAAAAACCCTTTAAATTGATAGATATCCAAAATGCGGTTCTACGTTGATGCGAGGGAATACTTTGGGGGGAGGGATTTTTCCCACAGTTTTCTAATCCATAGCCATACTCAAGCGAGCAGAACAGCAGCTGATGAGTATATTGAAGAGGACTTTCTTAGCAGGTGTTTGTCGTTTTCAGAACGGAGGTCATCGATTCAGTGCCCTGCCTTGGATCATCTGGATCATTCCATACATAATCTTCGAATCCGCCGTCAACATCTTCTACTTCAGCAAAGCTTTCAACTCCCCAGATGGATCATCCCTCCCTTTCACCAACAGCCGAGGGGTAGGTAGCCTACCTACGCAACTCAGTGACGTCATCATCATCATCATCATCATCGTCTCTCATAAACACCACTTCGTGGCTTCCAAGCAGCAGTGATTTTAAAATAGGAATGGACATTTAAAAACCAACTGCCACTTTAGGAAGTTAAAAAGTAGGGATGGTCAAAGTCTAGAGCAGGGTTATTTCTAGGATTATCAATTTGGGGGGGTGTCGGTAAATTCTGGGGTCCCCTGCCAAAAAAGTCTGAAAAGCAAAAAAAGGTAATCGCAGGGCTGAGACAGACGCGTAGCGTGGTCTCGTTCCGCCCATGGATCCTGGGAAAAAATGCCGCCCCAACCTGCTCCTATTAATTATAACTGACAAGCAAAAAAGGTCGTCGCGGTCGAATTTGCCGCCCCTTCTCAATTTTGCCGCCCCTTCGCTAAAACTCTTCGACAACCTGACAAGCAAAAAAAACGTAATCGCCGCTCAATTGCCGAAAAAGGTCATCGCCGCTCAATTTGCCGCCCCCTTCATGTGTGCCGCCCATGGTTCGAGCCATAGTAGCCATTGGCACGCTACGCTACTGGGCTGAGATTGGGGGGAGGGGGGTGTTGGTCTCAAATTGGAGGTTGGGGATGTTAGAGGAGCGTAAAAATATCCCTGGTTTAGAGGGTCCCTATAAAGATATGGAAAACGATTGTCTCGCTTCTCCTGAGTGTCTCTTAACTGCAGAACTGGGGATCCCGGATATATCTGTCCATTTTACATTGAGTTACAATTAAATACACGGTTAAGGGGTTAACTGCAGATTTCAGGTCTATGCGACAAATGTATGTCTTCGTTAAAATCTATCCCTCTGCTTTTTTTAGTATCTCATCGTTCCACTCGTCTACTGGGTCGTTAAGGATATACTTCTGGTGAGTTTGACGAATTGTGAACGTCTTCTCCTTTGAATCGACATATTAAGATGATTAAGGCAACTGCGGACAGTACGTTGCAATAACTGCGCATGTTCTTGAAGACACAGGGCAACGACATTGAAGATATATTGCGGTGAAAGAAGACGAAGCCACGAGGGGCACGGCGGTCGTGCCCCCCAATTTCTGGCATAGACTGGTCCTGAGATTAGTGCACAAACGATGAAAACATTGAATCAGTTGGGAAGAGGTGGGATAATCGCCCCCATATGCTGTCGTGTATCCTACGCCTCAAATCTTAAAATTTGGATCTAAAAGAACCATCAATATTTTAGCGGCTAGACCCCCCCTTGGGGGAGCTCACGACGCTCCCCAAGCCCCCTAGTCGGATGCAACCTAACTGACCAGTAAAAATGGCGACACCCCTATTCTGAAATCCTGGCTGCGCCAGTGGTGATGACAATGATGAATTAGAATCGGCAGTTGCTCGTACAGTAGAACTTCGATATAACGGACTCGGTTATAAAGTGCCTCAATGTACGGTCCAGTGTTATGCGCTATACTGTATTCGATGGGTTTGGAAACAACGCAGCTCCTCGCATATGACGCACTCAATATAACAGACCCGCTAAGTACTGTACGTTGCAACGAAGTTCTACTGTGATTGTTGTTGTTGTTGTTGTGTAGTTCATCGGATGGTGGTGCGTTGTTTCCCGTCTCTGCTACTGGAACCACACTACTGCGTCCGCAGCGACTGACTCGACCGTACTTCTGACTAAGCCGACTGCCGTAGTCGGAGGAGGAGGCCCCGACTCTTTTGGATCCGTCTACTACAACGGCCCCTCGACACACGTCCAGATCCGCGACAATCCCGTCTCCAGCTGCGCCCACGTGGACGTCGTGCGTCCCACTCCGACCTCCTGCCAGTCATGTGGCGGGTCCAACAACTGGGGAATGAACGGAGGCGTTTACGGTCGAGATGGAGGGGTGTACGGCCAACCGAAATACATCTACAATAATTCTAATGCTGCTATCATACCCACCAGATGGTAAACAACTCCTCTAAACCCTGTTGCAGTTATTATTATAATCATTATATAATTATCATCATCATTATCATCATCATCATCATCATTATTATATAATTAATGGACGAAATGTATCTGCATCTATAGTAATAGGTCTAACCAACACTGCATCCACACACACACACACACACACACACACACACACACACACACACACACACACATTGCATAACATAATTATGGTTGTTAAATCAGGCGTTGTTATTATCTAACAAGAGGCAAATAGCCGGCCTATGGAAAAGAGAGGATGTAAAATAGGACGCAATTTTTTTTAATGAAATATTATCGTCTTAATGGTTTCCGACAGTGTTTATTCTAGGCCTTCTCTGAGAAATCCCCCCAGTTAGAAATTTCACCCACACCCAAATTTTGATATTTTGGCTTGGGGTGAAGTCTGCCCCGCCCCAACAGTTCCCTTATTTTTATCCATTTTTTTCTGACACTCTTTGAAAAGTATTTGGTCAAAATGCATGGTTTTGACCCGGGTCAACTTATCTGTGACAACTTATTGCAGCAAATGACTTTGTCCTGTTAATAGATTCCAGTTTGTTGTGTGTTTTTAGAAACAAGATTTATCGGTAAACTTTAAACTTGCTCTAATAAATCAACAATCAACTGCTGTCGTTTAGAAGTGAAATGAATTTTAATTGTTTAGCACTGATCACAATGACTGATCAAATCAGTGATAAAAATTAAAGCATTTGACTTCATTCGATCGTAAATGATCGAGAAGCCAGCAGGCCAGCCAAAGCATTTTGTACATCAAACAAAAACCACGTCAATATGAGGAAATTGTCAAAATAAAATTGTATATAAGTATTTCTGACTGATCAGCAGTTTTACAGCGGCGTTTAAATAAGAAATAAGCACAGTTAGAAGCACAGAAAAAACAGTCAAAAGTGCATTTTTTGAAAGATCAAATGAAATTCATAGTCATCTTTACTGCTTTCATCACTCCTTCCAACAACTCCATCATGTCTTTACCGTCACAAGATAAACTCAGATTTAAACGGTCATCCCACATTTCATCAAACATAATAACGAAATACTATCACTAGTTTTTTGTTTAATATCACTATCTTAGACTGAAGATTTTCAGACTGCTTCCTCTTTTCTGGAAGGAAATTTTAATTTAAATCAGCCAACCACAAGTGTCTACTTACTAATTGAATTTGGTACTAAACTACACTCCACATAGTAAATCATATTAATAAATACTGCTTCGATGCAACATCAAAAAGATACGAGGGACATTACACGGCGCCAAAAACAAGCAAATGTAGCAACAAAAAACTGAACCACTCAGTCATAAATGTTTAGAAATTTCAGCTCAAAGTACCTAATATCGAGTCAAATGACGGTCAACTTCGCCAAAATGAGAAAAATGCATTTTGATACAAATCTCAATTAACTACTTTGATGTACATGAGAAACTCCAGAATTTGATAAACAGTCTGTGAATCAATCGAGTTCCATGTCAACGGATTTTGCGTCCTTGTCGGACGTTTCGTCATCGACTCGTTCTTGTGTCCTGTTCTCATCGCCTGTGTTTGCTTCGTCGCCGTTTGCTGCTTTCGGGTCGTTCTTTGGCACCTCAACGGCTGGCTTCGGTTTCGTTACGATCGGTTCACAGATCAATCTCAACGACTGCAATCGAAAACGTATTTGAAATTAATTCATTATAATAAAAGGAATCGGTCCACAGATTTAGCTGCCAAATTAAAATCATCGCATAACGCCAACTTTAGTTTATGCTCTTTCTCCGCTCTTTAAAACAACTGCATTATATTCAACATAATCTCTTAATAACATGAATGCTTCAAATCCATCTTTGCAAATCATGAAAAGAAGAAAAGCAACAGTGGCAACCTCTGCCTGCTCCCGAATCTCCCGACACAGCACAAGAGGGTCTTCGTAGGTCGACTGCTGACCGCAGAGAGGGTACTTCTGGTCAAACCATTCCCTCGCGCTTTTCATGGCCTTGTGCACTTTCTCCATGTCCTCCACTGCTATATGGCTGAATTTCTCATCCTACACACACAAAACACACACAACTATATACTGACAATATGCTAAATGAACTGGACCTGGTCAGAAACGCCGGTTAATGTCATCGCCCCTATCAAAACTACAAATGGATTATCCCCAGTGAGAACATCCATGCGATATCCATAGTATGATTATATCCATAGTAGGATTATTGTCAACTTTGCCTGACATCACAGATATGAACATATCCTTCAAAATGACATTAATGGGTTTAACTGTATGCATATCAACAAATGAGATAAACTAGCATAAACAATCTCTTAAAATATCAAATATAAACAACTGATATAAAAACTGAATTGTCACTGGTGAGAACAATTGTCTGGCTAGTTATGACCAGGGCCCAGGGTGACAAACAGGTACCCAGGTACCCATTGGAGTCCTATTACCTGGGCAGTAAAATTGGGTCTGGCAACCGTGGAAACATGACCATTATGTCAAACTCTCCATCTGTTGGCTGCAACAAAGGATAGAATTATTACCGGCAGCTGAATCTGACAGGTACCCGTGCAGGTTTTTAAAAATCAACAGCCCCAATTACGACAGAAATGTCAATGTCATTGTGCAATTCTACAACAATACATCAAATAGAGACTTCGTGAATTATTGCCAGAAACATGTATTGTACGCACAGAGAGTACAGATGAAAAAGCGCAGACCTTGTTTTCATAATCTTCAAGCACTTTCATCACAACCTGAATGCAGTGAACGAGATAATCGAACTCTCTTGACCGACTGGTGTGCTCACGAGCTCTGCTGACCACTGGATCACCCAGTGCCTACATCACACCAAAAATCTAAACACCATTAACACAGACAGAGACAGAGACAGAGACAGATAATATAAAGATATTCAATAGAAATAATTCAGCAGTGAGAACAGTCCTAAATGAACCTGGATGATTTCCAAAGCAGCTCAATACATTCTAAGCTTCCACTGAATTTTCTAGTCTAGAAAAACTAGCCTTTAAGTTTTTAAGTCGACTGCTGTACACTTCCTTCTGCTGGTCCTCTCCCTTGTCGTACAGCCAGTTCTCAGTGTCTTCCAGTAGGTGCAGAAAAGTCAACTTATCCTAAAGACAGACAAAGTTCAGAAGGAAAATCTTCATTTCATGAACTGGGATTTGAACCAGAGGCCATCAGTTTGCTAATGAGGCATTTACTTGCAGAAGAAACAATAACTTTGAGTGAAATTAAAACCTGGCTTACCGCCTCCTTTATAAACGGCTCGAGTTCTGTGGACAGCTTGTCGCGCATCTCATACACGTACTCTTCAACGGCATTCTTAGAATCCATCCTCTCTTTCTCCTGTCGGTCTTGTTCAATCATTTGGCTCTAACACATCACAATCAAGATCAGGCACAAATCTTCTATGAAAATGTACAGAGAAGTAAACCAAAATCAATACAAGACTCTAAAAGCCAACCTTGCAATATAAGCATAACAATCATTAGGCACGTTAGAAATTCAGTCCGAACCTCCATCTGTGCGAGTGCGCGGACTTCGTCCTTTGAAAGACGAGGGATAACTGCCACAACTGGAAGATCAATGGCCGCCACGTGAGCCTTTTTCACTGAAGCTGCCTTTGTATCATCGTTTGCCTAAAAGCAAAATAACAGTGAGTCAACGTCACCAGAACGAAACAAATAAGCACAGTTTCTACTACAATGCAGATGTTAAATATCAATGGAAACAAAGACTGAAAAGGTCTTTCTTCAGACGACATCATCCCACTAGATGATGTAAAATTGTAAAACTTAATATGAAATCTTCTGCACATGCAAAATGGCAAAACAACGGCTGCTTAGTGTAAGCCCTTGAGTAGAATTTCTGTTTCCCCTGTCTGCTCATAAACATTCCCGAAAGACAGTTTGAGCATCAGCTCACAAAAGCTGTGAGTAGATCTTAAGAGAACTCACGGCCAAGTCATCTTGCATTCGATCCTTTGAATCGGGGCTTTCCGTGCAATTATCCGTCGTTGAGGCCCCCTGGTGAGTGACTCGGGATTTTTCGTCGTTCTTTCTGTCGTCACCGTTGCTCGGCTGCTCCGCTGTTTCTGTGGCTTCGATCATAGACGCACTCACTCCAAATAGTCCGTGAATGTCAACCTCTACTTTCACTTTTACCTTAGAACTTTGGCCGTCTTGTCTAGGTGCAACTTTGTTCACCTGAAACTTACCTGCAATTCAAATTCAAGAATTATCTTAACTTTCTCTTCAACATAAAACATCTGTATTATTATATAAACGATATTTTTCAAATTCCAAAGTTGAAAGCCGAAAAATAAAAGAACCTAATAACTGTGCTTGAATGTGCCTCAAAACAAAGAACGAGAAAACGAAACCTATTTCCGGGTTAAGCAGAGCAGAGTCCGTGGAGTTATAAACTGCCTCCAACTGGAAAGGTTCCGAACGATAGAAGGTCAACATTTTTGTGTATGGGATTGGGTGAAACTGGTTGAAGACCTCCATACTGTTAGAGCTACAAATACAAATGCACCGCCTTCTAAATGAACAACTGAACTAGTGAACAAATGCCTTAAGGAAGAAATGAACAAACGATAACGAGAGTACAAAATCAACCGATTCTAATTCCATCAATACAAATACCATTCGAAATACTGGTACTCAAAGTTTTTTTAAAATTTCAAGGGTGATCTGTTAAAATATCTGACCAATCAGAAAAAACATTTGAGGAGGTCAGGTTCTTATAAACCTTGTGAGCTCTGACATAAGAAAAACACAATGCTTCAAAGTTACTTTAACATAACTCTTATAACTCAGCAACTCACTCTATTAAAGCACATAATAGGCAATACGATAATACGCAATAGCAAAATAACGTTTACCTAGGATCATCATCCATCACACCTTGCCAATTGAGAACTATAGAATACGGCTGTACATCTGTGATAGAAAAATCTCGAACACGGAAATTCGGTGACAAAATAGCACACTGCAAACAAACAGAGAAACTCTCAGAGACAAAAAATAGTTATTCAACCCACTCAGCCATAAATGCAACTTAATCAGTTAACTAAATAGCCTTACTAATCAATTAAACTCTATAAATATAAATATCTATTTAGCGCAAAGAGAGTGAAACAAGACCTGCAGAGCACAGCCACGTGCAACCGCCTCGTCCCCATTCAGCGTCGTGCTTGCTTCTCGGTTGAAAACCCGACGGATTATCTCTTTGATGGCCGGGATACGACACGACCCTCCGACCACCTCCACGGCGCATATGTCCTCCGGTCTGGCCTCTGGAATAAACCGCAGCAAACGGAATTCTCAGGCCAACAGAAAATAAGAAACTCTTGATATGCAAAACTTAGGCAAAATAAAATATGATATCTGTATACAGTTGGATTGTTCGTTGATGAAGTGCAGTGCAGTGCTTAGGTGCGTTCTCACTTGCGCAGACAAGAACACGGCGCAGTTGAAATTCGATTCTTCTGAACAACTCGTCCGCCAGCTTCTCCATGACGTCTCTACTCATCATTCCAGACACGTCTTTCTCTTCCATAAAGCATTCTATGTTGATTGGAATATCCTGTGAGTTGGCGCTCATCAGCTTTTTCAGTCGCTCGCACTCTTGAAGAAGGCGCAGATAAGCGCGAGGATTCCTACTTGCGTCGATGCGATAGCGCTTATGGAAATCCTCCACGAAGTAGTTGGCAAGGAGCTGGTCGAAGCTGGAACCACCCAGATGAGAATCAGCCGTCGTTGCCAAGATCTATTCCAAAGAAAATCTAATTGCTGTATCAGCATTTCTCATTTAATACCAGTGTCTTAGTTGTAATGGAGGAATGCTTAGATCAATAACAGAAAAATTTATTCAAACGCTAAGAACAAACAGCAAGTCAAACCCAGATAAAGTCACTGCTCACAAGCTTCGTCAAATATCACAATCAAAACAGTCCCACGAATGTAAAATTAATCAGGTTTCACAGTATTCTGCAAGATTTCATTTTGAAATGTGCATTTTGGTCACCTTAAGTTTCCCTTTGTTAAAAGCACACACGGCCAACTGGAGGTCGGAGTGACCGATATCCAGGAATACGACATTGCGCGGCTTTTCCTCGGGAGCTGGGAGATCCTGCTTGTAGATCCCGTAGCTGAGAGCCGTCGCAGTCGTGTCATTCATCAGTCGCATGACGTTCAGTCCACAGATGGATGCTGCGTCAAGCATCGCGTGGCGCTCAGCATTCGAGAAATAAGATGGCACCTAGGATTCCACATAGACAAAAATGTCGATTATAGTTTTTGGCAAAAGTTTTACTTGTTGTTCTAATGACATTCCATTCAGAGCAACCTTTATGTAGGTTTCCATTGTCAACATTTGAGGCAATTTTAAAATTTATTTAGAATTTTAAAATGTTGGCAGAGTAGAACACCTGATGCATTCTCTAAATCAAGTGCATGCAAAAAAAGTCACCAGAAAAATTCTCACAACTTTTGAATTCTTGTGAAAAAATTCTTTCTGTCTAACACATTTATTTTAAAATGTGAACCTCATTATTAACTATAGCACTCATTTACAATTATGTTGAGATTTTTTATTTTTTATTTAAGTCGCAGGTAATTACAAACACACGCTGTAATCAACTATATTTCAGAAGTAATTTCAGGTTTCAATGAGACTGAATATATTGACCGCAACAGAATGAAGCAAAATACTGCAGAGAGACACACAGATGTCCTGAAAGACAATGTTACCGAGATGACGCAGTCGACGACTTTCGTCTTCAGTGCAATCTCTGCCGTCTCCTTCAACTTCGTCAGCATCATTGCAGTCAAATGAGTCGGGCTAAATACCTGCTGTCTGTTCAGATAGTTCACCTGGAAAAGAGACATGAAAATATCTGCTAAAAGAACAATATGCAAAGAGATAAATTTCAACTGAAACAAAATCCTCATTAGCTAAACAGACAAAGAACTAGAAACTAAACAAGCAACCGATAAATAGCTCCAGTACTGTTGTCAAACAGGAATGGAAAAAAACACACGAATGTGATTACAAATATGCATATAATAGCTCTGACAAAATTGCTATTGTGACCTTTAGGAGGTGACTAAAATGGAGAAGCTAATGGAAAGGGTCAAGTTATTCCAAGACAAGGATCAAGAGAATCTAACTGCTTAACACTAAGTGAGTGATCATTTCTATTAAACTGACACATTTCTTGAATCTGAATTAGCGTGGACCAAATGAAGATCACGGTGACAGATGTTCAACGTAGCAAAGTGCTTAACCTCAATCCGCTCATAATGCAAGCAATGCAAGAATCACTTGCCTAGAATCAATAAAACCAAACCAAAGAAAACAAGACTCCGTACCTTGATCCCGACAGAACCGCGAGGGCCTTCGACCACTTCATATGGAAGATGCTTCAGTTCATTCTGTACGATTGGGTCTCGGAATTTCTTTCCGACAAGTTTCTTCCAACCCCAGATTGTATTCTGATGATTTGTGATCAGCTGGTTTTTGGCCGCTGCCCCAACGCAACGAAGCTTCTCACCCATTGAGACGCAAGTCCTAGGTTTCAAATGATTTCAGATATGATAAAATCATCAATTCTTTCCCAAAAAGTGACAAAAAACGAGGCTCTGGTAAAATGCTACTTGTATTAGAAATATAGACTACTGGTTAGATGGTAACTGGAAAACACAATGAATTACCTAGTAATAGAAATATTTCACCTTTAAAAGTAACAGTGCAAAGTACCAATTATGGCCAATAGTGAATAATTCTTCCATAATTATCTAAGGGTAATGGCAAAGCAAGGGCTTCCTTACAGAAATGGATGTTCATAAGTATAAAAGTTGACGTTCCCTATTTCCCACGGCTGAAAATCCGGAGAAATGGTTAGGGCTAGAGGCTGGCTTTCGGTTGGGGGCTGCACTGTCAGTTCTGAACCACCTAAATCCCTCGCCGTGCTAGTAAACAGCATAATGACATAGCTCTTGTTTACAGATTTATTATTTTCTAACTATCACGAAGAAATTATACACTGGAGCTGTTTTTCTGGCTCTGTACTTACGGCGTGCATCGTTCACTGCATTCATTCGCGACCGTTTCTATCCCACCCTGTCTGGCAACAGCGACATAGCACGTCTGTTGTCCGAGGTCGATTCCAATAGCAGCCATTTCAATAAGCAATTAATAATTAATGAAACCCTTCGGGAATTTTCCAAATAAAAACAAATCACTCAGGCCTTGGCGTCACCCGGAGTCCTCGACCGCAAGATTAAACGCAAAAATGACAGAATATTAAGTGGCCCTGAGAGAAAAGTTCGACTAAAGATAATTTCCCGAGTGGTAATCAATCGATCTGTTTGAAAATGTGGGAAATTTTCAATTGTTTAATGGCTAAATTTGTTGAAGTAATTATCAACTCGGCATCCATCAACAATGCGATCTCACTTCTAGGAAACCGACGGGCGACGGCGCAGGAACGGAAGCGAATGCAGCTGCCGCTGGCGTTTTTAGAAATCTCGACGCCAGCTGAAAAAAATCGGAGCGAAATCGTATTAACCCCTTTGGGAACAAGTATTTTTCCTATATTAGACCTCCCGAGCCCGTGTTATTTTTAGTAACGTGGGGTTAATTTTTCTATATGGTTCCAGCTCGCTATAATACAAAAAAACAACTTTTTTCTGAATTTATTTGACAGAACATATCTACTAGTGACACAATGATATAGGGAAAGAGGCGACCTGTCAACCTTTTGGGCACATCATCGGACCCAGAGGGTCGGCGGCCGGCCACCCATAAACTGGTGATAACCGACGTGATGCTTAGTTATGATGCTATCAATCAAATCTTTCTGAATTCTAGGAGGCAATGTTTTGCACTTGGATTCTTCAATTTGTTGTATTTATTCTGATAGAGTTCGTCTATAAAATCTTTAGCGGTATAACGCCGTTCTACTTGTGTCGTCATGTTTGACTGGCTGGCTCTAGCCAAAAATTTACCCTGCCTAAGGTTAGCCTGTAATGACCTGTAGGTGTGCTATTTATAGATTTGACCTCACCTGCATAGATAAAAAATATTGCAGATATCATAGAAAACAAGCAAGTATGCCATAACTGGTGTACAAGGGGTTGGGATTTAGATGCAGGCAACAGAACTTTCAATTACTTGTATACAAGGGGTTGGGATGTCATAGCCGACATTAGAACACTGGTATACTGGGGGTAGGTACCGAAGGGGTTAATCCTCCAAGATTCTGTGTGATTTTGCTTTAAATTGCAAATTTTCGTTACTGTGCTGGAAAAATTATTTCTAGTGTTACTCACTAAGAATTACTGTTAAATATATTTTGGATCATATCGGCGTAGGGTTGGCAGACGTCCGGCAAAAGGAAGGACATGTTCTTTTGGGTCTCGGACGTGTCCTCCGTCGGCAGCCATTGGTTTGAAATAAGAAAATGTTCGACATTTTGCTATCATCATCTGCTGGCGAGAATTTCGGCCCACTTGGCCATGTTATTGGCAATTGAACACAAGCATCGAAGATCATTGCTCAATGGACAAAGAAGAGAAACCGATTGAGAGGACCAATTTTTTGGCTGCCAAGAATTTTTACCCGATTGATGATGTAAGTCACGAGTTGTCAGAGGTGCGATGCTTGCATGGGCGCCCGCACATTAGAGCAAGAGGGGCACTTGTCCCCCTAGAAAATGCAAATATCAATATTTCTCGGTGAAATTTGAAAACCTTGCTAAAATATTAACCGTGACCATTGTGTTAAAATGTGTTCTGCCACTCCTGGAAAATTTTTGTGGGCGCCCATGGATGCCTGCTTTGCCCCTGGGGCAACCCACGCTGAGTTTGCGCTTTGTGATCTTCCAGCCTATTTCTTTTGTCCGACTTTGTCTTCCTTTATGAAGTTTATGACATCTAGCCTATATGTATATTATAGTGTCCTCCTTTGTATCTGGCAACCCTTTATGATATATCGGCGTGCTTTCCTCTAGGCCTAAAGATTTAAATTTAACTTATATTGTCGCTCACTACATTATATACAGTTTATACAAATTTACAGTTAATGCAGGATATATTGACTTGTATATTTTTTTACTTCTGTCTCTTTTTCAGGCTGCTTTGCTGTTTCCCATGCACACCCACTCTGACATATCTCTGGAATTGACCTTACCCAGCTGACCACTGAAGTTCGGATAAAGCTATTTCAACTGTAGATTAAGAGCCTAGGAATGGACAGCTACTACGCTGCGGCTACCTACAACCCAAAGCGCTATATAAATTTACAAGAGTCTACTTCTTTAATTAAAATGATGGATGTGATCGAAAGCTCTACTTGAATGCCACCTGACAGAAACGTCTGCATTCGTTGAAATACTTAAACGATGGAAACACTGTACCAGTAACCAGAGCTCCGTAAGTTTATACCATGCATGCATTGGATCGTGTGGACAGATTTATAAATCGGCCATTTACATATAGATTATAGACGCAGTTGTAAAGACACTGGACGATCCCAGGCGGTGTCTGTCAGGCGCAGCCAAATGGTAAAAGTCCGACGGTGGACAGACGAAGGCGGCAGACGTCCAACTGGGGCGGCCTAGAATAGGTTGGATGCAGGCGAGCGTATACGAGCGGCATCCGGTGCGCGAGCGACGCCCCCGGTCGGTCAATCGTCGTTTAAAGACGACGCCAGACGACGCACAACAGCGAAAAAGCATCTATGATCATCATCATCGCCGCCGCCGCCGCCGCCGCCGGTGTGTGTATTTGTGTTTTGTGCGATCGACTGGCGCCATGCACATATCTCGGCGCTGTGTTAACGAAAACTAGAACAGCGGGATAATCGGAAGAGAGAGAGAGAGAGAGAGAGAGAGAGAGAGAGAGAGAGATTAAATCCAAAGGATTAGGATTCGAACTCAGTCGTCGTCGTCGTCATCGGCCGACGAGGCGCGATGATTGAGGCAACAGGTTGCGGCTCCGGATGTGACGTCATCATCGTCGTCGTCAGAGGCTTGCTTTCACTCGTCAGCGTCCATTGCCTCGCTTTCGTCTCGACAATGGCTCAGCCGAAAAGGATTCCCATTGGTAGGCAGTCTTAATATTTAGCGCATTATGGCAACTATTCATTTAAAATACAGGAGAACTTCGTTATTACGAACTCATCATCATCATCATCATCATCATCTTATAAAAAGATATAATCTCAAGGCTATGAACATGAAAAATTCACACGCAAGAAACTCCATTAACCTTTCTCTTATAAATATGACAAAAGTGACGCCATAGCAGCTGGACATTATATCCGTAGAGTATCATTCGTCTTTTTTTCGAGCCTTGCAGGGAAACTCTGACAGAACATTACGATAAAATCAATATAAAATGAAAATATTGTTTGCGTCGTTGGAAATTTGGGCTTAAGTTGTGAAAGACTGGTGCCAGACTACGCGGCCATTTATAAATTCAGTGTAAAGTTTTGTATAACATGCATTTGATCTTCGTATGCATGTACACTCACGCAGCGACCGTGGACTGATGCCCAGTGCATTGCCGCAATGGCGCCATATAAAGTTTTTAGTTTCTTAGCCGATAATTTTGCAACCGACCGGCAGTACAGTAGCTGCTTATTCTTAGACTATAGAGTGACGGTTGCTTTGAATGAGGTGTACAGTTTAACCAGAACAGGATAACGCCCCTTCGCCAAAACCTGGGGGTGTCCCGACAGCTCCGACACCCCACGATCGCCGCCTATGAGTTTTAGACTTAAATATAAAGAAACAATATAGATTTACAGTTTGTGCCGAATTTTATGTGTATTTTATCTACTTGGAATAGCGACGGCGTGTTTTAAACCACGGGCGCTATAATGACTAATACAGAATAGCTAGGTTCTCTTTATTAGCAACATATAGCTTCCCACTTTGTCGTGAATTCGTATTTTCATGTATTCGTATAACTCTATAACAATGTATTATACTATATGTACAGTGTATTCGTATATATCTCTGTATCTCAGACATGGACATGGGTCCATTTTTAAAGACTCGACCCATCATGCTTCAGACCCAATCCAGCCACGAAGCCTGGCAAAGGGTCGAATACGATCGTTCACGAGACGCTGTAGATGTGGGAATATAGCGCCATAATTATTATTCGACGGATTTATAAGATAATCTCTCCCTATCCGAGCATTAAAGAAATAGCTTCGGGGATTTCTGTTGTGAGGTTTGATGATTTAACTATACGATGACCTTTTGACCTTTTCTTGCTCGTCAGCCTAGAAGGTAGAGGTAACCGCTCCGTTGGTCGCATCCCCAGTGGAAGAACCGAAGGGTTATCGCCTTCGATTTTTCACGGCATCGGCTGACAGAGGCCAGCTTCCTGCCTTTCCATCCAGTGGCGGCTCCACCGGGGGGGCAGGAGGGCCCGTGCCCCCTATTGAGTGCCTGCCCCCAAGTGGCCCCCCTGTTGGGACCCTATACTTAATGATACATAAATTAAACAACAAATGGTTGGCCCCATGATTAGAAGTTGCCACCCCAACGGCCCCCCAACTTGCCAAATCCTGGCGCCGCCACTGCTTCCATCGCCGCCTTTCCCTCTCTGAGCGGCGTTTTCGATGTCCTCGTTTTCAGCTGAGCAGCTGCGACAGAAACATCCTACACACTAGTACACAGTTTCACCCGCAAAAAGAATCTGGCGTTAAATCCCTAACCTCATGTGAAAAAGCAGCCTCATCTTCCAGGGGGTGCGGCGCACACCCTAATGTTTTTTCCGGGGTGCAGCCGCACCCCCTGCATCACCACTTCATGCGGGCCCGGCCCGGATAGCACTCCGCGTGCGCTATATAAATAGCCGAGGTTTTACTTTACTAACTCAGAGACCAGAAGTTGCTTCCGGTGACACTGCACGAGTCACAACACAGCACAATAATTGCGTCTCCGTGCATAGACGCCGTAGAAGCGCGCTTTGTCCCCACTCACTGACTAGGGCGTCAAGTAGAATTATTATATGGCGCCATCTGTCGAACGATGCGACATCTAACGAAATATAGGCGTTCGAAGTTTCGAACGCATCACTCGATCGGCGCCGAGATCTTCTGAATTATAAAACGATTTCCTGTCGATATATTAACGACTGGAGACCAGGAAAGTCCTTCGGTGCAAATCTCGAGATATAGCTCCTCCTCTTCCTCTTCCTCTTCTTCCAGAGCTTCGTTCATAAAATATTCACGACGTTCTTCGATACAACGCTCCCCCACACAGACCGCGTCTGTTTAGGCGAAATCTGAAATCTGTCGATCCCATTTTATTCCTGGGAGCCTCAACCCCTGTGCCCTTCCTCTCCCTCCTCCCCAATCACCTGAGACATATTTCGTCGTCTTCTCCGGTCTTATGTGTCGTCTCGCTTCTTCCTTTTCCCAAGTTTCCGTTTTGCGTTGCGTGTCTCTCTTGGATCAATCGGTCCCAGTTATTCCCCGACTGATCCCTCGTCTTCGAGCCTCGAACAACATCGGCCAAACTCTCCTCCCCTCTCTCTCCTTCCCTCTCTCTTTCCTTCCTCTCCCTCTCTCTCCCTCTCTCTCTCCTCCCCTCTCTCCCCATACTCATTATTATTTTATCTTCGCCGACAGACAACACGCCAAAACACGTCCATATGCATTCCGATCACTCGACTTGCCGCCGCCGCCGCCGCCTTTTAGCATTTGGCATTCACTGGCTCCTACAGGACCGTCCCCAACCTCCTCCTCCTCCTCCTCCTCCTCCTCCTCCTCCTTCTCCTGCTCTCCTCTTCCCTCCTCTCACCTGCCAATATGAGCCCGGTGTGAGTCCCACCTCGTCCAAACTGTTCCATTTGCCCACAACCCTTGCACTAAAAAATTTTCTTTCTTGGACCAACCCTCTGCTTAAACATTTTGCATTTGTGGCCTCTTGTGCTGCTATAGTGTGCCAATGTAAAGAATCGATCATATGGCACATCTACTTTCCCAGTCATTATTTTGTATGTTTCTATCAAATCCCCTCTCTATCTTCTCCTTTCTAATGTTGTCGAATTATTGGGGAGGGGGCGGGCCCCCTATGGATTGGCGCCTATGCTAATAATAATAATAATAATAATAATAATAATAACAATAATAATAATAATAATAATAATAATAATAATAATAATAATGTGATTTTAAGTGGTTTAGGAGGCTAAGTAAGCCTGTGTGAAAACCACTGATGTAACCATCTGCATTCAATAACCTAGTTTAGCATGCTATATCCTTTGAATCCGTTTACTGTTTCAACTGTCATTCCCACGGTGTGCGCACCTTAGTTTCGTTGTACAATATTATTACGAAAACTCTGAGGACTGTGGTGGTTCATTTTCTCACATAAGATTGATTCGAAGCCCAGGTGACCGTAAC